>CAJQUW010016235.1:0-45000 GCA_907163375.1 Prostheceraeus crozeri
GCGACCGCAGGGCGACTTTTTGGTTGATAGGGTGTAGCCCTATTTCTAGCAAAGCTGACACTTTGCCTATTGTGATGCGAACGTCGTTCTTGTCATTTGTGCAGTTGTATTGGTTTTTCAACCGTAAAGAGATAGATTTCAAGCTGAAAGCAATCAGGAGTGCTGCCAACACCACCGCAACGAAGTCAGGAAGCTATGGAACATGAAGTCCAGTTAATCACATGTAGCAGTTACATTATTGTTGATGAATAATGGTGCTATACGCGTTGATTGACCCGATTTTCTTTATTTTTGTTTTTGGCATGATAGCTTTTTGGTTGTGGTTAAACAACATAAATACTTAACAAATGAAACAAATGTAGATTTTTAGCGACGTGAGTGGTTATGATTTTTGTGTAACATTTCTAAATGTAAGATCAATTATCTACTACTATATTAACTATAACAGGCAAGCGAACTCAAATTCATGCTTGAAATTTCCAACAAACAATATATTATAAGCACAACTGACATATCTGACCCAGAATTTCAGATAAATTCCGTTCAAGTTAGGGCGTAGAGAGACAAAGTAGCAGTTAAGAACGAAGTCGATGTTTAAGGGTGATCCATTTTTTATGAAACAATATGTATAATAACGGTATATTATGTTATTGAAATTTTCTGCGAGATTTTTCTGCAATATTTGTATACTACTTATATGATTGAGATATCAGTCGTATGCAAGGCTTTATTTTTGTATGAGAGAAAAAGGATATAGGATACAGCCCTAGAGATGAGAACCAAGCATAGTTGGAACATAGCAAAGCCATATGGCTATCACATTCCCTTTTCCAGTGGGCATTAGGCCTATATCACCATGGTTGAAGTGGTGGCAAACTCAAAGAGTATGAAGTTGGTTTTGATTGTCTCGTCAGGACAGTTACACGAGGAATGACAATTAAAACGTGATCTCGCGCGATACATTTCGTGAGGTCGCCAGTGATACATAGTCAACACATTCTACACTTCTGCTATAACGTGAAAGCAATTGACACCCAGATTATCTATTTTTTGGATATATTTCAATTTTCAGGAGGACCTATACACTACGGATAATTACATGACAGGCTTTCTTGTTTCAACTACACCGATGAGCTGCGTACATGAACCTTACGATTGTTGTGAGCATTGACTTGATTTTCAGTGTCTTACGCGCTTGTGCGATGATTCAGATACGACTGGATCATAATTTTGTTTTATCTGGAAATAGCCAATTAATTCTCGTCGGGGGGGGGGCCTTTTAGTCGGTTTTATTTTATTTTTTTTTTTTGGTTTTTTTTTTATAGTTTCCTTTTTACTTGGTACCTGGGTTTTGGTGTCTCCTGTGTTAGTTGTTTTGATTTTTGTTATTTTTGATTTTGATATTATTGCTGGTTCTTTTATTCAATAGTGTTTATTGTAGTCTTTTTTTGTTTACATTTGTAATAGTATTCTTTTTTTTGTTTATTTGTTCTGGAAAATAAATTTCAGTTATTGATTAATTTATTTTATGAAAATGTAGAATAAGATTTAAAAAAGAAATTTTTCACTTGTAATTTTACATTCCTAATATCCTGACATGAATTTCTTTTCGCATTATAAATATTATTGCAAATATTTAATATATTTTCATAAATTATATTTAAAAATATTGAATATAGAAAAATTGCATTCATATATATTTTTTTTTTTTACTTGTTTCTTTTTTTTTTTTTTTCTTGATTTTTCTTTTTTTTTTTTTTTTTTCTACTTTTTTTTTTTTTCTAACCGCGCGGCGGGGGGGGGGGGGGTCCGGGGCGCAGCCTTGATTTGAGCTTATGGAGGATAAACTGATTATCAAAAATCCATTCACTGTGGTAATTTGAAGGAGCTCTAGACTTTCAGTGAAGATTCTAGGAGTGAAATTTCTGTCCTTTACTAATAGCCTTGCACGTAAGGTTCTATTTGTCGAGAATATTAGATGTGGACGTTGCTTCGAATTTCAATATAACAATGACAAAACTTGTTCATGTTGCAAAGAAATTGTATTCTCAATATCCAAAGGTAAATTAATTGCTATTTACAGTATAAAAGCAATAGTAGAGTTTTATGATACATGGTAGTCGTTGACATGACAGAGACGCTAATTTGTTAACGACGAATTCATCACTTTTACCCTACCATCACAACAGTGAAGAAGAGAAAGGTTCAGCATATTTACAACAGCATCTGATTGGTCGGGTGGGCGGCCGATGGCCTGGTTCGTTGCAAACTGATTGGGAATCGTACGAGTGCGTTCTGTACAAATGCAGGTTTGCTGACACAGTTCAGATGAGTATCTCTCCAGACATTGATATTTCACAGTCGTCGTCGATTGATATATCTCGGTGTAGACATTCGCCGAATCGACACAACAATCCAAATTCGACGAATTAATAGCTCTTGGTGTACGTACTTTACCTGATATCGTCTCAAGATCTCCTATACTCCTCCGTAACAACTTCTAACTTTCTAATCTCTATGCTTCACTCTTGGTCAATCTCTCATCAATCATAACCTAATCAACATCTTCTATGCTCTTCTTCATCTTCTACTCCTCCTCTCTGCGTCCTCCGTCTCTGGCTATATCTATCCTCACATAAACTCAATCCTCTATCGAAAATCTCCTCTCTTATCCCCCTCTAGGGGGGGTAGGGGGGCTTCAATCCACTACTCCCTATCATCCTCCTCTAGCACTCATATCTCCATAATCTCTCTTCTAACTCTTCATATCTCTATCTCATACTTCCGTATCTAACTCTCATCTCCTAATTCATCTTCTCTCAATCCTCCTGATCGTCTGTCTCAGTCTACTACTCTCAACTCTATCCTTCTCTCTATCATTATAACTCTCGAACTTTCACCTACATACTCCTCCCTCTCTCCATCCTTCAATCTCTTAACTATCTCCCTTCTCCTTGTACTCTCCTCGCTCTCATCTAAGTAAAACTATTCAATCGCTAATCTATCTCCTCTCTCGATCAATTCAATCTCAGCCTCTCATTCCTCACTGTCTTCTCTCCCTTCGTCCTCCAACACCTACTACTATCTAATCCTCCCCTTCTCTACAATCTCTACTATTGCCGTCTCTCTCTCGTCTCTCTCTCCTCTTCTCTCTCTCCTCTCCCTCTGATATTCTGTCCTGCTAAATCTCGTCTCTACACTTTCACTATCTCTATCTATATTCTTGTCTACCTGAAATCTCATCTCTCTTCGCTTCATCTTGCTCCTCCCTACTCCATCTCACAGTCTAAAGTTTACCGATATCTCTCTATATGCTCTACTCTACCCTCCACACTTCTATCCTCTTCTTCTCTAATGCACTAATCTCTCCTCCCTGCCAATTTTCTTCGTCTCAACTCTCTCTCCATGCTCTCCTAACTACTGCGTATCTCTCTACTCGTCTCTTACTAATCCACTCTCTTAATCCTCTCCTCTAGATATCTCTCCTACTCTATCTATAATCACCTCACTACTAACTAATCTCTCACTCTCCTGCTAACTCATACAATCTCAAAATCTACTTCTATCTTTCTGCTCCTTTCCATCTAGCTTCAGACTCTTCTCTACTCTTCTAATTCTCTCTCTCTTCTAACTAACCTTTTAACACTCCTACCTTCTCTCTTCTCTCCTCCTAAACCTATCTCTCTCTAAAACTTTTAACCTGATAATCATATCACTTCTTATTTCTCTCCATCTATCCTCTCCTACTAATCATGATTCATATCTACATGATATCTCTCAATCAATACTCTCTCTCATCCATCACCGCTAAAACTGCGCTCCCTTTTATCTCTCTCAATCCTCTCTATCTTCTCACTAATCTAATCTTAATCCTCTCTCTTAAACTGCCTCACAAATCATCTTAACTAATCTGTCGTGCCCTACCTCTCTATCTCTTCTCATCATCTAAGCTCCCTCCTAAATCTTCTCTCTTCTATCTCTCTTCCTACATTCTCCCTTATACTATACTCGATCATACCTCCTCTATCTCAATCTTATCTCTACCTCTTCTCTTATCTCTCCTCTCACTTCTCCTCCTAACTCTAATACTCACTACATAATCCTATCTAATCCACTTCGATAATCTACTCTCTTCTAATCTCTAACATCCTCTCTGCTTCTATCTCTCTGCTTTCTCTTCCATATCTTATCACTCTACCTACTATCTCTCCTTATCTCTCTCTCTACTCCCTCTCATATCTTCTACTAAACTCTCCCAACATTACCAAATCTTCTCTCTTATCCCTATAAACTAATCTATATCGTAACCTATATACTCATTATCCTAACACCTATTCATAATCTATCTAAACAGGTCTCTCTATCAATCCACTGCTCTCTCTCCTTCATCTCTCTCTTCCCTCCTGCCCACTCTCTACCAATGTAGGTATAGTCGACTTATAGATATCTACTGGCACCATCTCACAGATATCTACTCGCACAAACTCATAGGTATCTCGCACCATCTCATAGATATCTACTTGCACCAACTCATAGATATCTACTCGCACCAACTCATAGATATCTACTCGCACCATCTCATAGATATCTACTGGTACACACATTTAGATATCTTCGGATGTAGAAGACCGAAGCACCGTCACTACCGCCAAGCGGTTGGAAATGCACATGAGAGTTGAGTGGCCGCTCATTTTGGCAAGAGTTTGATGAGAGAAGGATCGGTGAGTAAACTCTCTTCCCCTTTCCCGCCTTTTACTGTTCTCTTGCTGGTGTAGCCTTGTAGGCGCTCGGCTGTGGCCAATGTTTTAGACTGAGCCGCACTCCACGCCTGCCCAGTTCTTCGACGCAGCTTGGCTTGCTTGGATTCGTATTTCCACGCTTCTTTCACAGTCTGCTCTTCGATCAGCTTCCGCACTCGCTCAGTTTCGGCGACGACAGTGACTCCGTATCGAAGATTGAATTGCACACGCGATTTCCGCAGTCGAATATCAACGTAGCGTCGTCCTGCGTAAGTTACACTGATATTCACACCGTTCTCTACCTGATGCCAGCCCGGCTTATTCCAGTTGTGATTGAGGCCGAAAATGGAATTCTCAGCGTCCTCGTAATTCTCAACAGTGAAGTAATAATGCTGCAATTCATCGTCATCACACCAAGTGTAAGGAATGAAATTCGAATTGTTGAAGAAGACAATGGCCATCTGTTGGCTCTTGCTTTCTCTCTCGATCACCTGCGGCGTTCCCTGCACCTGGACACGGCCACTGTCGATGGTCAAGGTGAGATTCCAGCCGAACATCGGATCCATGGCATAGATGCCCGGATGGGAAGATAATTGTCCAGTCGGAATGACCAATCGCACTTTGGGAAGAATTCGCAGCGATCTGAATGATTTCCAGTCGAGCCGGAATGCACAGCGATAAGCGGAGTTCTGTTCCCAGTCCCGGACGGGGTATCGGAAGATGGGCAGGTCAAGGGACAGGCTGGTCACAGTCCCAGTCTTGCTCGACATCTCAGGCAGCCATTGATCCGGCCGGAATCCGAATCTGCGCATCCAGAAATCCGGCGAAGACACCAGCGAAGCATCCAGTTGGAAATCAGAGCGTCTTCCAACTCCTGGCATGTACGTGAAGGCATCGATGACATCCGGGAAGACAGTAACCTGAAAGACAATCACAGATTAATTTCTTGACGACATCAGCGAATTCAGCACATCACTACTACTTAATATGACTGAATAGTAAGATGATAAATATCAAAATATTTACTGACGAAATGCATTTTCGGGCCTGCATGCGATGTTACTATTAATAGAATTTCTGCAAATGTAATAAGCCTCACCAACTGCGTGATACATAGGTAAATCCAATATTTTTCGTCAAGATTTCAGGTTATACTTGAATAATTGCAAGCCCTGTGTAGAACTTCAACCGTTTTCATGTCAATTTTTGCCTGAAGCTGTCTAACAGCTTCATAAAGGTGCAATCAGGGGAATAAAGTGTTTCAAATGAAAGCCATACCCCTCGATCTTGCTGTTCAGATGATGAACTCGTTCTCTGCAATCCCTTAACCAATCAGGTCTCAATGACGAACACTGCTCGTCATGAGCATCAACGGACAATGGTGTGAATTGCTCGCATTTGAATATGAGTTGTCATCATCCCATGGGAAGAGTTCTTCCTACCCTTTGTGACAATCTACATGAATTGTATCGAAAAGCTTGTCTTGAAAAAATTGAGATAGAACATTTACTTGGAAAATGCCCTGACTAGTCATTGTGTAATAGTTGAGTTGGAAACAGTCAGGTTTTTTGAGATATTAATCATTTCTTTGCTACTGGTTAAGATATGTAATCCAGTACAGCCTGTACAACTACATTCCTTCATCTCATTGTAAATATCATTTTCAGATTCATGATCATTTAAACTTCTGCTAACCCTCGTCTTTTGTACCTGAAGATGAAAAAGTAAATAAATTAAATAGCAAAATCTAAAATACGCAAACGTACTACAAGTAAATCGGGTAAGAAACTGGCAGAGAGAGGCCTTGAGTCGGTCAGATAGAAATTTACTTATGAATATGAGCAAAATTACATCGGCCATTTCTACGTCGACTTATCAACACTTGTTACTGTCTGTGTGGACGAAGCCTGATGAGTATCGTAGCTGTCTTTCCTACTACAAGTCGTCATAAACTGCTGGGAGAGATTGTTGCTATTTTTCACTTCAACAGGAGAAAGACCGTGCGGTACACGAGACAGAGAAGAACAGGACCGGCGCTCCCCTGCGTAAGAGGCGACTAAGAGGGGCCCTTTGCCACTGCAGCTCTGTGTTGGCAGATAGATGTCTTGCTCTCATTGCCTTTCTTCATAGGCTACAATAAGTTGATGTTGCGGGGGATCCTCACAGCCGAATCTTAGCTGCTAGGATATGCAACAAAGCTCTTTGAGACATATCTGTCTATTCCTTGCAAACATTCCCCTCAGAGATGGCCGACGCCCCTCCTCGCAGGTAAGGTGTGGGGTGAGACCACTGATGTTGCTGCCTCCCCGTGTCAATGCTGTTCACCTTGTATGAATAGCTTTGCCTGGGAAATGGTAGCACCCCGGGGCACTCCTCCCCAGCAGTAGGCATTAATCTGCGCACTGTGTGTGTCGCTTCGTACTATCTCGCTACGAAGCGTCCTATCCGGACGGAGCCGGGTAAAACAACAAAAACTGGAAAATAATGCGGGAAACTTGTTAAGCATGAAACTTGTGATCGGCATTAACTCATAGGAGACTCCTACACGTAATACAAATGTTCTCACCTGCTTCAGTCTGTCAAACGTGTCCATCCAATCAGGGGCCATCCAGTGACCGCTGTGAGTATCGTAAAGCCGCTTCCCATTGTTCAGCCAAGCAAAGCGCAGAGTGCCGTCGTAGAATGCTCCTCTGTATCCCAACGGCAGCCAAATATCGGCCACACGGGAGGTTGGATGTCCCGAGGTGGAGTACGACACCTTCCATTGGACACGTCCGCGTACGTTGTAGACGACCATGGGCGAGCCGAGATGATCACAGTGGACGTAATACATGTCACCACCATCGCCGAATGCGTACAGGAAGCCGAGGACCGGCTCGTAGAGGAAGGAGAGCATGCGTCCTGTCTGATGGTTGATGACGTGTGAGAGACGATGTGGATGAGACAAATCCGTGTAGAAGAACTGGAGGGTGTTCTTGCGGTTATAGAGGTCTGTGCGGATCACAAGACGGTCGTACGCATCGTAGAAGAAGAGGAGACGATAATTTTGACCTTCTGCGCTCGTCAGGAGGCCGCGGGCATTGAAATAGAACTTCTCCGTGGTGGGAGAGTCTCTTTTGGCACTACTTCCGAAGGGGCGGCGTGACTGTAGGAATCCATCCTCATCAAATTGGTAAAGGAAATTGTCGAACCGATCCAAAAGACCTCGGACATCATAGGCCAACGGAATCACTTGTCCATTCTGCTCCAAATATTTCAAGCGTGAATTCGACTGAAAGTCAAATGAAGTGAGTGAGTGATGCTCCCGGTTTCTGGAAGCATGGATGTTTTAATGGATTTTATAAATACCAATGTATTACTCCGTAAACATAGATTTAACACAAAACATTTCTTTGGTCGACGGCTTATGGTCAATTACATTTCTGGTTGACAATATCGTTGTATATCTCTGTGAAGTCTGCCCTGATAGTTTGAAACCTCGCCTGCGGCTCCGTGTAGATTTCTCTGGTCAGTGGCGGTCCGAGGGGTGAGATGACAGGATGCATCCCTCCCCACCAGCTCAAACTATGTGACAGCGATCGATTTTGATCTGCATTCAACCTTTGCTTTTTGCAATACCCTTTTTAAAATTACTTTGGCGCTTCATAAAGTTCAAAACTTGCGAGTGGCGCAATAATTTTCACAGTAGCTGATAGCTATTAGACATAGTGCAGTGCTGGTCTTTGAGTGGTTTCTGGCAGCAGCTACTGAGACGGTGGAAATTTTGAAAGCAAGGCCATCGTGAGGACGACTGGACAGTGAGAAGTAGGAAGACCCAGATGACGTTTTAATTAGAATTTTGGTGCTCCTCTCTACTTCGTTCGGATGGCCTGTCTGGGCATAGTGTCGAAAATAGAAACTTTAGTCATGTGATAGTTATGACTAAAAAATGATGCAACCGGAGTTTTAAATGTCACAGCGAAGTTCATATTTCGCATTCATAAGAATCAAAAATCCACTCGCAACTTCGTCTGAAAACGAGTGGAACTATCGATACTTCAACCAGCTGTCAATGAATTGCATATACTGTGACTTCGATGGCATCTTTAATTCAGCAGATTTGCATGCTCATTTCTTTGACAGCACCAAAGAGCATACATGCAGATGTTAGGTGGTTGCTTTCTCTGGTACTAGCGCATGAAAATTTCAGGAAATTTCGTCATGGAGTGATCTCATCCAGGATCCCACCGCTCCTGCTTTCAGTGTAGGCTTCACATCGATATACAACTGTATAATGCCGCTGTCATAGCTTTACCACGCTTCATGGAAATTCCTTTTACCCTTCAAATGACTTCAAAACTGCATCGCGCGAAGTCATTTTCATCAACTGTAATCATTCGTTTCATTATTTCTTTGTTGATCTTTAATTGGAAAGCGGAAAAATAGTCGTGTAGTAAGAAAGTTGCAACCATCTGGATCTTATAGAAAGACAATTTCTGACTGCTGCCATCTTGGATATGATCTTCACTGAGACATCAACAAACTGCTACAACTGTGAAATCTTGTTAAAGTCTATTTTCTGACGATTTTCACTCTCTCTGTATGTGTTAGTGTATTTAAACATTAGTTAAACATTTGAAAGACGAAGTTAACGCTTGGAAGGAGTAATCAACGATGTCGGCACTGATAAAACTATCGTTCAAGATCAAACACATCGAATGTTTATTCATAAAAACAAAACAACAAGAACCTATTTGGCTTTCAATCTACTAGCAATCAAAAGAAAGGATAACAAATAACTATATCTAACAATAAAAAGAAAATAACAGCAATTAGCATCTACGAATAGAGGTGATTTAGGAGAGTTTGAAAATAGTTGCTTTAATTTGTTCATTTATGTTCTCTGTATCACTTATCAATTTCTGTCCTTTTTATATTCAGTGCCTCTAACGGCAAGAGACCTGATGGCATCACGCTCATATGGGACTACACCTGCGTTGACACCTTGGCAGTGAGTAACATCCGTACGAGTGTGCAAGGAGGAGGGAGACTAGCATCCTACGCCGAAGAAAAAAAGAAGCGCAAATACGAAAGCCTTACAAGAGCCCACATTTTATGTCCATTCGCAATGGAAACATTGGGAGCTTGGGGTGACGACGCCAAGAATGTGGTCCATGTAATTGGAAAGAAGATCTGTGAGAGAAGCGGTGAACCACGGTCGACCACATTCCTCAAACAGCGACTGAGTCTTGCCGTTCAGCGTGGGAACGCGGCCAGTATCACCTCCACGAAGTTAACTACCTTTGACTTTATTTCTATTTCTATGAAGTCACGTCTGATACTCACTTCATAATTCATTTGCTCGATGGTTTGTCCTGATCTTCCATTCTTCACCAGATGCAGCCTGGCGTCGCGGTCGTAGATGAATTGATGAACGGTGGTGGAAGAAGAAGCTCCGGAATGTATTTCGTGAGTCACTGAAGTTGGTCTGTTGATATTGCCGTACGTGACGCTTGTCTTTGACTCCATTCCGCTGTGAACCAGATGTGCGGACTGCAGACGACCTAGAGCGTCGTACAAGTACGTCCATGACACGGCCTTGTGACGCACCAATGTCTTCCCATATTCTACGTCAATTGCAAATTGTCCTTCGTTCAGATTGTATTGAACACCGGTGCTACTCTCCCTGAGGATTGGAAAATATAATTCTATAGCACTCATTTCCATATATACGATACTACTTATATTGGCATTAGTAGTAGAAAAGAAGCTTATTATGAAAAATGAGAAGGAATTTTCCTCTCTTACCTGTACGTTTTTCTCAGCGCGAAGTTGAACTTTCCTGGTCTAAAATTAGATTCGATGGCAGTGACACGGAATCGGTCGTCGTAATGAAGTTTCACATGACCATCAAGCAGTCCCAATCCAAGGAGGTTCCAACTAATTCGCAATTGGACAGGCAGAGCGCCTGTGTAGGCAATGGTAGTGGTTCCTCTGAAGTTATGGCTGGTATCTTTTACACTGAGCTGTGACAGAAGTCCTGAGGCTGGGTGATAAACCATCTCAGCGGAGTACGACCCGGCGATTATCTTCTTGATTCTGTCCGCATCGGGAGATGTGTAGATGAAATGGAATTGACGATATCGACTTGGATAAATGAATGACTGAAGGCTTCCGCTTGGCAAGAAGTCAAACTTGCAAAACGACTTAGGAGCATTGGTCGTCCACGGGCGATAGAGAACGCGGAATCGATCGACCAGAATGATCCGCTCGAACGTCTGCATGTGATTGGTGGCAGCGGAGATTTGATGAAGATTTCCACCGGCGCCAAATACCAACGAATACTGCGATCTAGAGGGATACACGACGAGGTGAGGCTGCAAAAAAAGGAACAGCAGTGTCATTGTGGAACGGATGCATCTTATAAGCAGAAATTCCCATAAGGATTGTTATCCCCCCCTTGGCCCCATAAATGAAATGTTGAATCTGTAGTGCTTCTCCAGCCTTAGTGGTCGTCCTGTCGCCTCATCTATCGGGATACCACTCTAGTGCTTCTCCAGCCTTAGTGGTCGTCCTGTCGCCTCATCTATCGGGATACCACTCTAGTGCTTCTCAGGCCTTAGTGGTCGTCCTGTCGCGTCATCTATCGGGATACCACTCTAGTGCTTCTCCAGCCTTAGTGGTCGTCCTGTCGCGTCATCTATCGGGATACCACTCTAGTGCTTCTCCAGCCTTAGTGGTCGTCCTGTCGCCTCATCTATCGGGATACCACTCTAGTGCTTCTCCAGCCTTACTGGTCGTCCTGTCGCCTCATCTATCGGGATACCACTCTAGTGCTTCTCCAGCCTTACTGGTCGTCCTGTCGCCTCATCTATCGGGATACCACTCTAGTGCTTCTCCAGCCTTAGTGGTCTTCCTGTCGCGTCATCTATCGGGATACCACTCTAGTGCTTCTCCAGCCTTACTGGTCGTCCTGTCGCCTCATCTATCGGGATACCACTCTGGTGCTTCTCCAGCCTTAGTGGTCGTCCTGTCGCGTTATTTATCGGGATACCACTCTAGTGCTTCTCCAGCCTTAGTGGTCGTCCTGTCGCCTCATCTATCGGGATACCACTCTAGTGCTTCTCCAGCCTTAGTGGTCGTCCTGTCGCCTCATCTATCGGGATACCACTCTAGTGCTTCTCCAGCCTTAGTGGTCGTCCTGTCGCCTCATCTATCGGGATACCACTCTAGTGCTTCTCCAGCCTTAGTGGTTGTCCTGTCACGTTATCTATCGGGATACCACTCTAGTGCTTCTCCAGCCTTAGTGGTCGTCCTGTCGCCTCATCTATCGGGATGCGCTACAGTGCTTCTCAGGCCTTAGTGGTCGTCCTGTCGCCTCATCTATCGGGATACCACTCTAGTGCTTCTCCAGCCTTAGTGGTCGTCCTGTCGCCTCATCTATCGGGATACCACTCTAGTGCTTCTCCAGCCTTAGTGGTCGTCCTGTCGCCTCATCTATCGGGATGCCACTCCGGTGCTTCTCCAGCCTTAGTGGTCGTCCTGTCGCGTCATCTATCGGGATGCCACTCCTATAGGGAGGGATATATCTCCTATAACTAAATGGCTGCTGTTCAGCAATAATCAGCGGCAATCTGATATCACTTTCTACCATCTTGACATGACTATTGACAAGTGGGGACACCGTTGTACATGATAAAACATCGTGTCAGGCTCGCACACATTGTCATAAGCCGGAAACAGCTGCCATATGTAGGCAGGAAGACATATGATCATCATGGACGCATGCATTTTTGCATCACAGTTGTGCATCCTTGCAGCGGTTCAAGAAAGTCGAGAAATTCAATCAATAGTGAAAATATGGAAGTCTTCGGAGCTCAATTGCTGCATTCCTTGATCAAAAGGACACAATTTAGCCAACTGTGGAGCTTCCTTGACCTCAGAGCCGTGCAGGTGATTTCCTCAGTCAACAGCAAGCATCTCCCATATCCATCTGATTGTGGCAATGATTGATGTTTCTCAATTGAATTATTTCCATTATCTAATTGAGAATTATTCCCAATTGTGAAGTTATTTTCCTGCTGTTGGAGGCTGTTTACATAGATAACAAACATTGGAAATGCATCACCGATGCGGACACTCAAGCCAACCGCTTCAGAACGTGACCAGGAAGAAATGCAGCTGATCAATAACTCTGAGCTGCTATCAATGAACTAAAACACTTCTCATGAACGGATTGAGAGCATTCGAGCTGGAAGGTAGCGACGGGTGCTGCGAGGCCTCTCCTTGAGACAACTCACTTGCAGGAGTCCGTCAGACGTTCACCTACACCGTCTCGAGGCAAGAATCTGTGTAGTTCAACTACATACACGCCTTGCAATACGATCACATCAATACCAGATGCATGCAGGCGTGTCAACACATTCCATGTGACTTTAGAATAGAATATTTCACTAATATGTACTCTATTAATGTAATAATGTAATACATATGCGAAAATGGCTGCTTGTCAGCGCATGAGCTGCTCAATTTCAAGGCAGAACGAACAAATGACTCGCTTCATTGCATCGCACTTGGTTGAAGTGCCTCATTAATCCCTGACTCATCCACAATGACGTCATGACTCTCACCTTTCTCGCGTTGCCCTTGTAACTGTAAGTCCACCCATTCTCCTCGCTCAGGTTGAAGCGTTCCAGCCGATGAGTTTTATCGTATTTGAACTCGTGAGAGATTTTATCCATTGTAATTTTCCGAAGAACTCCGACTCTGCAGACATCAATGATTAATGATGAAGACAAGTACATGCAGAGGTAGTTGGATGATAGAACTCACTCGTATTCCAAGTTGACAAGCAACTCCGGCTGCCGATGCCCAATGACTCGATGAACTTGCAGCGGTTGATGCGCAGCGGAATAGGTGATGCGGAAAAGTTTTGTCTTTCCATCGCGTGCTTGGTATATTTCTGTGGCCACGCGTCTTCCTGGGCCGGGTGGTGTATAGATGACTTGATACACGAGATCTCCGTTCACCTGATGAAGAGATGACAGTCAGGATTGCCAGTCAATGAAACGACAGCTGCACATGGCATGCATGGGAGAACAGCAAAAGCAATTCGAACATTCGAGATGCGGTTACAGCGTTCGCAGAACGGATACATCTAAAACTAAAGATAAATCTACTCGAGGTGGACCCCTGTATCCTGTCGAATGAACACTTCACCGAATAGCCTGCAGTCTTCCGAGTGCGCAGTCAATCCATGTCCCCTGCAGTCAACTCCCAGACATCCTGCAGTCAACCGACTCTTAGACATCTTACCGTCAACCGACTGCTCGATATCATGCAGTGAAACGGCTTTTAGATATCTTACAGTCAACCGATTCCTAGATATCCTACAGTCAACCGATTGCTCGATATCATGCAGTGAACCGACTCTTAGATATCTTACAGTCAACCGATTCCTAGATATCCTGCAGTCAACCGACTCTTAGATATCCTGCAGTCAACCGACTCTTAGACATCTTACCGTCAACCGACTCTTAGACATCCTACCGTCAACCGACTGCTCGATATCATGCAGTCAAACGGCTTTTAGATATCTTGCAGTCAACCGATTCCTAGATATCCTACAGTCAACCGACTCTTAGATATCCCTGTCAACCGATTGCTCGATATCATGCAGTCAACCGATTCCTAGATATCCTACAGTCAACCGACTCTTAGATATCCCTGTCAACCGATTGCTCGATATCATGCAGTGAAACGGCTTTTAGATATCTTACAGTCAACCGATTCCTAGATATCCCTGTCAACCGATTGCTCGATATCATGCAGTCAAACGGCTTTTAGATATCTTGCAGTCAACCGATTCCTAGATATCCCGCAGTCAACCGACTCTTAGATATCCCTGTCAACCGATTGCTCGATATCCTGCAGTCAACCGATTCCTACATATCCCGCAGTCAACCGACTCTTAGATATCCCTGTCAACCGATTGCTCGATATCATGCAGTCAAACGGCTTTTAGATATCTTACAGTCAACCGATTCCTAGATATCCCGCAGTCAACCGATTACTAGAAAACCTGCAGTCAACCGATTCCTAGATATCCCTGTCAACCGATTGCTCGATATCATGCAGTCAAACGGCTTTTAGATATCCTGCAGCCAACGGATTCCTAGATATCCCTCAATCAACTGACTCCTAGACATCTAGTCGTCAACCGACTCCTAAACATCCTATCGTCAACCGGCTTATAGAATCGTGTGATTATATTCGTGTGATTTGTGCCGTATAAATTATTTGTCTTCCGAGATTGCGGATACATTGCCATACCGTTAATGACATCATTTCTTTCGGCGGCACTTTAGCCTCCTTCCCTATCGTCTGGTCGGTCGAATATATGTGAAAGGTACGCCGCTGTCTAAATCATTCACTAAAATGTCATGGAAGAAACTATATTTCACTCTGTTATGGATGAATTTTACATAATCGACACTGCATCAGGTTGAAAAACCCATTGATCGGTCTCAAGAGTGTGTTTGGCGCTGATGAACGCTTTGAATTCTTGATGAGATGCCCATGCAGCAGTTAATGAGCACTGAGAACGATGATGGATCACTTGCCTTGTGAAACAAAGGCCTTGACAGGTGCATTATTAATGCTCACCGCGCGACCTCTGTACTTCGACCGCGCAGGAACAAAGAAAGAATTACAGCGCCGGGCACGCGGAATTCGACTTACAAGTGAACAAGCGTGTCCACAGCTCTTCTCTCCATCGACCAATGTCAATCAAATTATCCCTTAATAACAGTTCCCGCTAGAGTTTTGAGGAGACTGCAGCGATCTCCTAACTGTAGCTCAAAACTGACGCACTATCGAACTGTGTATCCTGAAACATAACTGCTCACTGTAAGGAAATCAACAGACGGTAAAAACATAAGAAATGAAATCCTTCAGACGAACTTGAGAAACAGTTTCAGATCGGTAAAATGTCGTTTCGTATAATAAGAAACGGAGGGTTACAACATTGCAGAAGCATGGGCGGGGCGCACTGACGAATTTCCTAGCGGATGTCCTGAAGACTTTGGGCTCATCGATCTGTAAGGTGTATTCTTCAACAGCCTAGAAGTAATGACACTTTCGTTCTTGATATCAAAGAACTTTCCTTTTCTTTAAATAGGGAAGTTATAGCGATAGAAAATATTATTCATTGAATTCAATTATTATGACATTAGTTACAGTTACAGTTCGATCAAGCATGGATTAGCAGTGGCCAGGAATCCATGGATCAAGTGGCAAGCTACTGAAGCCTAGATGTGTAGATAATGATGACTTTGTAGGAGCTTGGTGTTGCAGTTTGTTGCCGTGATATTTCAATCCATTTTCAACCTGCCATGAATTTCACAAAATTCAAATTGACAGCTGCTGGAAATCAACATAGACCTACTGCGAAATCAATATGATATGTGTAAGAAAAACTGCTTGAAAATCTTCCAAGTCAGCCATTTTCTGGTACAGATGAAATTGAATTCGAATTGCAAGGCCTTCGTTTGTTCTGAGACAGAAGACTGAGAAGGAAACATGGAAGAAATGCTTGGCAAGAAAGTACACCATGTCATGCCAATAATGACTTTGATAAAGGATCTTTCTCCGAAAATAGTGAAGAAGATTGCGACAAACAAAGAGAGAGATAAGAGGAACATCATGCTCTAAGATAGCTCCACAGATACGACAACAATTAATAGAACCAAGGGAGAGCCAGAGAAAGATGGACGAGACGATAAGATCTGCTGGACAATCAACGCACTGATCTGAGACAGTCTCGCAGACATTAAAAGAGAAAGTGGTGATAACTTTCAGTGCACAAAACAGCTGGTTTTGGGAGCCATACTTCGTTTAATTACCCTCCGCAAGAATCAATATCGTCCGCCGATCATGGACTAATGGGTTCATGTTCATCCAATTACTCACACATTCCCGATACAGGGATGTCATTCCGACTCGATGCATTACATTCACTGTCACATATCTGTCCATTGAACCCCTTCCCCTGAGATTCTCTTCAGATAGAAATCTCTTTCATCCTTTGATTTCCTAACTGCCGAAAGATGCCTTTTTATGTGTGTGTGTGTCGCTGATTGATGATTCCTGTATGCTCCATGTTTACATTACTGACGGATGAAGGTATCATCATCACAACTGCAATTATCGAAGCAGCTCCAGCAGCAATGACTTTCATCAGATCGATCGAAATTGATATTATGATAGAACTTCAATTTCCTTATATTCAAAGTAATGGAAAGAAATCGATAATAGACTGTTATTCAGAGCCTCCCATTCGTATAGGAGGCTTCAAGTTTCATCTTATTTTCAACTGTGGGACAAGGACAGTCGAATAGTCTATCACTAGCCCAGTTGATGGGTATAAGTAGCAGGTTAGGGCTGGGGACACCAGATAAAGTTCATGAACTAGTGAGAGCGGTGATGCATCCCCAGACTCGAACCCTCCACCTTCTACACTTCGATATCGAAGCGTGGCGCTTAACCCACTGCACTAGCATACCCCTGATGTCAAGCTGAGCCTCAAACTATCTTATAATGCGTCAAAACACAGGAAGACAATAGAATTTTTGTAAATCTTAGAAAATTTGAGGATTAGTGAGACATTTTCTACTACCATTGAATAAATTTACTGTTGTATAATTCATGCAATTTCATAATCAAATTCAAACAAAACGCGAATGAACATCAAATGAGAATAAAGATGGATAATAATTCAACCAGGGCGCCGCCGTCCTGGACATATCGGGGAATTTGAACCTTCACCACAATCACACAAAGTCGTCAAGCGACAAAATAATGATGAGAAACATGAAGAGAGAGTGCTGACTGAGGTGTAAGCAAGAAAGCGATAAAAAGGAGAGAATCTGGCGCAACGGCGATGATGAGGCAGCGAGTTAGCAGGCGGTGGAAGATTCGTCGAATCATCTCATGCTCTACTAAGGTTAGTAAAACGTCCTCAGAATCAAGTTTTTACAATGGCCCAATCAAGTTAGTTCAATGGCCCAGAATAGTTATTTACACAACAAGCGCAAAGATATCCAGCTTTATTGCATTTTTTGAGATCAACATGAGGCCATAGTTTGTTGATCGAGAAAAATGCAATTAAGCTGGATATCTTTGCACGAGTTCTATAAGTAACTTTATATTTCACAGAACTACCAGAATCTATGACCATGATCCTTAACATGATTTGAAAATTAAACCAAAGCAATTTTGAAATCAGATAGCCTGCTTCTCTGTGCATTGTACATGCATTTCTGTGCAAATTCTATGCATGATTTTCGTTGTAGAGGA
Source organism: Prostheceraeus crozeri (assembly GCA_907163375.1). Classification (NCBI taxonomy): domain Eukaryota; kingdom Metazoa; phylum Platyhelminthes; order Polycladida; family Euryleptidae; genus Prostheceraeus; species Prostheceraeus crozeri. The sequence continues at coordinate 18,075 of CAJQUW010016235.1, forward strand.
TGAAAAACTTTCTATGTGCTAATGTATTTCAATGATGGAGTGCAATAAAGACTTTATTGCACTCTTTGGAAAGCATAAACTATCTTATGGAAGCAATAATCATAGAGATTATAGCACTGTGAAATATAAATGTATTGAATGAATTCAGTGAGACCTGCGGTCTATCCAGACATTTCTGAGTTACACATTTCTAGACTATCCATGTTTAGGTAAAATTGACTAATTTTGAATGACAGGTAAATGATAGAAAATCATCACTATGAACATAAAGAGACAGAATTCCATGCTGTCAGACGGGTATCAAGAAAATGGCGACAGTAAAAAACTGTTGTCAGATATGTGGAAAGACATTCTTTAAAGGAGAAGATCCTATGAAAAGATTATCACTGTCTAAACCTAGCATCAAGTGACCTGTGAGAAATTCCTCAATAATCTATGGACTCTCATCATACGCGGGAGAGAAATAGCCGTTAATTGTCGGATATCTACACAACTTCCTTCTATCTTAAAGGAATAGAAATCGACGTCCGGTGTCATGCATCGCTGTATATTTCACAACAGTACGCGGAAGAAGATAATACGCATCATGCAGCGACTCTTGCATTCTGGATGACAATTCGAATGCTCAGGAAAGTGAATTGCAGATCATCGTCTAAAATTGCCAACTTTTCACGAGTGTTCGATTATTGATCAGTAGACGTATGCGGAGCTGCCGCAAACGTTTCTAACAACGCAGGAATCAAAGGATAGCATGCCATGCAAACTTCTCTCAAATTTGAACAGCCAACAAAGATTTGTTGACACTAGAACATTAAATCTTCACCGCCGATTCTCTCTAACTCTTTCTGCAACCTCATCGACACGCGTGCAAATTCAACAATTGAAAACTCAACATGGAAAGCGTGTCACATCCATAGAAAGCGGATATCGATTGTCGCGCGCTCGTCCACACTCTACATCGACCTAAGGACAAGGATATGAGGACAAGCCATATCTCAGCCGCTGAACACTCAACCGGTCTCGACAAACATCAGTCTTCCAATCACTCTCCTAAATGAGATCTCTATGCAAACACTTCTCTGTCGTGACAGCATTTGTCAGACATTTACTGAAGCGGTTAAGGCCGGTATTTTGCGGTGAGTTTTGTAGCAGCAACATCGAAGACCTTCTGAATACAACCAATCAACACAATCACTTGCCCTGCACGTTCGGTCACTTACTTTCACTACGATCATCTTCTATGAGCAGTTTCAAATGATCAACACGAGGTGAACACAAATCAATCAATTCTTATCAGAATGACTAAACTAAGTGATGATCTCAAACCTGACGCATCTGATTCCTCACGGCAGAACTAGAAGGTCTATCAAAAATGGGAAGTGCCTGTGAGGGATGCAATCATCTATAACTTCATCAATCTTCGTTCATACGACTAAAACACGGCTTGTCCAGTTGTCTAGGAGGACAAAGGCAGCAGGCAGGCAACACAAACACTACTACATGTCTTGGCCAGGGCCTAATGATCGCAAATCAACAAAATTAAATAGAAACAAAGGAGCATTGCTCTCTTGTCTAGGGCTGACAAGAGAGGAATGCCGCTGGGATCAATATGCAATCACGATTGGCCGATTAACCTCCTCAGCTAATTAAGTTACTTGCGAATCGGAAATCTGAAACGAAGAGACAATAGGGTTGTCAACAATTTGTTCATTAATCACAAAATGCAATGAGTATTAATTCATATCACAATTTGATGGTGAAAAGGAGAATCAATAAAAGTCCGCACACGACTAAATTTGCAGACATGCATGAGATTTGAGCGACGACGTTCAAAGGAGGCTGATTAGGAAGCGATCAAAGGAATTTTCATTTTTTAATTTAATTTGATTTGCGTTTCATTGATTCTGATCACTTTGTGTGTTCGATAAGCATGATTGAAGATATCTGACCACCGGAGATGACAATAATCATCGGAATTCCGGTGATCTGACTCAAGTTGAATAAATCAACTAGTTAAGCAAACCGAACGTTAAAATTGCTTGATTTCGTCTATGCACATCATTCCGCATCCAATTTTCAAAGTCTATCTCAGAAATGACACTGACTTTAAGTTTGTAATTTTTCCAATGTCAATGTAAGTCTCGTATTGCGGTCTGTTATTGTTCAACTGAAGCTTCTAATTATTTCGGGATTAAACGAAACTTTCGTTGTTGTGTTTTGTCTATTTGTGTGTAAATGGTAGTTACCTTGTACGCAGTGCAATGATTTGATATGCACTGATGTATCATCACTTTCTCCAATACACACAAATAGGAAAACAAATCCAGCGTATGTATCGAGAAACATCAAATCTCCTTTATCTGTATCTGTGTCATTTCCAGATATCGCGATGGAATCCTAGCTATCAGCTTCCCTTTTGTACACGGATTGATTGCGTCAGTCAAATTCCATCTCGTCTCCAATCACATGGTAAGCGGTATCACACAGGAGTTCGAGTCCCATCAATCACAGTACTGGGTAGGATCATGCACAGAGATCCAACATGCTACCCCACCGTCACGGTCAACGTTCAAAGGAAAGGAAAGCAAGGGTAGCGACCTGCCACCAGAACATACCAGCAATGACTTCCGATTCGACCGAAAAAGGTTAAGGAGGTCCCGGCCAAGATCATGCTTGAAAGCGCGGCCAGTAGATGGTAAGTTTACCCGCAGTTGTTTGGTGATTGGTGAAGACAGCGCGTCCATCACGTAGGCCCAGGTGGCGTTGTGGCGCAAAGCTTCGGTCTGCGCGAGGCGTGCGTTCAGCATCGGATGTACATGATTCATTATCGGATATTTGTGAAGGGAGTAGACTATACGAGTCTTTGTGCTAGGCAGATCAACCGCCAATCCTCCACGCGACGTCAAGCCGATCCCGTTAGCGTAAACTGAAATGACAAGGGAATTCCTCAAGGTATCCTCCTAGGCACTAGAACATATTAAGCTGCTAACTGATCAGATATTGGCTTACTCTGCAAAGCAGACACACCACTAGCATTGGTACTCTCCCATGTTCCTGCCCGCGCGGTGTACCCGCTGGGAGTGATGATCTTCGAAAGACGATTGCCCATCTCCGAATTATACGTGAACCAGTTGGAATGTCCATCCGGGGCGTTAACTTTGATCAGAAGGTTAGATGCATCGTATTCAAAACGCCAGAGTTGATTGTCAGGAGCCAATAGTTGAATAAGTCTCTTTTCAGAATCCAAAGTCGGACGATAAACGAATCCTTGCGGTGTAGTTACCTGCCTTGGTATGGAACGCATGGTGCGAGCAATATGCAGCTCAAATGTGTTCGTACTGTTGCCAGCAGTGATGCGCCTCAACCAACCATTGATATCACTGACACGATATCCGAAAGTATAGGTCACGGTATTCGTCAACGCGTCATAAGTATTGATATGTTGTCCATAACGATTGAATGTATAGATCTCCCGCGTGTCTGGCGATACTACACGATGGTTACCATTTCGTTGAGGACGAGTAGAGCGTGGGATTGCTCGATGAACTCGGTATGATGAAGGGTCTGAAATGATCACTTCTCCGGAGACGTTCACTGTGATTGCTCGAATCATGAGGAAACGCGCATCCCGCGCCAATTTCTCCCCATTCGTGACGGTACATTTCTGGTCACAAGGTTTGTCAGCGTCACCAGCGAAGTTGTAAAGACGCCCATCAGACTTCATGAGGCGCACGGAGTAGCGATCTGCGATGTACAAGTCACCATTCGGAGCGAAGGCCAAATCATTGGGCTGAAAGAGTCAAGAGAATAGAATGAGAAGGGATTCACAGATGTGGCAACGAACACGCACCTTCTTCAGGATAGCGTTGATGGCTAATGGAGCCTCTTCCCCACTCGTGCTGGCCACGTCAGGCAATTGAGGACAGTTGAGAGCTCGCCCAGCCACAAGAGTGACTAACATCGTGGCCATGTTCAACCTGTAGACACTGGATCCGTCGAGGAAGAAAAGATTTTCACAGTCCGGATCGAACGCTATGGCTGATGGCCATTGAAGTAGCATGTCCTCCGCTTTAACACTTTGTCCACAAGGCATCGGTCGCCATGGTTCCATATTGGTCTCAGAACGACCAATAATGTACTTTGAGGTCTTGTTCTTGAATACAGCACGGATGACACGTCCATCGGCGAGGTACATATCCCCCTGTGGAGAAATCACCATGAATCAGATATCTTTGTAGGTGAATGAACTACACAGCAAGAAATCTTGATTTCTATGTGTCCCACACAGGCATAGAAATTAACAATACCATAGAAAGTCATAGTGTACTATTATCCACTTCTATGCACGCAGGTAGGATTGGAAACTATCTATGCTAACTTACAGAGAACATGAAACATGAGAAATCTATTGGGAAATATGACAAATATAAGGACACGTATGGAAGGGGTGTCCTACCTGTAGATTGTAAACGATGCCTTTCGGGTAGGTGAGACCGTCGGAGATCACTTTTTGACTGTATTGTTTGTTCAGTTTTGGATTAGTTTGGGCGCTTAGCATAATGATCCGCTTGTTATCGGAATCGGATACTACGATGGTCTCGTTGGACGGATTGATCGACATATAATACTCTCCCGTCTGACTGCCAGGTGCCATCATCCGAGCAACGGTGAAGATATAGTTGATACTGGGGTTCAGTCGCCTTAGATGGTTCCCATCCATGATGAAAATAAAGCCCAGTTTGTCACAGACGAGAGCAGTTGGAGATAGGACGTTCTTCTGAGCGAATACTACACCATCACAGGTTCTACAGCTCTCTTCTCTAGGATCACGACCACTCCCAATGAGAGGAACCAGCTTCCATGGTTGTAGAGGCATGTAGAGATGCGATCCGTCACCACGATACACAATACCTGGAAGAAGGGAGGTCATTTATCGAACCTCTCACTGATGCCGACTTCATCTCTGACTTACCATAACGCCAGTTGTAAACATGATGGATGTCGAAGTTCCAACCTCCGATGTCTGAGGCGGACATATCAGAGCCCGGCAAATATGCCACTCGTGTCTCCCAGATGGGATGTATACAGCCCTTGTACAAATATCCAATCTTCACTGTAAGTTAAGAATAACAATCCTTTAATGCTCATGCACAGTTGGAGTTCACATGGATTTCTCTTTCAGTGAAAAGGTTCCTGTCCTGGCGATCAGGTCTGATAATATAAATTATCATCAACGAAAAACATTACATACTGTTAGACGATAAACTATTTACACGCCCCTGTAACAATATAACTGTATTCCGGATTCAGTCATTCATAACTCACCTGTCGCAGCAACCAATCCGTACACCTTCTGACCGTATGCATCGTCTTTATCCCAAGTGTAGACGTGGGAGAGGTTTGGATCGGCTTCAAACTGCATTGTCCATCGGTTACCAGCTACGGAGACTTCTAAGTGAATCTCTGCAAGTCCTTTCGGGATCTTCTGACCTGTCATGCCGATCCACAGTCCTGATTCGTGTCCGCCGGCCCAGGAAGAGGTGTAGACAAGCTTCACACTTGTTCCTCGCAATGCTAGCGATTGTTTGAGAACGCCGGTCTCCTTGCACACGGATGCTCTAGAGCTGAGGCACGAAGCGAATGAGGAGGCTTGCCAGTTGGTGTGGAGAACAGGACGAAGAAGACTGAAAGAGTCTGGAGGCACATGACACGATCGAGATGCATTCTGCAGAGATCGGATGACGCGTTTCTTGTCGCGAATGATCAACACACCGACGTGGACGAATTGGTTGATGGGAGCGAATACCCGGTAAGTGGCAGAGAATCGCTCACTTGGGAATCGTACGAATCCAAGCTCTACCAGTGAGCCTCCGTTCGCCACCAAATCAAAGTGTCCGTTAGCTCGAGAAAGAGTATAGCCACCGGTTGGATTCTTTTTGTCCATGACACGACAGCCGCGCAGCGGTGAGCCATCTTCCAACTGCACAATACCGCGAATCACCGATGCCAAGCTGTAAACAAACAGATGGGAGGTGATGACACGCGCATGGGATTCTCTGAGATAATAGCATTCCTGTGATAACAAACAAAAATCAACAAATATATTCATCTCAAGGAGGGCTGTAATTAATAGGTAACCATTTAGTCGAAAATGGAAAACAATTGAGTTCCATCAGTGGTATTAGAAGTCGACAGGAGCGCCCGATAGGGAGTAGTGACCGTGTCAGCACCGTCCAAGCCTCCTGTGAGGGAGTAGTGACCACGTCAGCACCGTCCAAGCCTCCTGTGAGGGAGTAGTGACCATGTCAGCACCGTCCAAGCCTCCTGTGAGGGAGTAGTGACCATGTCTGCACCGTCCAAGCCTCCGGAGAGGGAGTAGTGACCATGTCAGCACCGTCCAAGCCTCCTGTGAGGGAGTAGTGACCATGTCTGCACCATCCAAGCCTCCTGTGAGGGAGTAGTGACATTTAAGAGCACCGTCCAAGCCTCCGGTGAGGGAGTAGTGACCATGTCTGCACCGTCGAAGCCTCCTGTTGGGGAGTAGTGACCATGTCTGCACCGTCCAAGCCTCCGGTGAGGGAGTAGTGACCATGTCAGCACCATCCAAGCCTCCGGTGAGGGAGTAGTGACCATGCTGCACCATCCAAGCCTCCGGTGAGGGAGTAGTGACCATGCTGCACCGTCCAAGCCTCCTGTGAGGGAGTAGTGACCATGTCTGCACCGTCCAAGCCTCCTGTGAGGGAGTAGTGACCATGTCAGCACCATCCAAGCCTCCGGTGAGGGAGTAGTGACCATGCTGCACCGTCGAAGCCTCCTGTGAGGGAGTAGTGACCATGTCAGCACCGTCCAAGCCTCCGTTGAGGGAGTAGTGACCATGTTAGCACCGTCCTAGCCTCCGGTGAGGGAGTAGTGACCATGTCTGCACCGTCCAAGCCTCCGGAGAGGGAGTAGTGACCATGTCAGCACCGTCCAAGCCTCCTGTTGGGCAGTAGTGACCATGTCAGCACCGTCCAAGCCTATGGTGAGGGAGTAGTGACCATGTCTGCACCATCCAAGCCTCCTGTGAGGGAGTAGTGACCATGTCAGCACCATCCAAGCCTCCTGTGAGGGAGTAGTGACCATGTCAGCACCATCCAAGCCTCCGATGAGGGAGTAGTGACCATGCTGCACCGTCGAAGCCTCCTGTGAGGGAGTAGTGACCATGTCAGCACCGTCCAAGCCTCCGAAGAGGGAGTAGTGACCATGTCTGCACCGTCCAAGCCTCCGGAGAGGGAATAGTGGACCCTGTCAGCACCATCCAAGCCTCCTGTGAGGAGTAGTGACCATGTCAGCACCAACCAAGCCTCCGATGAGAGTAAGTGAACATGTCAGCACCGTCCAAGCCTCCTGTTGGGCAGTAGTGACCATGTCTGCACCATCCAAGCCTCCTGTGAGGGAGTAGTGACCATGTCTGCACCATCCAAGCCTCCTGTGAGGGAGTAGTGACCATGTCTGCACCGTCCAAGCCTATGGTGAGGGAGTAGTGACCATGTCTGCACCATCCAAGCCTCCTGTGAGGGAGTAGTGACCATGTCAGCACCGCCCAAGCCTCCGGTGAGGGAGTAGTGACCATGTCAGCACCGCTGAAGCCTCCGGTGAGGGAGTACTGACCATGTCAGCACCGTCCAAGCCTCCGGTGAGGGAGTAGTGACCATGTCAGCACCGCTGAAGCCTCCGGTGAGGGAGTACTGACCATGTCAGCACCGTCCAAGCCTCCTGTGAGGTAGTAGTGACCATGTCAGCACCGTCCAAGCCTCCTGTGATGGAGTAGTGACCATGTCAGCACCGCCCAAGACTCCGGTGAGGGAGTAGTGACCATGTCAGCACCATCCAAGCCTCCGGTGAGGGAGTAGTGACCATGTCCGCACCGTCCAAGCCTCCTGTTGGGCAGTAGTGACCATGTCTGCACCGTACAAGCCTCCGATGAGGGAGTAGTGACCATGTCTGCACCGTCCAAGCCTCCTGTGAGGCAGTATTGACCATGTCTGCACCGTACAAGCCTCCGATGAGGGAGTAGTGACCACGTCAGCACCGTCCAAGCCTCCGGTGAGGGAGTAGTGACCATGTCTGCACCGTCCAAGCCTCCTGTTGGGCAGTAGTGACCATGTCTGCACCGTACAAGCCTCCGATGAGGGAGTAGTGACCATGTCAGCACCATCCAAGCCTCCTGTGAGGGAGTAGAGACCATGTCAGCACCGTCCAAGCCTCCGGTGAGGGAGTAGTGACCACGTCAGCACTGTCCAAGCCTCCGGAGAGGGAGTAGTGACCATGCTGCACCGTCCAAGCCTCCTGTGAGGGAGTAGTGACCACGTCAGCACTGTCCAAGCCTCCGGAGAGGGAGTAGTGACCATGTCTGCACCGTCCAAGCCTCCTGTGAGGCAGTATTGACCATGTCTGCACCGTACAAGCCTCCGATGAGGGAGTAGTGACCACGTCAGCACCGTCCAAGCCTCCTGTGAGGGAGTAGTGACCACGTCAGCACCGTCCAAGCCTCCGGTGAGGGAGTAGTGACCACGTCAGCACCGTCCAAGCCTCCGATGAGGGAGTAGTGACCATGTCAGCACCATCCAAGCCTCCTGTGAGGGAGTAGAGACCATGTCAGCACCGTCCAAGCCTCCGGTGAGGGAGTAGTGACCACGTCAGCACTGTCCAAGCCTCCGGAGAGGGAGTAGTGACCATGCTGCACCGTCCAAGCCTCCTGTGAGGGAGTAGTGACCACGTCAGCACTGTCCAAGCCTCCGGAGAGGGAGTAGTGACCATGTCTGCACCGTCCAAGCCTCCTGTGAGGGAGTAGTGACCATGTCTGCACCATCCAAGCCTCCGGTGAGGGAGTAGTGACCATGTCTGCACCATCCAAGCCTCCTGTGAGGCAGTAGTCACCACGTCAGCACTGTCAAAGTCTCCTGTGAGGGAGTAGTCACCACGTCAGCACTGTCAAAGTCTCCTGTGAGGGAGTAGTGACCACGTCAGCACTGTCAAAGTCTCCTGTGAGGGAGTAGTCACCACGTCAGCACTGTCAAAGTCTCCTGTGAGGGAGTAGTGACCACGTCAGCACTGTCAAAGTCTCCTGTGAGGGAGTAGTGACCATGTCAGCACCGCCCAAGCCTCCGGTGAGGGAGTAGTGACCATGTCTGCACCATCCAAGCCTCCGGTGAGGGAGTAGTGACCATGTCTGCACCGTCCAAGCCTATGGTGAGGGAGTAGTGACCATGTCAGCACCGTCCAAGCCTCCTGTGAGGGAGTAGTGACCATGTCTGCACCGTCCAAGCCTCCGGTGAGGGAGTAGTGACCATGTCAGCACCATCCAAGCCTCCGGTGAGGGAGTAGTCACCATGTCAGCACCATCCAAGCCTCCTGTGAGGGAGTAGTGACCACGTCAGCACCGTCCAAGCCTCCTGTGAGGGAGTAGTGACCATGTCAGCACCGTCCAAGCCTCCTGTGAGGACGTAGTGACCATGTCAGCACCGTCCAAGCCTCCGGTGAGGGAGTAGTGACCATGTCAGCACCGTCCAAGCCTCCGGTGAGGGAGTAGTGACCATGTCTGCACCATCCAAGCCTCCTGTGAGGGAGTAGTGACCATGTCAGCACCGTCCAAGCCTCCTGTGAGGGAGTAGTGACCATGTCAGCACCGTCCAAGCCTCCTGTGAGGGAGTAGTGACCATGTCAGCACCGTCCAAGCCTATGGTGAGGGAGTAGTGACCATGTCTGCACCGTCCAAGCCTCCTGTGAGGGAGTAGTGACCATGTCAGCACCGCCCAAGCCTCCGGTGAGGGAGTAGTGACCATGTCAGCACCGTCCAAGCCTCCTGTGAGGGAGTAGTGACCATGTCAGCACCGTCCAAGCCTCCTGTGAGGGAGTAGTGACCATGTCAGCACCGTCCAAGCCTCCTGTGAGGGAGTAGTGACCATGTCTGCACCGTCCAAGCCTCCTGTGAGGGAGTAGTGACCATGTCAGCACCGCCCAAGCCTCCGGTGAGGGAGTAGTGACCATGTCAGCACCATCCAAGCCTCCGGTGAGGGAGTAGTGACCATGTCAGCACCGTCCAAGCCTCCGGTGAGGGAGTAGTGACCATGTCAGCACCGTCGAAGACTCATGTGAGGGAGTAGTGACCATGTCTGCACCGTCCAAGCCTCCTGTGAGGGAGTAGTGACCATGTCAGCACCGTCCAAGCCTCCTGTGAGGGAGTAGTGACCATGTCAGCACCGTCCAAGCCTCCTGTGAGGGAGTAGTGACCATGTCAGCACCGTCCAAGCCTATGGTGAGGGAGTAGTCACCACGTCAGCACTGTCGAAGTCTCCGGTGGATTGTGTTCTCAAATATTCTGACTTAACAGGTTCTGTGAAATCGACATATACTATATTGCAGACTCCTGAAACATGCTATCTACTTAGAATTCTCAGCTACACTTCACGTGAATGTACAACTGACAATAATCGTTTGTATTGAAAGAGCAGAGAATCAGTCGGTTGATAGACAAAGGAGACATCTCACGACAGTAAAGTTCAGGTTAGAGAACGATTTGTAAACGCTAAGTGGCTTAGTGACGTTGAGGAATTGACAAAGAGAAAGGAGGAGGGTTGCATGCTAATTAGCCGCGATTTATTGGAAAAAGCTTTTTCTCAAGTCTGAGCTTTAGGGAATGCTCCTATCTCCCTAATTTACATTCCCATTGCTCTGATGCTGCTGCCTCGACGATCTACAGCCTCCTACCTCCTGCAGATTGCCTGAGCAGGTCGAATCTGACCTTCTCACTCCGTTGACTGACATACGACTGCTCGCCGGCCAGTCGTGGGAACTAGCGTTTTTTCCCAGCATTAACAGTGACACTTACATAACTGCGACATGCTGGAGGCCAATTCGGGGACAAGATTTGCAAGATAACAAACCTTTCCATGCAGCCGGAGTTCAGGGATAGGAGGGAGGAATATATTGCCGACGACTCATCAGTATGCGAATCACGTCCGACCTGAGGCCTCGCAGATGGGACACGATCCTCCTCAAAAGAATGACCATTTCTTTAATGACAATTGTGTCTGCATTACAGAAAATTGTCATCTTTATGACTAGCAATGATTGCACGGGTGACGACAGGGTCACTTCTCTTCAACTGTTGAGCACTCCACATCTTCCTGCTACGCCAAAGTCGATCTTCAAAAGTGCAGGGACAAATTAAGAACTATTCACGAATGTCATTTGAACGAGTTCACAGTGAAATAAAGGTGTATTGAAGACAAGGTCTCTCAAGTGAGCTCAATGCACCAAAATTGCATGTACATTCTGTGCCTCCCCGACTTTGTATAATAGTCTTTCATATAAATGTTCGGAATTTGGATTAAAGTGACAGTTTCTTGGCGAAAAGCGTGAATAACCGGTTTTGATGTACTGATATGATAAACCTGTATTCAAACAGACTAAAATGAATGGCCACATAAAATTGCATCTTCATGAAATAGCAACTCGCTGAATCATGATAGTCCTGACTCTTCGCAATCGAGCACCGGTACTTACGAAAAAATGCCGCAAACAATTAACATTCATTGAAGAAATGTGCGCATAGCTGCTCCCACCATATGTATGTTATTCAAAACGCAAAGCATCGATTGTTTGAAGTAACTAGATGACGTCAATAGTGGGTGATTGTTTTCCCTTCGTGATATTGCGTAATTGCCGCAAAACTTAATCCACCGACATTTCATTGCAATTTTCAAAGAATGATGATATCATACAAGAACTCACTTGGGATTCAGTCTTGAAACATCCACGCCTCTCTGTACTGATTCAGCGTCTACCAGGAATTTGATGCGATCCCAGAAAGAATCAGTGGATTGGACTGTTTTCTTGCTCAGTAGGACTACATTCGGAGTAATGGCCATGCTGCAGCTCTGAGTAGCAGATTCTTCCTCTTCCTGGTCCTTCTTACCGACGCAGTGTGGATCCAAGCAGCAATCAGGATCGCCACAGTCAACAAGTTTATCTACAATGAGAGGAGACCTGTCAGTAGGAGAGAGAGAGAGACAGAATGCCATGAAGAGAGAAGAGAAGACTCGATCACTAAACCTGCTCAGGATTAGCGCTTTGATTCCAATCCTAAGATTTGATTGAAGTTTTATCCATTTGAGGCTGACATCTCGGAGCAAGAGAACGGTGAGGATTAACGAGTCAGGATCAAAGCTGAGCCCGAACTCATGCTCCTTTGTGTATCGGAGCTCCAACAGAGAGAGAGAGGGAAGGGAAGAAAGGAAATCTTACCTCCATCGTTGTCTAACTTGTCTGAACACTTCATTTCTTTAGGATATTCGCAGGCCTTTCCCTTCCAGTCGTCTGTGCATTGACAATGCCAGCCAGTGGACAGCTGCATACAGTTACCATGATTACTGCAACCGTTTGGACAGCCATCTACAAGAGGAAATGACATGACAGAGCTCTCATACCTTCAAAGTCTTGTGCTCAACTCGCCGAGAGAACCTCCTCATCTACCTGCTGTGTAAATGTAATTATTCTATCTCTATCTCCTTGTACCTTACTAGCTCTGATTAAAGAGTTTATTTTGAGAAATTTCTAGAGATTTATAACTCAAAAACTGACGTTCATTTGAAGATTTGACATCGTAGCGTAGTCCCACATCTTCTAAAAAGCTGTAAAATAGAAAATGAGGTAATTTGAATCTATCAGCATACATTAATGCATTAATCGAAGCACTACTCATATCAACAGAACGTCTTCGTTAGTAGTAATAAGGTTAGCTATAATTTTAGCAATCATTCAAAAATCAGATATAATCTTCTCAAGATCTGTCTCAACCATGGATTCCATCAGAGATGAGATACATCCAGGTACTTGAAGTCTCTGTACAGGGCTGCCGTCATGCGCATCTAAGTCAAACAGGGGCAACAGTGACCTTTCCACGCTGTCACCCGCAACCAAATCCTTTTTCAGGAGCCGAACGAAATCTACACACCGGGTTAGAACCAATACAGTTTTGTTGATGAAATAAAGCTCAATGCTTCGCCACTACTTGGTCTTCTCAAGAGACAAAAAATGCAATCAAAATACTGCTTACCGATGTTGTCTTCCAGAATCTCAACATGTAGACGCAAATTCCAATGCATTGTTTAGAATGTCTATCAAGTTTTCTGTGATCGAAGAGAACTGAAACCGATGACTTGATACTGTTGATTTCGACCATCAAGTGACCGGTCATTCACTTATTCATGTGCAAGGAGTTCACGTTCTCAACTATTCGGCAACATTCAAGAACTTCTTCGTCTTGGAGATGCAGCCAAACGGTGTGAAATTGACACATAGTCCGTAAGAAGACATTTGTCGTACTACTACTGTAAGTGTACTACTGTAAGTAGTCAGTAAGTAATATGATGAATGCAAATGCACACATGTGGCCTAGATTCATTTTTATTCATTCTATAAATTAAAGAAGCACTGCATTCGAAGAGGTCTAAACACAAACGGAAGTACTCGGAAAAGCAATTGAAAGCTTCTCAAGTCTATGGGCTATCCTTTGTCCTCGAAGTTACTGTCAGTGGCCTCTCGGTCGGCATCCTGGATTAGCTGACGGTTACTGCATCGAAGTTCCTTGAAGTCGGTATCCATGGTTGATCGAGCTCTTGAGAAAGACAAACTTATGAGAAATGAATGACTGCAAATTCTGTTTAATTAAATGAAATTTCAATTGAGCAGTGTGAGACTTCATCTTAACATCCAATTACATGTAATGCCCATACAGACTGGTTGTTGCTCATCACCACTACATGACTATTTGAAAACTAAAACATCACAGTGTTAATGAAACACAAGATGTTCCACTTGCAGTAGTACTGTGCCTAATGAATACAATTACGGTGATGTGTCCAGTGTACAGGCGGACACAAATTTGTCAATCTAAAATTTGACTGAAATCATTTATTGCTATCCGAACCTATCATTGAAAAAGATATGATAGCATTTTCAAGGAATTAGTTTCCTCATTCATTCAGTTTGAAGTTTTGTTTTGACGTGCAGCAGAAAACAAGATACGCTCTGCCGATTGGGCACAAGCCATGATGGCCGCACAAGTCAGGAATATCGGGATTAATTGCTAAGTTCACAGGTACTCATAAAAAGCTTCAATTTTACGCAAGTCTTCAAATTATTGAGCTCACAAGGACGAGGAGCTTGAATTCATCATTGTCACAACGGTGAATTCTGTGGGAAGTTCTTTTAGTGTGTTCGGTCCGGCGAGGCGGAACTGTACAGGGAGAATTCGAAAACGAACAAGTGAAGAAGTACAGTGAGAACCATACTTCCGGTCTGAGTATCTAAATGTCATTTATGACAGAATCACCACTGCTACCGAATCAATGAATATCGGAGCCACATCTATTTTCCAAAAACGAGTATTTCACAACATGAGAAACTTCTCCTGTGTGTGCGGCCACCTATTTTGTTAATGGAGTCACTTACCGGCAACGTTTGAAATAACGAGTACTACTTCGGCCTTGAAGGCTCCGAATGGTCGTCCCTCAAACCTTCTCTCGGCGAATAGACACGTGTTGTGCTGTGTGCACGCGCTACAGAAAAACATGCTCGACAAACATAGAGGGTGGGTGCGCTGGGCTCCACAACAACACACATGCCCGGCCGGTCACACGGACCACTCCTACGACGCTGATAAAGCAATGAAAACATCCCATACTTGGTGGGAGTGTCACCAAATCATAAAACACAAGAGAAGCAGCGATCGAAAGACGACATTGAATATTGTTAGTTGAGAGGGATGGGTTAGTAATGGTCTTCCTAATAACCCCGAGATAGACAGCCTGTCGCTGCAGGCTCTCATATTCCAACATGTCAAAGGTTCGAGTTAAATACTATCATCAAACAAGGAAATCCAAACGATTAAGTGATTATGGAGAACAAAGGAGGAGAAAGTGCGGAAATAATTGGCGGTGAAACATCGAGGAAACTCCGAGCTTGCCTGAGGCTCGACATATCGGATGCTAATTGTAGAGGGGCAGCAATCCGAGTAAGGCGATAGGAAACAAAAGGTCAGAATAGACACACTGAGGACAAACAAGGGCCAAGGTTGTGTCCACAGTCCAGCTTATGGTAATTTATAAAGATGAGAAAAAAACTAAAAAATTACATTCATCGTAAAGGTCAGAAATCGATGTTTTCGAAGTCTAGAGAGGACATAGAGGTAGGAAATCAATGCTATCGAAGTCTTGGTAGGACATAGAGGTCGGAAATCAATGCTATCGAAGTCTATGGAGGACATAGAGGTCGGAAATCAATGCTATCGAAGTCTTGGGAGGACATAGAGGTCGGAAATCAATGCTATCGAAGTCTAGAGAGGAAATAGAGGTCGGAAATCAATGCTATCGAAGTCCACGGGGACATAGAGGTCGGAAATCAATGCTATCGAAGTCTAGGGAGGACATAGAGGTCGGAAATCAATGCTATCGAAGTCTAGAGAGGAAATAGAGGTCGGAAATCAATGCTATCGAAGTCCACGGGGACATAGAGGTCGGAAATCAATGCTATCGAAGTCTAGGGAGGACATAGAGGTCGGGAATCAATGCTATCGAAGTCTAGGGAGGACATAGAGGTCGGAAATCAATGCTATCGAAGTCCACGGGGACATAGAGGTCGGAAATCAATGCTGTCGAAGTCTAGGGAGGACATAGAGGTCGGAAGTCAATGCTATCGAAGTCTATGGCGGACATAGAGGTCGGAAATCAATGCTGTCGAAGTCTAGGGAGGACATAGAGGTAGGAAATCAATGCTATCGAAGTCTAGGGAGGACATAGAGGTAGGAAATCAATGCTGTCGAAGTCCACGGGGACATAGAGGTCGGAAATCAATGCTATCGAAGTCTAGGGAGGACATAGAGGTCGGAAATCAATGCTGTCGAAGTCTAGGGAGGACATAGAGGTCGGAAGTCAATGCTATCGAAGTCTAGGGAGGACATAGAGGTCAGAAATCAATGCTATCGAAGTCTAGGGAGGACATAGAGGTCGGAAATCAATGGCATCGAAGTCTAGGGAGGACATAGAGGTCGGAAATCAATGCTGTCGAAGTCTAGGGAGGACATAGAGGTCGGAAGTCAATGCTATCGAAGTCTAGGGAGGACATAGAGGTCAGAAATCAATGCTATCGAAGTCTAGGGAGGACATAGAGGTCGGAAATCAATGGCATCGAAGTCTAGGGAGGACATAGAGGTCGGAAATCAATGCTGTCGAAGTCTAGGGAGGACATAGAGGTAGGAAATCAATGCTATCGAAGTCTATGGCGGACATAGAGGTAGGAAATCAATGCTATCGAAGTCCACGGGGACATAGAGGTCGGAAATCAATGCTGTCGAAGTCCACGGGGACATAGAGGTCGGAAATCAATGCTGTCGAAGTCTAGGGAGGACATAGAGGTCGGAAGTCAATGCTATCGAAGTCTATGGCGGACATAGAGGTCGGAAATCAATGCTGTCGAAGTCTAGGGAGGACATAGAGGTCGGAAGTCAATGGTATCGATGTCTAGGGAGGACATAGAGGTCGGAAATCAATGCTATCGAAGTCTAGGGAGGACATAGAGGTCGGAAATCAATGCTATCGAAGTCCACGGGGACATAGAGGTCGGAAGTCAATGGTATCGATGTCTAGGGAGGACATAGAGGTCGGAAATCAATGCTATCGAAGTCTAGGGAGGACATAGAGGTCGGAAATCAATGCTATCGAAGTCCACGGGGACATAGAGGTCGGAAATCAATGCTATCGAAGTCTAGTGAGGACATAGAGGTAGGAAATCAATGCTATCGAAGTCTATGGAGGACATAGAGGTCGGAAGTCAATGGTATCGAAGTCTAGAGAGGACATAGAGGTCGGGAATCAATGCTATCGAAGTCTAGGGAGGACATAGAGGTCGGAAATCAATGGTATCGATGTCTAGTGAGGACATAGAGGTCGGGAATCACTGCTATCGACATGTAGGAGGACATAGAGGTCGGAAATCACTGTCATTGACATGTAGGAGGACATAGAGGTAGGAAGTCAATGCTATCGAAGTCTATGGCGGACATAGAGGTCGGGAATGATGACGTCTACAAAGCACTAGCATGGGCGAACTCAGTAACAGCGGGATTGCACATCGCGTCGGTAATCGATGAGGCTGTGTAATAACGACATGTGAATGAGTAGCGACACTCTTGCAGCTTGAAAGCCCAGGGAGATAACCTAATAAGTGCCGTTTTCCTGTTACAGACGGATGTCCTTGATGTTTTTTCCCAACTTTGTCAAACAACTCATCCTCTATTAAAGTGATCTATTCTTCCAGGATAGGAATTTATCCCAGACAGAGTAATTTTGCCTTTTCAATGACTTCGCTGATGCGTCGTCTAACTTGGTGTCTGACGAGCACTTTGTTTCCACACTCTGGAACAATGCGGGTCTGCGCGTCGACCTGTGCACTTCCGAAGTGAAACGGCATGGGAACGTGGCCTGACACGGTCGTCGCTTGCGTGCACAGAAGAGGCGTGTACAGGCCATTAGTGAGCTGTCTTCATGACTCACCTGCATCAAGTACACAAAGTTAGTACGTCGCGGCGTGAGTGAATGACTCAGCGCAGCGGTCAATTCGCATGTGAGCAGGAAACAAAGGAGTCATCTATCCTCCCATCATCTGTCCATCCTCTGACTTTAATTGGAAAACATGTTGCGGACGGGCCAAGTTATATAAGCCGGAGATTAGTTAGAAACTTCCTGTAGTAGCTCGAGTGAAAACAGAAACAGGAAAGTTACGTAAGAGATACAAAGGAAATTCTCACGAGAAAAACAAAAGTCTCGGGAGAGAAACTGAAACTTTAGACAATCCCTTAACCTTTTACCAAGATAAAATGTCAAACACAATTCCAATCTTCTGTCTTCGTTCAAATCCACACCTGCGTCTCTATCCTCTAACTGTGCGGGGATCCATTAACTCGGCGTCCGTGTCTGTATCCTTCGAGTTTCAATAGAAACCAGATGTCGACGATGTTTTAGACAATTCTTTTCTCTAAAACCTTTTTCCCAGTCTCAACCCCAACACCACACCTGCATGTCCTTCCTCCCAACAACAACACTGACACGGCTTCAGCTTTCTTGAAATTCATTCAAATTCTATACAACATTTACAAGTATGAGACAAAGTCTGCAGACAAAATAGGACTAGGATTTCTGATTCTGTCAGTCGATTCTCATGAGATGTGAGAACTTAATTTCAAAACTGTCGATCTAACTTGCCACGATCACAGTCTGCGTCATTTCAAATGCAGTGAAAGGGAGATATGTATAACATGACAGCATCAATCTTATAGTTTTTTAACTGAAAAATGTGATGAACTCTTGAGCGCAAAGCGAATTTATTTGGTTGCTACACCTCGTGACATGGAGAGTTCAGGACTTCTATCCACTGCACCGTCACGGAGACCAATGATGCTGACGGACGGTCTCCACCTCGTGACACATCCTGGGATGGTGAGGCAGGACTTCTATCCACTGCACCGTCACGGAGACCAATGATGCTGACGGACGGTCTCCACCTCGTGACACATCCTGGGATGGTGAGGCAGGACTTCTATCCACTGCACCGTCACGGAGACCAATGATGCTGACGGACGGTCTCCACCTCGTGACACATCCTGGGATGGTGAGGCAGGACTTCTATCCACTGCACCGTCACGGAGACCAATGATGCTGACGGACGGTCTCCACCTCGTGACACATCCTGGGATGGTGAGGCAGGACTTCTATCCACTGCACCGTCACGGAGACCAATGATGCTGACGGACGGTCTCCACCTCGTGACACATCCTGGGATGGTGAGGCAGGACTTCTATCCACTGCACCGTCACGGAGACCAATGATGCTGACGGACGGTCTCCACCTCGTGACACATCCTGGGATGGTGAGGCAGGACTTCTATCCACTGCACCGTCACGGAGACCAATGATGCTGACGGACGGTCTCCACCTCGTGACACATCCTGGATGGTGAGGCAGGACTTCTATCCACTGCACCGTCACGGAGACCAATGATGCTGACGGACGGTCTCCACCTCGTGACACATCCTGGGATGGTGAGGCAGGACTTCTATCCACTGCACCGTCACGGAGACCAATGATGCTGACGGACGGTCTCCACCTCGTGACACATCCTGGGATGGTGAGGCAGGACTTCTATCCACTGCACCGTCACGGAGACCAATGATGCTGACGGACGGTCTCCACCTCGTGACACATCCTGGGATGGTGAGGCAGGACTTCTATCCACTGCACCGTCACGGAGACCAATGATGCTGACGGACGGTCTCCACCTCGTGACACATCCTGGGATGGTGAGGCAGGACTTCTATCCACTGCACCGTCACGGAGACCAATGATGCTGACGGACGGTCTCCACCTCGTGACACATCCTGGGATGGTGAGGCAGGACTTCTATCCACTGCACCGTCACGGAGACCAATGATGCTGACGGACGGTCTCCACCTCGTGACACATCCTGGGATGGTGAGGCAGGACTTCTATCCACTGCACCGTCACGGAGACCAATGATGCTGACGGACGGTCTCCACCTCGTGACACATCCTGGGATGGTGAGGGAGGACTTCTATCCACTGCACCGTCACGGAGACCAATGATGCTGACGGATGGTCTCCACCTCGTGACACATCCTGGGATGGTGAGGCAGGACTTCTATCCACTGCATCGTGACATATGACAATATTCTCCACTTACTTCATCAACACGAAATGGTTTTGTTCAAAAGGGCGGAAAGATCTGAGTTAACGTTCGTTGTTGACGTTCAAATCGATGCATGACTTTCTCGGCACTTGACAAACAGCCGGCAGACAATTAATTTCTGATCGTTAATCGCCACTTGACGCCTCTTCTATCAAATACCCAAAGGCCGATGTATCGGCGACTGTTGATGTCCGCATTCTCGCATAATTGGCAATCAAAACAAACCACAATCGACCATTGTACATTGATTGTGAAACTTCCACCACACGCAAACAGAAAGTACGTTTAACCGCATCTCTGTTGGAGGACAAACTAATAAGACAAGAAGGGAGATGAGAACTAACTACAGGAGACAACTAATTGTGCATTAACAACCAACGATCAAGAGAGCAAGAAATCAAAAGTTACAAGTGAAACATATGGCTTTTTGCTGCTTCTATTGAATCATCTCTGTCTACATATCATCTCATACAAAAGGAATTGGTCTGCGTGATATATGAGAACTCCGATTACGGATATTATAAATTGTATTTTGAGCTGACCCAATTACATTTTATCATTAAATACAGACCGTCACATCATGCTTCTACATGTAAGATAGATGAACACTTGGTAATAATTGCTTTGAATACCTGCAGTGTCCAGCAATATCTATGTTATCCCCCAGGAAGGACATAGATATCGACTCAGCACCCTCCCAGGACAGCCCATGACTAACTACATGGAGAAGAGTTCCCTCTAACCAAACAGACAACACGGAGACATGCAGCGGCGGCGGCGGCAGCGGATCCTTAATCTTGGTTCAAGGGCCACACGTGGACAACAGAGGAAGTGTGACAACGAAGATGGTGAATCGGGAATATAATTACCTCCTGACAACCGAAAACGGGAACGGCGAAAGAGAGAGGGAGAGAGAATCAGTAACAGAAACCTTCGATATATGTCCGCAATCAGCGCTGCATGCGGAATCATCAATGACACCACTGAGATGTCTTTCACAATGAGCGCAGTTTCCAATCATGACGGAGAAAGTCTGTTTGGTGTCCCTGAACAAGACTTCTCCATTCGGCCTCGTCTAGAAGCGGTCTGCGGAGTCCTGTCGAATGCTGTGACGCTATCTGTTCACGATATCCTTGGTGCCACTTACCCTGACATGAAGTTCAGAGGCTGGGATTAGATGACGTCACAACATTCGAGAGGACTCAGTTGTCCAATTCTGCACGATGTCAAATGGAGAGTCCGCTGTCGTTGTAATCCTTATGATGATCAACTTGAGGATTCAGTTCACTTGTGTGAGCACTTCTGAGGGATCACTCACAAGACGAGCATTCGAATCAAGACTGCTTTCATGATCTATCAGCAGTGGTGCTTCAATGGACTGGAGTTTCCATTCACAAGGGGAACGCATCGGAAAGGCATAGACTGGAACATCGCTGTAATCGCGGGTCCACATCGTTTGACCCCTCCAACTCTCTGAAGTTCTGAAAGTTACGAAATCAGACAGTTTCCTCCAATTTATGTCTGCTAATTAACTCATCACTTTTAAGTTCTCAGAACTTGGTGACTTCCACCAACCAACAATTTCTCTTTTGATTTTAATTCATTGATAAATGATATAAACGTTCTTCTGAACAGCTCGCATTTGAAATAAATCTGATGATCGCTTCGATGTTGTTTTCATGAAATTCCTCATCACTCTGGAACTAGACGTGATCTACAGCCGCATTGTGAATGGAATGTCCAGTCCTACTGCCTTAACATGATATTGAGACGTTTCCCCCCGCCCTGTATGATACCAAGGTAAGTCACCAGTCAGTAAGATGACAACAAAACGGAGTTGGTCATTTTTGGATACATCAGATGCCCATTGATATCTCCTTCTGATATTCAAGTTAACACTCAAAGATGATCAACTAACGATCATTGCGTGAGACCTTCTCCATTGATTTGTACTATTCCGTTAAAGCATCATCAGAAGTCGCTCATTGTGAAGACATCATTCCTAGCCCCCTCCAATAGTTGAGTCACTCACCGAGAGAACAGTGCTTGCCGTTCCAGCCTTTGTCGCAGACACAAGTCCCGTTGAAGCACTTGCCGTGGATATAGCATCGTTGGTCACATCTCAGTCGATCACATCGTGCGCCTTCCCAACCAGCTTTGCACTCGCATTTACCGTTGACACAGGAACCTTCGAGACATGGTGACGGGCAGACCGTCTTCTCGCACCGATCTCCGGTAAACCCGGCGGCACACCGACACTTCTTGGCAGTGTTGTCCCACGACCCATGGCCTGTGCACGGTAAGACGATTGGCAGAGCTGAATCGGAGCGCAATTCACACGATGGGCCGTTGAAGCCGGAGAAACAGCGACATTGTCCCTGTTGGCAGACGCCATGTCCGCTACAGTTCGGTGACAAGCAAACCACTGGAAAGAAAGGTTTACAGGGTGAGGGCACGACAACTATCATGAACTTTGATAAACAACTATCAAACTTTGCACTCAAACTATTTCGGTCTGATGTGGCCCTGCAGGCCTTCAGCTTAACAATCAACTAGACCACTCAAGCCAGCGACGAAGAAAAGACTCCATCTATGAAGACATGGGAGGGAAGCGTCAGTTTTGGCAAGCGAGATCGATCTGTCAGAAGTCAACCTGGACGAACTAATGCGTGCTCGGGAAAATATTCGTTCACTTCTCATGACAATAGATGAAGCAAGGAGTTCTCTAAACGCCTCCCACGTCCGGTGTAGGAGATAGCACACTTCGTGAGCTGTTATCCAACCTGCCAATCATTTCGAGGTGTGAATTGATGAAGAGATGCTCTATTGTCTGTCTAAAGATCGTTCACGTTACACCGTGAAATCTTCTTCCACTTCAGGTTGGCATTCCTGACTTTACACTCCACCTGCTCCTTCTTCCTCGTCATTAGCGTGTTTGGACAGCGATGTTTGGCTTGGAGATGGCGTTGATTATGTCATAATCCGATAAGGGACAGAGTTGGCGTGTCAGGTGCTCAAGCTGTGCGCTTCAATGAGTTCATTTCCTGCTGCCGGACCGGCTATCCTACTCCTCAGCCTCGAGGCATCAATGGGAAGGTTAAGAGGAAGGTAGGAGGAGAGAGAGACAGCAGCAGTAGCAGCAGAAGTGAAGAAGATACCTGTCATGACATGCCCAAGTCATTTCTCCGTCCAGATACGCTTCTCAGCACTCTGTCTCTCGATGCATCATCTCTGTATCAACTCAAACACAAAACTGCCATCAAAGTAATCATGAAGGCGATGACTGTGTGCTGAGTCCTGTGTCCACTGGGCCGAAGGAGGCCCGGCAGCAGGAAAACCATAATATCATTCGTGAGGAAGCAACAACTCTGGAACTCCACCTTGTCACAAAATATATTTACAGTAAGTTTCTACATGTAAGTTAATGTGGTTACTAAAGGTTTAGTAGTTTCATTTACAGCGTTTGTGAATTATTACAGGTGCACTGACGCAGACCAAATGCTCGCAATGTGTTAGAATGAATGAATTTAACAATTTTCTCCGGGTATGGCGGAGTTGTGTCGAAGTTGATGAGTGATGCGAATTAGGTCTGCTGATGACTACTGATACTGTAGGTGGATATTCAGGCCCTTTCTCCAACAAAAGATGCAACTCAATATTAACGAAATGCTTTTCTGTAGCAATGGCGGTTTATACAGATCATATTTTCTTATCCATGGATACTGTCCGATCCGGAAAGTATCTGAATAAGAGGAGTTCGAATGGTTTTCATGTGATGTGGCCTTCGAAGTCTGATTATATTTTTAATGAGTTTCTTCTTCTATGTGTTATCTGCAGAATCAAATTCTTTTGTTCTTATATACATAATGCCTTTACTTTCTTAATTCTAAATCAAGTTCTAGCTTGTCAATCGAGCTTCGTAAATCTTCCGGTGTACTCTAAGGCGACATTCTGTCTCCCTTATTGTTATTGAATATGTTCTCTTTTCCACCTCTCTCGGCGCGGTTTCCAATCTCAATGAAAGAGTTGTGAAAATGTCAGCTACTTTGTAGTTAAGCAATGGCAATGAGTCAAGCCCATCGACACAGTTAGAAAGACAACTTCCATAACCTTCGCTCAAAAGCCAAATTGAAACTTTTCATCATCGCCAACAGAGAGGAGTGCATACCCGTCACCCTCTTAGGACGAACCTGATGAACCGCCGACCCTCTGAGGTGCATTAAGCTACATCAACAAATCCGCAAATCTCAATACCTCCTCACCAAGGTTGAGAATGCGAATTCAACTTCCCTGAGATCTCTATCACACTGACCCGCTACCGACCTTTGCTATCACTCTCGCAACAATACAGAGATAATTCTAATCTTTGTCATACAGAGCAGAGACTTCTTATTTGAGGATTGATACCGCCAATTATCATTTACGGAAACTTCTATTGTGCCTCATACTTCGACAGTTCAATTTGAGAAGGTCAAACGGTGACCGTCATTCGCCTTGCCAGGTCACATCCGGATTTCAAATGTCCATACCACTTTTATTATGACATGAAAGCGGCGCACAAATTGGTGTCAAACGTTCACCTTTGATTTTCATCAGACCTCGCCACAGAGGTGATAGCAAGAATTCTTCACGTCAGCAATTCATCTTGTTACCTATAGAATTACTTCCAAGGACTCGAATCACTTCAATTCACAGTGACCCTCATACCTGGGGAAGAAGACACACACGGACACGCTGAGCTCATTGATCATCTCTTCATAGCTCGGTAGAATCTTCGCTCTCCTCTCTATTTACAGCAATTCGTAGAGTTAAGGCCGAAGAGGATGTTGTTGCATAACAAGGCAGATTCAAACATTTGGACACGATACTTATAATAATCATACTTGAGAATGAATCCAAAATTAGATAGTTCGTCATCAAAAGGAGGCAAACAGCTTTTGCACTAATAACGATGAATTGGAAGTAAAGCAAGACAGGAAGAAAAAATCATCTCACCACATCCCCTCCTAACTAGCTTCTGTGTGGCTTGGCCTTTGATGGATTTGGAACAGATAATATCTTCACCACTGAAACAGCCAGAAAAACGTCCAAGTCGGACATGATGCGGCCGAGAAGTGGTGATGTTTTCATATTCAGAGAATACAATTCCTATCCCCGCTGATGCATTCTTCACCATCATGGCTGCTCCTCGCCTCGCCTCGTCCCAATATCTTCAGACTGGACTCCCATCCCCGCTGATGCATTCTTCACCATCATGGCTGCTCCTCGCCTCGCCTCGTCCCAATATCTTCAGACTGGACTCCCATCCCCGCTGATGCATTCTTCACCATCATGGCTGCTCCTCGCCTCGCCTCGTCCCAATATCTTCAGACTGGACTCCCATCCCCGCTGATGCATTCTTCACCATCATGGCTGCTCCTCGCCTCGCCTCGTCCCAATATCTTCAGACTGGACTCCCATCCCCGCTGATGCATTCTTCACCATCATGGCTGCTCCTCGCCTCGCCTCGTCCCAATATCTTCAGACTGGACTACCATCCCCGCTGATGCATTCTTCAATATCAACTCTTACCATCGATTAATTTCCTCAATCGGAGTTCAGAATAATAGCATCTGATTTTCCTGTTACAGAAATGTTTTCAAACTGTTGTCATTATCAGCCTGAACATCTTTCGTGTGAATTATCTGCGCGCCGTCTAAAGTTCCAGAGAGTACTCACGCTATCTCATATCGTACAGCTCATATTTCTACGACTGATGAAGTTAGTGATTTCATTTATGTGTCTTTCCTCCGAGAGAGATGGAAATTGATTTAACCACGGGTGGGAGTTTTGTCCACGGTGATAAACTCAATGCAGCAACAAACTCCGAGATGAAGTCAGAGGCGGAGAGAGGTGGAATAGTACACCATTAGAAAAACGTTATCACTTCCTCTGAATGATGATTATTTATGTTTTCAATTCATGCTACCTTCACAATATTAACATTTCAAAACAAATCAAAGAGTCGTTCTCAGCAGAATAATAGATTTAGTAGTATCCTAGAACTAACTGCAGCCGCTTCGACCCTCTACTTTCAAGCAAACTTCTCTTCCAGAAGTCGTAAATCCAAGTTCCTTAATAAGAGATCATCATCATAGCTGTTACACGGAGTATTTTGATGAAAGGACGCCGCTGCAAAAGACAGAAGTTGGAGGCGGAGGTGAACAGGTACAACAGTAGCAGCATGAAAAGGCTGCTGTTCTGCCAAGGCTGAGGTCAACGGCGTCATTCATTCACCTTAAATGGTCAGAATCACTTACTTCGTTCGCAGCTCGAGCCAGCGTATCCAACATGACACTTGCAAGCGCCCTGAGTGCACACGCCGTTACTACTGCAGGTCGGATCCACGCAGTCCGTCCACAGTGTTTCACATTCTTTTCCTTTCCATTCGGAGAAGCACTTACATTCACCACGCACATAATGCCCGTGTCCACTACACACCTGCACCTCCTCACCTGTAAGACAAGAGAAAACAGACAATCATACGATAGTCTCAGATTATCAACAAGAGGTCTCAGATTACCAAATTCTCATCAACATTCAACAGTACAATCTGCTGACTTGTGACCCCCTACCGGTGTCAATCAGCGAGTCCGAGTTTCTTATGAATGATGATGTACTTTCAACGACTGTCATTTAGTCCACTGACCATTGTCCAGCAACGACGATAATCCTCTTTATGGAAGCCACTCCGTCAGATTAAGATAAGAGACAGTCCTGAGAATATAGACAGGCAATCGATGACACCGAGTGACCCCCTCGAAATCAATGGAAGCTATTTGATGGAGAAAAGGATAGAACGGGAAACAGGATGCTCCACCATCCCAGGATATATCACGAGGTGGAGACAGTCCGTGATCATCATTGGTCTCCGTGACGGTGCAGTGAATAGAAGTCCTGCCTCACCATCCCAGGATGTGTCACGAGGTGGAGACCGTCTATCTGCATCATTGGTCTCCGTGACGGTGCAGTGGATAGAAGTCCTGCCTCACCATCCCAGGATGTGTCACGAGGTGGAGACCGTCCGTCAGCATCATTGGTCTCCGTGACGGTGCAGTGGATAGAAGTCCTGCCTCACCATCCCAG
>CAJQUW010016235.1:50000-160000 GCA_907163375.1 Prostheceraeus crozeri
GATATTTCTCAGTTACAAATTCTAAGATCATCCTTTAAACCGAGTTAAAAGAGAGTCAACTGACCAAGTTAGATTGATTAAGTTTGGATGCCGTGCAAATATGTACTATCATGATATTCTATTCCGTTAAATTCAGCATGGCATCAGAAATATTGCACAATTCAACATTACATTATATAAAGCAACACTTTGGTCAATTAAATATTCTTTAAGTGAAATTCAAGCGTCATCACAACTGCTATCAGCACAGGTTCAAGAATGAGATCGAAGCCTTACTCTATCAATGGTACAATTGTCCTGTCTGTACAATGGACATGTATATGGTACAATGTACAATATACCGATTCTGACACTACACATGGTGGATAATGGTAAGAGTGGATAAGTGGAAAGTGGATAATGGAGGTAAACAATAGAACTACAATGACACTCTACTACACCGAAAGCAATGAAACCATACACATTATACCTGAGACTACACATGGAAAATGCTATTTCTTCACTTGAATTTGTTATCGCCAGTTTCTTCATCCGTCTATAGTACTTCATGTGATTCCACATTTCTTCATTTGTTCTTCATTTGAAATACAATACATCGACCACTACTTCAGCTACCGATTAAGGGATATAAAACATAATACCATAGTACATATAGTATAGCAGAAGTTCTAATATTATCTGCATCAGATACGTTTGAAGTGGAAGTTTTGAACCTGAAATGGGAGGGTCTTATCCTATCAAGACTGCCCTCTCTTCCTCGTTAAGGAGGGGCAACGAAATTCCACTGAAAATCACATCAATTTCGGCCTGCTATTGATAAGTTGTGTCGGACAGTTCAAATTAATTGCCTTTCTTGTAAACTGACACTTTGAAACGGTCTCCACTTCGATATCTATGAACTGACACAGCTTGCATTTTAATGTGCAGTGCACTGGCACCGCATTCCACGTGCTGCTGGAGAAAGTGAACCACAGAAAGTCCATTTGAGAACCTGTGGCAGTACTGTTGACTGTCTTCAAGTGTCGCGCGCGCTGATGAATCTGACAGAAGTCCCCTCCCAACAGTTCGATGCCCAGCGCCAGCTGCCAAGTGGCGAACACTTCCCCAGTCCGTGTCTGCCAATGCAATTAGCAGCCCGGCACAACCTTTTCCCGCATGCATGGAACCGGGGGAGATGCGCTCCATCAATGTCTCAAAATGACCGTTGGAAGATGATGGACAGTCTGCGGAGGTGAATTCTCTTACATAATCAGCAATGGTAGAAAGATGGATATCAAGTCAGTTTCTACCTGAGAGGAACAGAGATTCATCAAATCAGTGACGTAAAATAGCAATATAAGATAACATCGTACGCTGTACGACCAAAAATTACTAAATTGTAGAACACCTGATCCATCGTCAATCGATTTCGTATCGTTTATTGTTACATCATCAGGGCATCAAGTCAAATCAGCAAAATGAGGTTTATATACAAATTAAAATGATCAAGTAAACACACTGAAGAACAGTCAAAATGAAATTTACAATAGAATGGAATAGAGCGCGATTATTGAACGAATGCGATTCTTCTGTTCCGTTGCATATATTTTTATTGTACTACAGAGAGGTAATTGCAAATGCGCAATTACCTCTCCATTCCACTATATTGTAAATTTCATTTTGGCTGTTCTTAACTGTGTTTACTTGATCATTTTAATTTGTATATAACCTCATTTTGCTGATTTGACGTGATGCCCTGATGATGTATCAATAAACGATACGAAATCGATCGACGATGAATCAGGTGTTCTGCAATTTATTAATTTTTGGTCGTACAGCGCACAATAGAATAGCTATAATAATGTCTTCATTGCTTCCAATCATGATAATCGGTGAACGCGTAAAAATGAATGACAAAATTAGTAATAAATAAAAGATATTGCGAAGAAATAACAACTAAGTGAACACAGAAACGGAAGTGGATAATTTCATACATTTGCAAGAAAAAACCCAGCAAGAGGCCTCTTACGGCCTGACAGGACATGAGAATCCGACTTTGGAGTTGAATGATAATGGAATCCAACAAGTAGACAATCAGATGATAGACTTCATGTCTTCATCATTCAAAGAAATGCTTGAATTGATAAATTTGAAGATTGTCAGTCTCAGCATAAACTAAGTTGCTACTGTTTTACAATCGTGCAACGGAATTAGATATTAATGGCCATCATCAAGTCTGCTCTTCGCACATCAACTTCTTGCCCCGTGGAACCATGCTAATGTCATTCATGCACGTGACAGTAAAATGGTATTCGTTAGCACGGTGCATTAATTGCATAATTGCTCAGTGCTCCCTAACAGAGGTATTGGCGACGACACATCGGTCTGCAGTCAATTACTCAGTGCTCCCTAACAGAGGTATTGGCGACGACACATCGGTCTGCAGTCAGTTGCTCAGGGCTCCCTAACAGAGGTATTGGCGACGACACATCGGTCTGCAGTCAGTTCGAAGACGCATTGGACAGTCGGCCTGCTCACCGCGAAGATGACATGTAGAAGGAGAGAAGTCATCGGGAATGAAGTTGTCGGCGCGTGCGCCGGTGAAGGGATAGAGCGCACGGCATCAGCTGCAGCTTCAACGATGGAATAATGAAAGATAAAACCGCGCCCTGTTAGCGGACTTCACTGATGGCTGATAAAAAAGTTGATCTCGGCGCACTGTGGAGTTTCCTCTCAAGTGACGATTATGAGTCACGAACTTTGTACTTTCCTTCCACAAAATGACGATGGAGGGAAAGAGATCAACAGGAGGAGGAGATCAGGAATCTCAGATCGATGAGAAGCACAGATGAAGAGATATTGACCGAACCTGACTAGTGATTTGAAAAGGTCCTTATTCATATCATTGGTTTGACTTGTAGAAGAAGTCGACATTTCTTACAAAACAACTGGGGAATAAATTGACGACTAATTTTGCTGGGAAATCAAAGATGTAGATAACAGATAGATATTCGCAGCTTGGCAATGATGATCTATATCAGCAGCAGCATTCTGTTGATTCCTCCGTCATCCCTCTGTGCGTGACTGTTGTGTATCAACCACCCGCGAGTCATGTCATATCCGTTATGTAACTTCATGCAGCGTCAATAGAGGACACAGTTGGAATCACGTCACATTGCATTCGACTTGAAATACCAAAGATGAGAAGGTATTCAAATCATTTTGTCCACATGGTGATGCATTTTAACCTTCTGTCTTCCAATTGTGAGAGGAAATTTATCTGAATGTTATGTGGATTCGAATTCCATTGGAACAACGAATTGAAAGCTTCATCAAACATGCCAATCGATCGACTTCACCTTCTATGAATGGAATTCGCAGAAGAATCAATTCTCATCCCAATTTCATCAATTCACCGTGAAGAACGGGAAACAAAGAACACGAAATCCTGCACATCATAATCAGTGCTTTAAATCAAGGATGCGGGGCCCCAGTGGGAGTTCATGTTCCACGGGGGCCCCCAGACAGAAAAAAAATAAAGAACACTTTAGGCAGGCTTATTGGTGCCCTGCAGATTTCCACGGCTCCGCGGAGAATTCTCATCCCTGCTTCATTTAACATCAGTGACCGCACACTGACTTGATTATACCTCAGATTTTCCGGACTGGGTTTCAGCTGATCGAGATTACTTGACCAGTCTTGAATCTTTCTCTTGCTTACGCTACACACTTCAACTTCGAGCAAGCGCCTCTCATTTTAACCCATACCCTTTATGATATGATTTGAAATGATTGATATGATACACTTTGTCGAGTATTGCACTGGGTATGTCAAGTTTTCTGTTAGCAACAGAGAAAAATTTAAGTCATTCCACAAATTCTATGTGCATACAAACAGTTGCACTTCCATGGTATAAATACAATTCAAATGTCAGCATTTTGCTCGTGGGGTGAAATGGATATCTGTAGAGCTCTTGTAGATTTGGCCAACAGATTCCCTAAATTCGTGATATATCTCCCAATCGGAAAACTAAATTCAGTAATTGTTGTTATCCCACTGATTTCGGAGATACATGCTCAGAATCCAAGAGTTTCAAAATCTAAGTATTCTCCGAGACGATGCTTTTGATGCAAATCATCTTCATAGAATCTATACGATACTAATGCCAATACTAGACTAGTTTTTGATAAATTATTTCTTTGCTGTAATTTTTTTATGGAAATAATATGAAGACAATTAAACCATCTATAGTGGCCATCGTCAGAAATCTATTTACTCTCTAATTCCTGCAAGAGATTCAAATTTTTAAAAACATAGCTATAGTAGGCTATAGAGCGCATACAAAACAAAATAAACAAATACGAAGAACATCAGTAGATATCTGAAGACTCAATAAACAAGGCAAATAGAAATTGCGACCTATAGACTAAGGAAAATGAGAAGAAGGAAAAAAATACTCTAGAAGTCTCTGTCTCACTGAGTCACTGTTCATTGCTTGAAGCCTTTTTGAGTTATATTTGCAGCATTTTCGTTTCGACAACACCAGATTTTCCGTTTATCAAGATATCTACCATAGAAATTGCTACATTGTAAGCCATCGTGATGGAATTCTCTCTAGTCTTCCCGAACACTTCCACTCCGTTTTCCCATGCTCGATCCCTTCCACCAGCTGATCTTGATATTGTGGAATCGATGGAATCAGATCCGGCCCTCTGAGACTCGTCTCATCAGAGAAAGACGTCAGCCGTCAGGAAAACACAAGAAAGTATCAGTGGCCAGACAAGCTCTCAATACCATTTGTAAATGAGGAAGTGAATTTGAGGAGGGATTTGACCATTAGAGCAAAAGCAAGCAGTAGAGAGAAGGTAGAAAGTCTCAAATCTCTGAGGAGGAGAACCTCTGCAGAAGTCGATGTCTCCAGTGAACCGTGCTCCCAATCTGAAGCAGTTAGAAAGGTCAGACTCTTGTCGGTGGCGTGGCAGCGGCTCAAGTGGAAGAGATAGCAGCGGCTGGAGTACATGCACAAGCAATGAATTCTCTATTGAAAGGTCAATTAGGAATCATTAGGAATTTCACAAAATGAACTCTGCAGCCTTATCGGAAATACATGAAAATTAATATTCAAGCTGAAGCAATCATGTTTTTCAAGGCGCACGACCTCAGCCCTCTTTTTGTATTTCTATCTATCAATCACTGTAATCTAAACATTATCAGGTTAGTTTGCGTTGGCACAGAGGTTTGACGCTGTCATCGAGGCAGGCGGCAAGTAGACCACCATGTGTACTGATATTCTTCAAAAAGATTGGTCCAAGCTTAATATTTCCATCATTGAAACGGAACAGTTAGCGAATATCTTAGTCAATACCCGAAGGAATGTAATAATTCTTATGCACTTTCTTTACAATCATCGCCTTTAAATTGTCCGTGTTTCATCAGTTGAGTGAACTTACTTGAGCTGTTTAACATAAAGGAGTTAGACATTATCCACAAATATCATGTATTATCAAACTCCCTTCCTATCTCCACTATGTTGAACTATGCGTTCTACATTTTCTAATGTAGAACGGAATTTCTATGAATCAAAATAATAGAAGTAGATAATAGTACTTTCTATGGTATTGTTAATTTCTATGGTCGTTTGATAATAGTGATATAACTACTCCATCTGTACTACCATAGAAAGATGTAGCACTCGGCTTCGCCTCGTGCTACATTTTCTGTGGTAGTACAGATGTCGTAGTTATATCACTATATTATCATCTGCCATGCATCTATCAATTTCGTCAAAGATATGATCAAACCTTTGAACTTGAGTTTGCTCTGTAATGTTGTTTCAGTAAGTTTCAATAACTAATTAAATTCATTCAACTTCTCGGCTGATAGCATCTTCTACCTGATCACCAGCCCTTTCAAATCAATGTAGGGAAGTGTAATATTCATTACGCAGACATGTCATGTCGACAGGGGTTATCAAAAATTAATTGCAATTAATTGGGACTGAGCAATCAATTAATTTTAATTGCATCTTGGAGCAATCAGTTAATTGCAATTAATTGAGACTGACCAATCAATTAATTGCAATTATTTTCATGCCGCAATCAATTAATTGCTACCAATTAATTGCAATTACTACAATTCAGATAATCTCAACTAACCCCTTGACCACCATACTGCTGTGAGTTTCTCGTTATAGCTTGCGTCGAATACTTCTAAACATTCATGTAGGTCTACATTCATATAGATAATGCCACCACACTCCTATAGAGTACTTTGTTCGAGTGCATCGAAGTTATCCTCCGGCTGACTCACTATGACAACGCGACAACCCCTAACCAGCATCTGTATGTGAATCGCTAACCGCATACCAAAATAGCCATCATGAAATGAGGGACTTGTTCATTGAGTGTGACTAGTCTGAAACAGTGCAATACAGAGCAGAAAAACATCCATATCGTCAGTCTGATAACAGTATATCAAAAATCAATTGCAATTAACTGGGACTGAGCAATCAATTAATTGCAATTATCTTCCCGCAGCAATCAATTAATTGCTACCAATTAATTGCAATGCAATTAATTTTTGATAACCCCTGCATGTCGCTGTGGTACATAAGTTCATATACAACTACAACTCACGTGGTTTGAAGACCGTTATATTCAGTTTCCGATCGGCTGGTTGATCGTTCACCACTGCAATAAACCACAGCCCAGGCTGAAGATAATGTACCACACTTTCATGGGTTACATCTCTCTCCCCTCCACCTTTAGTCGACCTTCGTATCCGCCTGGCGACTGGAGCGGTCGGTCGATAATCTCTCGAAGACATCTGGTCGAAGTAATTGTACTGAACGATGGTGGGGACAGTATGTTGGCGCAAGTAGACTCCAACCACTGTTCGCGGGGGCAGGGAGAAATTGAATTGGACAAATTGAGCGTGTGGAGATTGCCATCGTCGACTCCATACGCCCAGCTTCGTCAAGGCTATGGTATGAGGCACCAGAGGGTCGAGTTGTAAATAAGGCGGAGGATGAGAGGGGTCAAAAAGACCGAGAACTGCCGGGTCCTGAGCAAACTTCTCTTTCCAACGCCTTTCCAGCCACCGAGATAGAACTGAAAGGAATAATTGATTTCCATGTGATTACAGAAATTGTTTGCTACGATAATGATTTATTGGAATCGCAGAGGGGAGATAACTGCTGCGCACAGCAGACGAGTTAGTTCTGAATCTTTTAGATCATTTGCTTCTAACCATGGATCCATCCATCATTCATTAATTGCCTGCGACATAGCATTCTTGGGAATTGTTATGCGTTAGCATTCCACTGCTCAAATTCATCATCATTTGGAGACGATCATTGCGTGGGAGTCTTCACCACCACGTAATACAACATCTATCCGATTAGCTCTCTTCATCTATGATCAATCAAACTGACATTCAGGCTGAATATTTATCAAATGTAGCAATTCAAATGACATCCTGAAATTATCCTTCACAGTCTATCCCATCAACATTCTTACACTCTCAACCACAGGCGAGTTACAATGATGAATTCTCATCTAGTTCATTAGATCCATTAAATTGTAATTGATAATCAACAACCGACAATAAAGACGACACTCCAATAATTACAGTTCTGTTTTCTATGTTGTACTAACTAGCCATCATTTTTACCTCTGACTGAATGTGAACTTACTTCCATAATAGATTGCGAAGGCGAGGAGAAGGACGATGACAAGCACAAGGACAAACATGGCCAAATTTCGGGCTGTGCACCAGCGTCCGGTTCTGAAGCGTCCCCAGCACGTCTTGGGGTCGTCTACGTGGTAGGGGGAGGTGGTTTCCTGACTACGGACTGAAGCGGAGGCATAAGGTTGACTGCAAGAGAAGAAAGTCAACATTAACGAGTGGAAATGAGATATGTGCTTCGAATTATAGTTTTGAGGTTAAATAAATATTGCAGAGAGTTGCAGTGATTTGTTCAGATACTATACCAGTCTGCCCTGGAAATTCAGGATTATGTTCAGCAAATGGATAGTCAAAGGCTTCTTCAGAGAGTATTTATTCTACCTTGATCGCATGATCGCCTCAAATGAAAATGCCAACAGTAAATTAAATACATTTCACAAATATTCCGTAATTTCGAGGATGGATCATAACTTGAATGGAATGAAATCCACTTTTCTACATTTTTCATTATTTATATCATTACTATTTTTTGAAATGATGTAACACAATATTCATTTGAAGGATTACACCGATAAGAATATGAAACTCATGTACAATGCAAACAATTTCATTCGTTTCGCAATGTCACTTAATGCATGAATAACTCAACTGAAAATCTCAAGGAGTTGTGCCACGTGAGGTAATAGAAAATTAAGCATAGCAGTAAACACAATACAATATTTAAATGATGATGAAATTCACTTAACAGATGTGAACTAGGCCTACTGATGATTCTTGAGATTGGATGAAATTGCAAGTATTCAGGTCTGCTCCAATTCTTCAACCGATCCTCATCCTCTGCGGAGTCGCTTCTATGATCCGCTCATCCATTCTCAAGTGAGACGCACGCCAGGACCACGGACCGTTCCTCTATCTTCTGCGGAGTCGTTTCAATGATTCGCTCATCCATTCTCAAGTGTGAGACGCACGCCAGGACCACAGACCGTTCCCCCATCCTCTGCGGAGTCGTTTCAATGATTCGCTCATCCATTCTCAAGTGTGAGACGCACGCCAGAACCACGGACCGTTCCCCCATCCTGTGCGGAGTCGTTTCAATGATTCGCTCATCCATTCTCAAGAGTGAGACGCACGCCAGGACCACGGACCGTTCCCCCATCTTCTGCGGAGTCGTTTCAATGATTCGCTCATCCATTCTCAAGAGTGAGACGCACGCCAGGACCACGGACCGTTCCCCCATCCTGTGCGGAGTCGTTTCAATGATTCGCTCATCCATTCTCAAGTGTGAGACGCACGCCAGGACCACGGACCGTTCCTCCATCCTCTGCGGAGTCGTTTCAATGATTCGCTCATCCATTCTCAAGTGAGACGCACGCCAGGACCACGGACCGTTTCCCCATCCTCTGCGGAGTCGTTTCAATGATTCGCTCATCCATTCTCAAGTGTGAGACGCACGCCAGGACCACGGACCGTTCCTCCATCCTCTGCGGAGTCGTTTCAATGATTCGCTCATCCATTCTCAAGTGTGAGACGCACGCCAGGACCACGGACCGTTCCTCCATCCTCTGCGGAGTCGTTTCAATGATTTGCTCATCCATTCTCAAGAGTGAGACGCACGCCAGGACCACGGACCGTTCCCCCATTCTCTGCGGAGTCGTTTCAATGATTCGCTCATCCATTCTCAAGTGAGACGCACGCCAGGACCACGGACCGTTCCTCCATCTTCTGCGGAGTCGTTTCAATGATTCGCTCATCCATTCTCAAGTGTGAGACGCACGCCAGGACCACGGACCGTTCCCCCATCCTCTGCGGAGTCGTTTCAATGATTCGCTCATCCATTCTCAAGTGTGAGACGCACGCCAGGACCACAGACCGTTCCCCCATCTTCTGCGGAGTCGTTTCAATGATTCGCTCATCCATTCTCAAGTGAGACGCACGCCAGGACCACAAACCGTTCCTCCATCCTCTGCGGAGTCGTTTCAATGATTCGCTCATCCATTCTCAAGTGTGAGACGCACGCCAGGACCACAGACCGTCCCTCCATCCTCTGCGGAGTCGTTTCAATGATTCGCTCATCCATTCTCAAGTGAGACGCACGCCAGGACCACGGACCGTTCCTCCATCCTCTGCGGAGTCGTTTCAATGATTCGCTCATCCATTCTCAAGTGTGAGACGCACGCCAGGACCACGGACCGTTCCCCCATCTTCTGCGGAGTCGTTTCAATGATTCGCTCATCCATTCTCAAGTGTGAGACGCACGCCAGGACCACAGACCGTTCCCCATCCTCTGCGGAGTCGTTTCTATGATTCGCTCATCCATTCTCAAGTGTGAGACGCACGCCAGGACCACAGACCGTTCCCCCATCCTCTGCGGAGTCGTTTCAATGATTCGCTCATCCATTCTCAAGTGTGAGACGCACGCCAGGACCACGGACCGTCCCTCCATCTTCTGCGGAGTCGTTTCAATGATTCGTTCATCCATTCTCAAGTGTGAGACGCAAGCCAGGACCACAGACCGTTCCTCCATCCTCTGCGGAGTCGTTTCAATGATTCGCTCATCCATTCTCAAGTGTGAGACGCACGCAAGGACCACAGACCTTCCCTCTATCTTCTGCGGAGTCGTTTGAGTGACAGAAAGGATAATTTCCGTAAATTGGATTGCTGGCCGCCGCTCTCTTCACACACGCGTCCCAATTTCCTCGCAAGACACTCGTCTCCGGCTCCTACTCTATTCCCAAGTCCAAATTGGACGACGCTGCCGCTGGGAGAGAGAAGAGTCGAATTCCAAACGTTTTTATGTCTCTATGCCGGAGACACGAGAGATAACATCGATGGCTCAACCAACTTTGTTGATCTTACACTAACTCTGAAATTCAATTAAATTGCCGCAGTGGATAAACACGACGAGATTCGAATGAGATAGAATCACCCGCAAGGTAAGGTCGATAACTCTTCTTCCTTCGTCCAACATCTCCAGGTTGCTGGGCCACACAGGGTGGTTTCAATGTCATTCATCCGTGCAATGGACATACGGTCACAGCAGGCCAAGTCTTGTGCGGTCATCAGTCATGCCTGCTGTCCATTCTCTTCATCAACACAGGAAGGAGGCGCAGCTGCAACTTGCATCTGTGCTCAACGCATCTCCACACAACTTCACCACAAACACCTATCCTTCATACAGAAATGTCTCATCGAAAAGCGAGCCTGAAGCATTGGCATTGCTGCCATTTCAAATTCATTCACTTGCTGCTGTCATCGTTAGATTCTTCATCATCAAATTCTCCCAATTAACTTTCGCAAGAAGGAATAAGAATTTGTGTAACTTGGACAGGGAATAGAATCAACAGTCTTGCATCAGAAGGTTGAATCAACGGTCGAATTTGGAGTTGGAATCAGATTAAGATGACGGCATCCACCTGTTGATGTTTGTCTTTCCCACACTTCTCGTTTGTCCTGCGTCTGAGGTGATGCAAGCTCTTGCAAAGGTAAACGGCGAAGAAATGAATGTTTTATGTCTGTTTCGATGACTAGTCCGTTATGATGAATATCTCATGAGGTGATGACACAATACTTGCCAGCCGAAATCGTCCAAATCCTCGTTGAGGGAAATTAGTGAATCACTCGGATGTCATCCTCACGGTTCAAAATCGTGAGGAATTCCATTAATTGAAAGTCAATAGTTTTATCGGAAGAGAAAGGACTGTGTAGAAAACATGAAATTTCCCGTGTATGTCTGTCCAGATCCTCGATCCACCACAAAACTGGCTTCAAACTGGCCACAACACTGACCAATGATGATCACGCACGGTCTCCACCTCGTGACACATCCTGGGATGGTGAGGCAGGACTTCTATCCACTGCACCGTCACGGAGACCAATGATGCTGACGGACGGTCTCCACCTCGTGACACATCCTGGGATGGTGAGGCAGGACTTCTATCCATTGCACCGTCACGGAGACCAATGATGCTGACGGACGGTCTCCACCTCGTGACACATCCTGGGATGGTGAGGCAGGACTTCTATCCACTGCACCGTCACGGAGACCAATGATGCTGACGGACGGTCTCCACCTCGTGACACATCCTGGGATGGAGAGGCACGACTTCTATCCACTGCACCGTCACGAAGACCAATGATGCTGACGGACGGTCTCCACCTCGTGACACATCCTGGGATGGTGAGGCAGGACTTCTATCCACTGCACCGTCACGGAGACCAATGATGCTGACGGACTGTCTCCACCTCGTGACACATCCTGGGATGGTGAGGCAGGACTTCTATCCACTGCACCGTCACGGAGAACAATGATGCTGACGGACGGTCTCCACCTCGTGACACATCGTGGGATGGTGAGGCAGGACTTCTATCCACTGCACCGTCACGGAGACCAATGATGCTGACGGACGGTCTCCACCTCGTGACACATCCTGGGATGGTGAGGCAGGACTTCTATCCACTGCACCGTCACGGAGACCAATGATGATGACGGACGGTCTCCACCTCGTGACACATCCTGGGATGGTGAGGCAGGACTTCTATCCACTGCACCGTCACGGAGACCAATGATGCTGACGGACGGTCTCCACCTCGTGACACATCCTGGGATGGTGAGGCAGGACTTCTATCCACTGCACCGTCACGGAGACCAATGATGCTGACGGACGGTCTCCACCTCGTGACACATCCTGGGGGGATGGTGTCCACTGCACCGTCACGGAGACCAATGATGCTGACGGACGGTCTCCACCTCGTGACACATCCTGGGATGGTGAGGCAGGACTTCTATCCACTGCACCGTCACGGAGACCAATGATGCTGACGGACGGTCTCCACCTCGTGACACAGTTTGGGATGGTGAGGCAGGACTTCTATCCACTGCACCGTCACGGAGACCAATGATGCTGACGGACGGTCTCCACCTCGTGACACATCCTAGGATGGTGGGAGCAGGACATCTATCCACTGCACCGTCACGGAGAACAATGATGCTGAACGACGGTATCCACCTCGTGACACAGTTTGGGATGGTGAGGCAGGACTTCTATCCACTGCACCGTCACGGAGACCAATGATGCTGACGGACGGTCTCCACCTCGTGACACATCCTGGGATGGTGAGGCAGGACTTCTATCCACTGCACCGTCACGGAGACCAATGATGCTGACGGACGGTCTCCACCTCGTGACATATCCTGGGATGGTGAGGCAGGACTTCTATCCACTGCACCGTCACGGAGACCAATGATGCTGACGGACGGTCTCATCCACTGCACCGTCACGGAGACCAATGATGCTACACATCCTGGGATGGTGAGGCAGGACTTCTATCCACTTCACCGTCACGGAGTCCAATGATGCTGACGGACGGTCTCCACCTCGTGACACATCCTCTTCTATCCACTGCACCGTCACGGAAATGATGCTGACGGACGGTCTCCACCTCGTGACATCCTGGGATGGTGAGGCAGGACTTCTATCCACTGCACCGTCACGGAGACCAATGATGCTGACGGACGGTCTCCACTCGTGACACATCCTGGGATGGTGAGGCAGGACTTCTATCCACTGCACCGTCACGGAGACAATGATGCTGACGGACGGTCTCCACCTCGTGACACATCCTGGGATGGTGAGGCAGGACTTCTATCACTGCACCGTCACGGAGACCAATGATGCTGACGGACGGTCTCCACCTCGTGACACATCCTGGGATGGTGAGGCAGGACTTCTATCCACTGCACCGTCACGGAGACCAATGATGCTGACGGACGGTCTCCCCCTCGTGACACATCCTGGGATGGTGAGGCAGGACTTCTATCCACTGCACCGTCACGGAGACCAATGATGCTGACGGACGGTCTCCACCTCGTGACACATCCTGGGATGGTGAGGCAGGACTTCTATCCACTGCACCGTCACGGAGACCAATGATGCTGACGGACGGTCTCCACCTCGTGACACATCCTGGGATGGTGAGGCAGGACTTCTATCCACTGCACCGTCACGGAGACCAATGATGCTGACGGACGGTCTCCACCTCGTGACACATCCTGGGATGGTGAGGCAGGACTTCTATCCACTGCACCGTCACGGAGACCAATGATGCTGACGGACGGTCTCCACCTCGTGACACATCCTGGGATGGTGAGGAAGGACTTCTATCCACTGCACCGCCAAGGAGACCAATGATGGTGACGGACGGTCTTCACCTCGTGACACATCCTGGGATGGTGAGGCAGGACTTCTATCCACTGCACCGTCACGGAGACCAATGATGCTGACAGACTGTCTCCACCTCGTGACACATCCTGGGATGGTGAGGCAGGACTTCTATCCACTTCACCGTCACGGAGACCAATGATGCGTCTCCACCTCGTGACACATCCTGGGATGGTGAGGCAGGACTTCTCTCCACTGCACCGTCACGGAGTCTAATGATGCTGACGAACGGTCTCCACCTCGTGACGTCACGGAGACCAATGATGCTGACGGACGGTCTCCACCTCGTGACACATCCTGGGATGGTGAGGCAAGACTTCTATCCACTGCACCGTCACGGAGACCAATGATGCTGACGGACGGTCTCCCCCTCGTGACACATCCTGGGATGGTGAGGCAGGACTTCTATCCATTGCACCGTCACGGAGACCAATGATGCTGACGGACGGTCTCCACCTCGTGACACATCCTGGGATGGTGAGGCAGGACTTCTATCCACTGCACCGTCACGGAGACCAATGATGCTGACGGACGGTCTCCACCTCGTGACACATCCTGGGATGGTGAGGCAGGACTTCTATCCACTGCACCGTCACGGAGACCAATGATGCTGACGGACGGTCTCCCCCTCGTGACACATCCTGGGATGGTGAGGCAGGACTTCTATCCACTGCACCGTCACGGAGACCAATGATGCTGACGGACGGTCTCCACCTCGTGACACATCCTGGGATGGTGAGGCAGGACTTCTATCCACTGCACCGTCACGGAGACCAATGATGCTGACGGACGGTCTCCACCTCGTGACACATCCTGGGATGGTGAGGCAGGACTTCTATCCACTGCACCGTCACGGAGACCAATGATGCTGACGGACGGTCTCCACCTCGTGACACATCCTGGGATGGTGAGGCAGGACTTCTATCCACTGCACCGTCACGGAGACCAATGATGCTGACGGACGGTCTCCACCTCGTGACACATCCTGGGATGGTGAGGCAGGACTTCTATCCACTGCACCGTCACGGAGACCAATGATGCTGACGGACGGTCTCCACCTCGTGACACATCCTGGGATGGTGAGGCAGGACTTCTATCCACTGCACCGTCACGGAGACAATGATGCTGACGGACGGTCTCCACCTCGTGACACATCCTGAGATGGTGAGGCAGGACTTCTATCCACTGCACCGTCACGGAGGCCAATGATGCTGACGGACGGTCTCCACCTCGTGAGGACGGTCTCCACCTCGTGACACATCCTGGGATGGTGAGGTAGGACTTCTATCCACTGCACCGTCACGGAGACCAATGATGATCACGGACGGTCTCCACCTCGTGACACATCCTGGGATGGTGAGGCAGGACTTCTATCCACTGCACCGTCACGGAGACCAATGATGGTGACGGACGGTCTCCCCCTCGTGATACATTTTCGCTCGCCA
Organism: Prostheceraeus crozeri; assembly: GCA_907163375.1. NCBI lineage: Eukaryota > Metazoa > Platyhelminthes > Polycladida > Euryleptidae > Prostheceraeus > Prostheceraeus crozeri. The sequence continues at coordinate 65,329 of CAJQUW010016235.1, forward strand.
CAATTTGAAACAAATCATTTCCTCTTAAATTACACTGAAAGAATCGGTTCGGGCAGCACAATGTGAGGAGGAATAAATGATCGAATTTCTGAATGGTACTTTGTGGCGTCGGTTGCTGTTTCGTGTGAATGAACAAGTGCGTAGTTCACCACTAGACCGTGGAAGATCACTGCCAATGACTTATTATCTCTCACAGACAATACAAAGCTGTCCGGAATGAAGTTGTCATCAACAAATTGAAATATTATCCTCTTCTCTCATGCTTGCTTTATGGACTGTCCGATCTCTCGGACTATCAAATGAGACAGAAGCAGCAAGTTCGCAGATTAATATGAGACAGAACACCTCTCCGTATTGAATTATAATAATCATTTTTCATGTTCAGGTAGAGTTTTCAGCTATCAGCGAAATAGACAGCGTTTCGTGTCGCATTATTGTTCGGAAGAGAATTTTATATCAAATATGCAAAGAAATTATGCGATTGTCAAATTATTAGATAAGAACTTCATAGATATCCTGAGCACAGACTACAATCTCCAGCATGATATAACAATTATTTGCATTTTTATCTGTGCATTTAAAAAGTGGTTCTTGCATTGGCAATCTATGTATCTGGCTATCTATGTATTGAATGCACTGAGATATCATTGCAGTTGCTCGCACTAGTGCAGGAACTCAATATCATTCAGGAAATATAATACCGCATAGCTTTCTTGTGTCTCGTGTTTCATATAACACAGACAGTTCGTTCAAATCCGGTGGATACACTGAAACCTATGAGGCACTATACATTTCTATATAATGCACTTCTAATTATTGGTTTCAAGCACCAACACCACGTCTACCGGAAATAAATGTAAAATTAATCGGATGCCAAAACTTTTCTATATTGACTTAACTAGTGCATCATGCCCGATCCTCAAAAATGAGAGATATTTGAATGAACACGAGTTCGGATGAAGTTATCTCATGCACGAGTTACGTAGAATGTCATACTTGGCGGCGTACTATGATCATCAAGGACTGTAAAGTGATAAAAATGTCTACGCTCCGTCCAGTGCATTGGAAGATCTCCCGCCAGGGAAATAAAGCGATCTCTACCGCAACATGCTGAAGTAGTAAAAGGCCGCATTTGCACTCCATACGTCTCAGGACATCGCTAGAATTGTCAGGAGTTGAGGTCTGCCGAAGAGTGATAGAAACTGAGTTTGCCAAAGTGATAAATATTGACCTGAGTGGGCGGCCTGAAATCGGCGGCCTTGTCATCATTTCCAACGGTCGTAGACGGGAAGGGAGAGAAGCAATGACGGAGAGCTGTGTATGAAGAGAAAATTAAAAGCTTGTGAATGGTTGTAACAAGCTGGTTCATTCCATCATATCCGGAAATGTCTCTCCGGAAGAGCATTAACTTGGACATCAACAGGGAGTCCTCCCCGGAAGCGACGTTTGATGTCAGCTTCATCTCCGACATCTACCTTGAGCGATTTCACCTGCTACGAGATTGCCCATCCGCATCCTATCTCCACTACACAACTTTCTAATGGAAGGAAGGACGAATGCTTGCAGAAATGAAACTTAATCGTCTCTTCCAACGGAATGATTCAAACATTGTTTCATCCAAATTCCCCAAATTCAGGAAAATTGGCTGCATTGCAATGTCGGATGTCTATGAACAGCAAAGTCCGTTCCTTGAGCTGCAACATGGTGACGGCATGTCCAGAGACCGCGAATAACCACAGAAAAACCGGAAAATCGAGGTTCGAATGCATGAGTATGAAATATTAGACCACTTTCGTAAAAATACCGGAAAAGCGGAAGAATTTCGATCCCTGTGTCAGTCAGTCTCTAAGCGTCGACCGCTTAGATGGACTTACAGGTTACTAGTTCAAATAGGTCTTGGAGAAATCATTTTTCCATCATTTGGACGTGATTTTCAATTGTGATAGCCCAGAATGAATTTTCTACATTCGAAGAAATATTGATTCGTTCTTGTTTATTTCATGACGCTAAAATTAAAAATCAATACAAATTTTTCAAACAGATTGACCAAATTGATAAGCGTGAATCTGTCTTATTTTATTTGTTATTTTTTTTTAATAAAATTGTTTAGCTCAGCCTTTAGTTCAGCTCATGCAGACACGAGAACTTGAACTGCCTTCTTGAATGGAGTTGGACGGATGAGTTATCATTTCCTCCCTGAATTTCGTACATTTTCCAGGAATTGCGCGATCAGTACAATCACAAGAGTTTATCGTATTGCAGAAAGTTGTTAAATTCATGCGTACAGATGGAATGATTATTCCAGATTCAGGACATTTTCTTTTGAGCTATTCAATTGAGAGAATCAGCTGCCAATTGCATTCACGATGTACACATTATATTAGAAGGATTGTATTTATGGCAAGAAGAATTGCAGTCATTTATTTCATTGTCATGCCAAAGTTTCTCCAAAGAAAAGTACTGATTGCTTAAGGAGTTTCACTTCGGATGCATTGCTCTTTTGTTATGTTGAATGATGTATTCATATAAAAGTGGATCATTCTGCATCTCCCACATTGACTTCCTTTCCCCAAATCTTCACTGATACTCACTACGGATCCCATGTTTCCGAAGCATTCACAATAGAAACCAAGGCCTCGTCGTCACGGGTTAAATGGAAAAGGTGTGGTTGTGAACCCTGTCATCAAAAATTCATTATAACTATTGTCATCAATGATTTGAATAGACTGATTCTTGATTTTGAAGTTTTCACTCTGTTGCATACTAACAAAATTATCAATACGGATAGTGACTTGAGTAGACTCATTGCATGAAATACATATTCTTGATTGATATTCTTGAATATATGCCAGCCGCATATAAGTTTATGCGGGGCCCCGCCCGCCTGGGCTTGAGCGTTCACGTAGAGAGCCGAAACGCGACCAGGCGGGTACCTGCTGACGACTGGCTATTGTTTTATTTGTTTTAACTTTGTTTTTTTATCGCTAACTGCCCTAGTGTGATGAATGGACTGTGTCGGTTACTGGTCTCCATGGGGTTGACATGGTGATTACTAAGTGTCTATTTATATATAAGTTCCTACTCAATCGAGCCTGAAACTTTGACCAAGGAGATCACTTGTTAAGCGGCCTTGTACGATCTCGTACACTTAAGGGTGAAGTCCAGCCGTATAGCGCTATGTTATGGACCCCCGGGAAGGTCCGCGGCACGCAATCAGATCCGTCAAGTCTTTGTGCTTAAAGACCTTCATGCATTCATGCATTTGTCGAGGATCACAGTCAGAGGACCATAGGGGGTAAGGTCCAGCCCCGCTTTAGAAGCGCTGAGTGAAAAATGAACTAGTGGGAAGGTCCTCCACACCGATCTCGTCAAGTTTGGCTCTAAAATGTAGTCCTAGGATAGTCAAAAGTTTGACGCGCCTTGAACGTTTAATGTCTGCCGGTGGGAACGCACCACCTGTCCTCTTAAGGACAAACCTTAAGTCTTATTAACTATAAGTTTATTAAAATTATGAAACATTTAGACGTCGTTATGGGAATGTCCCAGCTTCAATTGGATGTGATCATTGATAAATTAAAAATCAGACTTAACCTCATTGATGAGAGTGATTAAGTATTGAAGCAAGTGAATGAATAATCACATGTCTATAGAACGGAACATACGAGTTTGAAAAGTTATCATCAAAGTGTAAAAAAACATAAATATAAATTTTGTGATCATAAACAGTTCTCAGTTGGAATCTTGAAAGCTATTTGCATGTATATAAGACATGTTTAGTAAACTTAATATCATTGAGTTTCCTATGATGATGAGTGGCGACCGCATTGCAAGTAAATCAGTCAATTGTAGCACAAATCAATCAATCAATACATATGGCATCAATTCATCACAAAAATTCTTAGAAATATTGAGATCTGATCAATAGCACACAGTTGTGTTCCATACGCGTCAGGTTATGTGAGGATTAATGAAACTTTGAAAGAAATTATGTCTTTGTGAAGTAAAGGAGATGGAGAAGATCTTGAAAGTTCAGATGATGATATTCAGGGTTTGATGAAAAGTCGACGTCTATCAAACACTGCATTGATCTGTCCAGTCGGAGGAGACTTTCCAGATGCGTCATTGAACTCAGGACTAGGCATGTCACGTCGCAGAGTGCATCTACTGCGATGCCTTGAATTTCACATCCCACCCCTACATCTCAAATAGAAGAATTCATCCTTCTTGAGAAGACTATCATGAACGGGTATTATCGACAGCAGGAGAAGTTGGTGCAATTGTACACAAATGTTCTATGAAATCATGAAAATAGTGACTAAGGAATTTGGTAATTCTTGCGTTGAGAGCTGGATAAACCCCTACAAATGATCTCTTGAAGAAATCAAAGGCAATTAATTTTTGAAATTAATTCATCGCAAACAGAAACGATGACCACTTAGCTCATTGATCAGCGCCTGCTTAATTAAGTGCATAAACTGACAGTCGTCTCAAAATAGAAGTCTGCATCAGCGCGTGATAGTTAAATAGCAGGACAGCATTCTTCCTGGCGCATGCTTCTTCTCAATAGTTGGATAACGTCTCCAGACACGTTTGACGACTGTCTCACCATAAACACTTCAACGTCGTGTAAATATAAGAATTAAATTCATTGAAATGCGATCATTGTGACGACATTGCATAATTTAGTATTCATTGTATGATAGAAATTCTATCAATAAATCAATAAAACAACTCCTGTGAAGAGATTTCCGATAGGCATTGTTGTAGACGGGATGCTTCCATCGATGAACGATGCAGTGAAGCTATCAACGGATCAGGATTTACCCTTCAATTTTCAATTAAATTTTACTACCTGTCATTTTCAATCCCTGTTGCCTGCTGACAACTAAGTGTCAAGAAGTCTGATGCCAGTTCTGCATTTCGGATGGATACCGACCTCTCTCGCTTCCTACAGCATTCAACTTACCGCTTGCTGAGTGAGTGATAGGTGCCACCACTGTCGTAGGCTACCACACGGCCGTGTTGGTCCATCACAGCGGCTACGTGTTGAGGCGATGAGATGAGAGGCTGATGAGAGGCTGGTGAGTACATGGGCCGACTGTAGTCGCGAAGGGTGGCGTTGGGCACTGCAATCGAAGGTTGATACGGATTGTAGACAGGCAGATAATGGACATGAGGGAATGGAAAGTAAATCGGGGTTGGTGGAGTCTCAGCAGACTCGCAGCCGCCGACCTCTAAAGTTGACGTCGACATATCACGGTGTGATCTGCGCGCCGCTGAGACAATCTTTAATGACCACGCACGGACACTGCCGTTCAATGACAGAGCGCAGAAAGAGGCCAAGTGCGTGCGCGAGCGAGAGGAGGGCCGAGACTTCACCCTCTGACCCGCGAAGCGTCAATTCTGACGGACGCGGTGAAGCGATGAGAGAGGAGGACCGGAGAAAGGTGGACGGTGAGAAAGAAGAAAGCGCGAGTGAAGAAGTCATTCCTGTGGGAGATTCGCAATGAAAATTGTAGACATTATTGGTGTCGGTGTGAAAGACGTTATTCCTGACGATTATAGGGGTTGTTGTGACGAAAATACTGCGGGTTTCTCCTTCAAGATGAGAGGAAGACGTTTTCTGCACCATAAACACGAAATCCGTTCTTCTTCACCACGTAGTTTCAGTATTTTAAATACTACAGAATATCCTGCTTGTTGCTGACTCCTAGTCTCATGAAATTTGACCTATAAACTTCAACTTTTACTGCAGTATCACCTCAGACATCGTGTCTGCTGTCCATCCAAGGCAGGAGATCTCTCCATGAAGTAGAAATGATGACTCCATGTATTAATAATGTGAAGTTTTGAGGATAGAGCCTCCTTAACAGTCGTGATGTCAAAACGCACATCGACTGCCTCACTGTATCATAAACATTCAGATGACCAATGACAAAATCAATGATTCATTTTTGTGACATCACCGTCCAATTCGTTGATTGATTTCAATTACTACTCAGGGATAGCTACCACGAAATCAATAAAATTCCAACACCATGAAATAGTGTGATCTACGCGTTCCATTTCTCGCCTAACTAGAGAAGCCATTCAATTATTCCTTACAAATTTGTTTCTTTGAAAAATATATTCCTCAATCTACGCATTTTGCGGAGAAGCAAGAAAACTTATTCATGTAGAAAGACAAAGGAGAAGCATCAACTTTCGTCGTCAATCTATCTCATCCATGGGTCCATGCAGTCGCCAATTGAAGTATTGAATAGAGACTGAGATAAACATGACGCTGTGTGAGACAGATATCTGACTCCGCGCCGACATCGTCTGACAATGAAATCCACTTGAGGAAATCTTCATTAATTACAATAATTGAATAGATACTTCAATTGTCAACGCAAAGGACCTCCCATATTCATATTGTTCCATCTTACAACAGAAAATATAATTTCATTCAAATTTCAGCACATCAATTATCTTAAGGCCAACACTTATTGATATATCAGACGAGTATGACCTCATTGACTTCAAAAGAGCAGTAAAACATACATGTACTCTTTATTGGCCTGTGATATTTTCTTCTGATGGGTCGATCCCCACATCTGTTATAGGTGCACTGCATTACCGGGTCAGTGCCATCCATTTTGTGAGGAAAGAACTTTGTACAGATGCAATCATTAAGTTCTGACGTCGTTTTTTCGTTATTTTCGACATCAGTTCGAACTATAATTAAATGGCCGCTGCTAGTAACCGGACGTAATTGTCTACAGATGCATCCAACTACAGGAAAAAGTCAATGAGGTCGAAGATATCAACATGAATCGAACTACAAGTTGGTATAAACGAGAAGCACATGAAACGCCGAAGAAAAGCAATAATAACGATGTTGATCCTTCTGCGATGCTGATCGACGTCATTTGTTGGCAGAGTGTCACTTCTCGTGGCTTTTCAACTAATCAAAGATGACTCAGAACAATTGTCAACAAACGTTCTGCAGATTTCACCTTCAAGCAAGTTGCTTACGAAGGAAATTAAAACCTTCTAAGCACCACAGTTCAATCAAGACGACAAATAAACATGTGGGTCGCTGAGCGACATTTCTGTACAGACCGCAACTTGGATGTCACCTGAGAGGCAGTCGACAACGGTCAATCTCCTCGTGTTGCCATAAACCTTACGTAATGTAGGTGAGAACTGACTCACACGTGTTCATTGTCTGAGAGCTCGTCAGATGTCTGTTGATTACGTCAATCTTACAGAGCATCACCGGAGAGAAACTCTACTGATATCAAAATAATCTGCTAATGCAAGCCTGAATAATACATAAAATCAATGCGAATGAAGGCATAAATTCAGAATATAATACTTATGTCCACATGAAGAGGCATTAATGACGAGAATGTGAGGGCACGTTAAGCTCGATTCAAATATGGACATATTATTCGTGCTACAACTCAATGGAAGATCTCTTCCACCGAACCTTAATCGCAGTTGTATTTCCATTGTAATGGCATTAAAGCCCGCGCAAACACTGAGCTGATGAACATGTACGTAAAAATTATCAATGAAAATTTCTCTCTGTGGCGAATAAATTTCCAGGCTATTCATGTGTGATGTTGCTCTCAACAATTTCTACAGACAAAATTGAAATTTGAAATGAGGGCAAAAGCTCATTTTCAAAAAAGATTATTTGCAGAACATACAGTTAATGTTCATGCCCCCAGTGTGAGGAGTAGTGAGCCAGTCAGTTGCACCGTCCAAGCCTCCAGCGTAAGGAGTAGTGACCCAGTCAGATGCACCGTCCAAGCCTCCACTGTGAGGAGCAGTGACACAGTCAGCTGCACCGTCCAAGCCTCCAGCGTGAGGAGTAGTGACCCAGTCAGATGCACCGTCCGAGTCATCAGTGTGAGGAGTAGTGACCCAGTCAGCTGCACCGTCCAGGCTTCCAGTGTGAGGAGTAGTGACCCAGTCACCTGCACCGTCCAAGCCTCCAGTGTGAGGAGTAGTGACCCAGTCAGCTGCACCGTCCAAGCCTCCAGTGTGAGGAGTAGTGACCCAGTCAGCTGCACCGTCCAAGCCTCCAGTGTGAGGAGTAGTGACCCAGTCAGCTGCACCGTCCAAGCCTCCACTGTGAGGAGCAGTGACACAGTCAGCTACACCGTCCAAACCTCCACTGTGAGGAGAGATGACACAGTCAGATGCACCGTCCAAGCCTCCACTGTGAGAAGCAGTGACCCAGTCACCTGCACCGTCCAAGCCTCCATTGTGAGGAGTAGTGACCCAGTCAGCTGCACCGTCCAAGCCTCCAGTGTGAGGAGTAGTGACCCAGTCAGCTGCACCGTCCAAGCCTCCAGTGTGAGGAGCAGTGACCCAGTCCTCCAGTGGAGTACTGCACCGTCCAAGCCTCCAGTGTGAGGAGCAGTGACTTAGTCAGTCTGCACCGTCCAAGCCTCCAATGTGAGGAATAGTGACCAGTCAGACACCGTCCAAGTGAGGATCAGCTGCACCCAGTCACTGCACCGTCCAAGCCTCCAGTGTGAGGAGTAGTGATCAGCTGCACCGTCCAAGCCTCCACTGTGAGGAGCAGACACAGTCAGCTACCAAACCTCCACTGTGAGGAGATGACACAGTCAGATGCACCGTCCAAAGCCTCCACTGTGAGAAGCAGTGACCCAGTGTTCCAAGCCTCCATTGTGAGGAGTAGTGACCCAGTCAGCTGCACCGTCCAGCCTCCAGTGTGAGGAGTAGTGACCCAGTCAGCTGCACCGCTCCAAGCCTCCACTGTGAGGAGTAGTGACCCAGTCAGCTGCACCGTCAAGCCTCCAGTGGTGAGGAGTAGACCCACACCGTCCAAGCCTCCACTGTGAGGAGCAGTGACCAGCTGCACCGTCCAAGCCTCCACTGGTGAGGAGTAGTGACCCAGTCAGCTGCACCGTCCAAGCCTCCAGTGTGAGGAGTTAGTGACCCAGTCAGCTGCACCGTCCCAAGCCTCCACTGGTGAGGAGCAAGTGACCCAGTCAGCAAGCTCCAGTTGTGAGGAGCAGTGGACCCAGTCAGCTGCACCGTCCAAGCCTCCACTGTGAGGAATAGTGACCCAGTCAGCTGCACCGTCCAAGACAGTTAGCTGCACGTCCAAGCCTCCTGTGTGAGGAGTAGTGACCCAGTCAGCTGCACCGTCCAAGCCTCCACTGTGAGGAGCAGTGACCAGTCAGCTGCGTCCAAGCCTCCACTGTGAGGAGTAGCCAGTCAGCTGCACCGTTGCAACGTCACTGTGAGGAGCAGTGAGACCAGTCAGCTGCACCGTCCAAGCCTCCAGTGTGAGGAGTAGTGACCCAGTCAGACGCACCGTCCAAGCCTCCACTGTGAGGATAGTGACCAGTCAGCTGCACCGTCCAAGCTGTGTGAGGAGTAGTGACAACAGTTAGCTGCACCGTCAAGCCTCCTGTGTCCAGTCAGCTGCACCGTCCAGTGTGAGGAGTAGTGACCCAGTCAGTTGCACCGGAGTAGACCCAGTCACCTGCCGTCCAGCCTCCAGAGTGAGGAGCAGTGACACAGTTAGCTGCACCGTCCAAGCCTCCACTGTGAAGAGTAGTGACCCAGCCTCCACTGTGAGGAGTAGTGACCCAGTCAGATGCACCGTCCAAGCCTCCACTGTGATGAGCAGTGACCCAGTCACCTACACCGTCCAAGCCTCCAGTGTGAGGAGTAGTGACCCAGTCAGCTGCACCGTCCAAGCCTCCAGTGTGAGGAGCAGTGACCCAGACAGCTGCACCGTCCAGGCTTCCAGTGTGAGGAGTAGTGACACAGTCACCTGCACCGTCTAAGTCATCAGTGTGAGGAGTAGTGACCCAGTCAGCTGCACCGTCCAAGCCTCCATTGTGAGGAGCAGTGACCCAGCCAGCTGCACCGTCCAGGCTTCCAGTGTGAGGAGTAGTGACCCAGTCACCTGCACCGTCTAAGTCATCAGTGTGAGGAGTAGTGACCCAGTCAGCTGCACCGTCCAAGCCTGACCCAGTCAGCTGCACCGTCAAAACCTCCACTGTGAGGAGAGATGACACAGTCAGCTACACCGTCCGAGTCTCCAGTGTGAGGAGCAGTGACCCAGTCAGCTCCACCGTCTAAGTCATCATTGTGAGGAGTAGTGACCCAGTCAGCTGCACCGTCCAAGCCTCCATTGTGAGGAGCAGTGACCCAGCCAGCTGCACCGTCCAGGCTTCCAGTGTGAGGAGTAGTGACCCAGTCACCTGCACCGTCTAAGTCATCAGTGTGAGGAGTAGTGACCCAGTCAGCTGCACCGTCCAAGCCTCCACTGTGAGGAGCAGTGACCCTGTCAGCTGCACCGTCAAAACCTCCACTGTGAGGAGAGATGACACAGTCAGCTACACCGTCCGAGTCTCCAGTGTGAGGAGCAGTGACCCAGTCAGCTCCACCGTCTAAGTCATCATTGTGAGGAGTAACCTAGCTATTTTGAAAAAAAGCCGAGAGCATGATGAAGTAACTATCTCCATCTACCATTTCGTTGATTTTTTCGCTCAGTAGAAAACCAGTGACCAAGCAAACATATTTGGTTACATTTACACGACGTCTATAATTATTCATCTGATTTTTTCTTCTAAATTCGCTTGTCATCATTGCGTGCATAGGTAATTGACTGCTAAAAGATTGAAGTGTCGCAGATTGAGCGATTCTTTATCAGACATTGTGGTCATCGCATATGAAGTTGAAATAATTGCACAAGAATGAAAGTCAGTTAAGGCTAATTCTAAACGATGCCATTGCGTGCACGATCGAATTTGATGGACCCGTCTGTTGCAGGCGTGTTAGACTGTGTATGCAGATCAGCATTGTTTATTATAAATATTCCGCCTCACTACATTGCAATCAGTATTCAATTAGTACACAGACCTACAGCATTGTTAGTGAATTATTTTTATCGCCTTCGCCCAGCGCGTCATCTGTTTTGCATTTCAAAGTTCACGCCACAATGCTGCACTTCTGAGATGACACGAAGAGATGGTATTGAAGATAAACGATTCCAATTGATCTTATTCATCCAAACAGCGTCCACAGTGCTCACCCGGTCAGTCTGCCTGAGCATTGAACACGAAAATAGTCATCAATTTCATCTACCCACAAAATTGGGAACACTCAACTACAAATATTGAATGACATGTAGTAAATGTAATCATTGAAAACTACATGTATGTGCTCAACTCGCCTTCGGCATGGATTTTGTCATTTTCAGCATTTATGTCTTGAAATCAGTGGGAACAACCTAAACCGATGAGTTTGTTACGTGAAATAATAGATTGCGAGATAACTTCACTGCATGCAAAGAAAGTTAGTACAAACTTGTGAAAATCACGCACACACATACATCTGTTAGACTAATATGAAGGATATAAGCGATGAAAGTAGTATACATGCCTAATCAGCATCTTTATATTCGCAATGTTAAACAAGCTGACAGTGTTCCGAGATAATAATCTAAGCCAGTCAATAAATAAAAAGCGTCAAGTGAAGCGGTTTCGTGGTTGAATGCGCCACTTTATTGGCATCTCACGAACCGTAAAACAAAGGCCAACAGTGACAAGCGCGATGGCGTGTGTGCCTTCGAAAGTTTCATCCGCGTTGAAATATTGTTTTTAAGTGACGCGGGAAGCAATTATCGAGTAGGCAGATAATCTTCCGTAAATTTCAATTTACAGTATCCTCGCGCTGGAAATTCGGCGGGCGAAGAGGCAATCATGGCTAGGCGGAGAGCAGTAATATGTGAGTACTCCATCTCTCTTCTAGTCTTGCCTCAGGCAATCAGCTGTCGTTATAAACCTCGATAAATCGGATGTCCCAACATTCATTTCCCACTCAACAATAAATCACTATCTTCATTTCTTCTGCGCACCCACTCGCAAACTACTTCATGCCAGATAGGAAGGAAAATAAATTTTTACTTGGACGAAATCCTGTCAGACCAGCTCTGTCATTTGAGGTTGGAATGGGAGAATGGAATGCCATTCAACGGCGCCAAGTCATCCGGAGTCTCGAATTGTTAATAGTCCATCAGTGGAAGGCGATGCATTGCGTAACTGTCGCCATTAAAACCAAATTAGTCCAATAACTTCCTTCCTTAGATGGTGCCCGTCTCCAAACAAGCTCTCGTTCTCAATTAATAATCATCCAAATGAAGATTACATCCTAATCAAATTAGCGGACTACCACGACGTCCCAAAGTCATTATCCAACAGGATCAACCTTTCATTCAGATCGGCGGGTGATCAGGAATACTCGACTTGAGCCGCCTTTCATTCCATCATTACGAGAGATTGTCGTCAAAAACCTTTTCAGAGCTGCTTAGTCCAACGGTCACAACAATATTCTATTGTGAGCCGAATTGGTGAAAGTCTTCAGTCCTCATTAGGAATTTCTCGTTAAAGAATTCAGATTACGAATATCCAATCATTGAATAAAGATGGCATGATTTTAAACTTCGTGTTCAAAGCAACACAACAATGTTCTCTGCGTTATTCATTTTCAGATTATGATTCTCTTGTCTATGTGACCTTGGCAAACTAAAGTCCTTTCACAAATCGCTCAATAGATCTGAGCATCTTTTCATATTTCATTTCGTTATTTTTGTTTTTTTATTGTAGCTGAAATCTTTCTAGACATGTGTCCCTCTTCAGGAGCACAACATTGGTGGAACATGCCCTTTTCTTCATTCTGCGAGCATGTCAAATAACTTAAAATTCAGCTACAAAAAACGATGGCTTCAACGGCAGAGAATAGAAGAAATACTCGTTGAGTCGACGAAGGTCGATAAGAGTACTGCAGATAAGCTAGCACTTAGATCTCTTTCACAAATAAATCATTGCCTCATTTCTTATCACATCTAATGTTTGGTATCGAATCCAACATGCTACATTTTTACACTGAATCCATTCCAAAATTCATACCATCACGAATGTGATGAAGGCCATGACAAGTCCAACAGAGAAGGGTGACAATTAATATAAAAATGAAGAACGACCGACAGTCAGTTCTTAGTGCCTGTTGAGGACAATGCTGATCTCATCACAGGACTTGTATCCAACCCATCTTCACCAGCGACGGTCTCTTCTACACCATGTAACTTTATATCAACTCTTGACCGATTTACAAATTTTCTCGTCCATTTAGACATTTCAATTCTGTCACTACAATTTCTGGCTAAGTGTAACCAGTCATCTTCAGTTTTACACCTTCAATCTATATAAGAAGCAGTAGCGTTGTTCCTGAATTGTTCATTTAGTATCCGATGTAAAAAATCCTATAATTCACCATCTCTCTTTCAACAAATAATATCTCTGTCACTTTCCTCTGCCACGGTCGCATTCCAATGAGAGAAATGACGACGATTTGACTCTTCCAGAGAATGACAACCGCAGAGATTTTCGTCCCTTTAAAATTGCTACATTTTCCTTACAATTATTGTGTCGAAACGCCTTCGTCAAGCAAACAAATAATTTTCTTCAAGGTGAAAAAATTTGGAAATGGAATTTCTGACTCTAAATACATCTAAGAATTAAGAAATGCCAAACGCAGTTCATTACTCTAACAAAAACGCGCTGACATTTAATCCATCATCGGCCGATGGCTTAAAATACTCAGGGGAATTTTTTCTTATATCACTTTGTGATGGAGCGCAGCGGAGTTTCTCACACCATGTATATCCTGCGATGGTGAGGCAGGACTTCTATCCACTGCACCGTCACGGAGACCAATCATTCTGACGAACGGTCTCCACCTCGTGACACATCCTGAGATGGTGAGGCAGGACTTCTATCCACTGCACCGTCACGGAGACCAATGATGATGACGGAACGGTCTCCCACTCGTGACACATCCTGGGATGGTGAGGCCAGGGACTTGATTCCACTGCACCGTCACGGAGATAATGACGTCACGGAGGTCTCACTCGTGACACATCCATCCTGCGATGGTGAGGCAGGACTTCTATCCACTGCACCGTCACGGAGACCAATCATTCTGACGAACGGTCTCCACCTCGTGACACATCCTGGGATGGTGAGGCAGGACTTCTATCCACTGCACCGTCACGGAGACCAATGATGCTGACGGACGGTCTCCACCTCGTGACACATCCTGGGTTGGTGAGGCAGGACTTCTATCCACTGCACCGTCACGGAGACCAATGATGCTGACGAACGGTCTCCACCTCGTGACACATCCTGGGATGGTGAGGCAGGACTTCCATCCACTGCACCGTCACGGAGACCAATGATGCTGACGGACGGTCTCCACCTCGTGACACATCCTGAGATGGTGAGGCAGGACTTCCATCCACTGCACCGTCACGGAGACCAATGATGCTGACGGACGGTCTCCACCTCGTGACACATCCTGAGATGGTGAGGCAGGACTTCTATCCACTGCACCGTCACGGAGACCAATGATGCTGACGAACGGTCTCCACCTCGTGACACATCCTGGGATGGTGAGGCAGGACTTCTATCCACTGCACCGTCACGGAGACCAATGATGCTGACGGACGGTCTCCACCTCGTGACACATCCTGGGATGGTGAGGCAGGACTTCCATCCACTGCACCGTCACGGAGACCAATGATGCTGACGGACGGTCTCCACCTCGTGACACATCCTGAGATGGTGAGGCAGGACTTCTATCCACCGCACCGTCACGGAGACCAATGATGCTGACAGACGGTCTCCAAGTCTCCATCTCGTGACCTCTTGGCAAATCTAAATCGATCTTAGGATGTCACAAGGAACTTTCCATCTCATACAAGAATAGTATCCTACTATTTCACAGAAATTGCTTTCAATCACAGTCCATCTGTATTCTCATCTACAGAAGAAATAAGCACGTCAACATGTGATTCGCGCTTGCTGTGTGTGACCTATTAAAACAAATATCACTCTTACTCGGTCGGAATATTGGCCTACTTTTTCTGGAGACGAGAGTTTAGTTGGGCTGTGATTGAATGCTAGTCTTTGACTAGAGATAATTCCGAACTCCGTAAAACCGTTCGTAAAGGAAGTAATTGTCAATAACCATCATTACGAGTCAGAAAGGGACACAGCATTCTCCTCCCATTTGTAAGCTTAGCAGTCGCCATAGAGATCGAAATGGTTTCCAGTTGAAAAGAACTCCCGAATGACTGAGGACAAGAGGTTAGCGGATTAGTGGTTATTCGCGGCTGCTGACAAAATATCTCTGCAGATACATCGTCATGAACAAGTGGGACACGAAGCCCGAAGGGTTGAAAGGAGATCACGCTTGCCAAGGTCGCGGGGGGAGGGAGAGAAAGAAGTTTCGGCAATGAAAGATAAATATATGCAGCACTACGCGGTTAGGTGGACTACATCAAATTATATGAGAGGTACCTGGGCTTTCTACATGTCGCAGGCAAACCATTGAGCGATGACGTATACCTGAATATGAACAAATGCATGAACATGCAGAGGAAACAACAAATAAGAAAACATGACGACTTCAAATGCAATAAAATCAAACGATTTGACATCTTTTCAGTTTTAGATTGATATTAGAGTAAAAAGAAGAAAAAAGTATATTAATGCTTACAATTTTATGAGATTCACGCAGTCAGCATTCACTAACATTTATATTGAAATAGAAAACAACGTGACATTCAAATTAGTCAAATAATTCAATCTGAAAATTATGAAAAAATCTGTTTTATTCGGAAATGATAGGACGCCAAAGAAATAGGCGTATGAGTGATTCAGAGATATTTTTCAACAAATTGATGATAACATCTAAGTGTAATTTGCAGACATTTAAAATCTCTAAAATGTAAGAAAAGAACAATTGTGAAACAAAACCTGTTTGTAGCAAAAATGTTCAAAAATGTGGGTAAAAATGAATATTATTTGGCATTTTTCTTCTTTTTCCTCTGAGATTGACATCGTGTAGCGTCCCAAAAATCATGAACTGCATGATGAAAGGACTAGATAATGTAATCTGCGGACAAGATAAGTCATATGTTAATGACAACGCTGCTACGCAGTGTTCCCATTCCAGTCTTTGATATTTCCTCCGCAGCTGCAAAAAATTTCCGCAGTCTAATTTTGATGAAAAATCCATCAAATCCCAAAACGAGTTTGACCGCTTAGCTACATGCCCAATTCCCATGTGTTCATGATTAGCCAGCCTACCTCATGATATTATTAATGTCAGTTTCATGATATTAACGCTAAACTCATTTTCAACGTGTTGTTTCTCACCCAGCTTCTCACCAATAGTTCAAATGTCCATGTGGCAATGATTTCAAAGAAAATGGCAGCAACTTTTGGCATATTTCGTGACCGTACCGGAGCAGTTATTTCATCGTAGAATTACGTTTTTGATGTAATTCTGTTTGAGTTAAAATCAATTTTATCGCATGAAAGCAAGACTAGTACCACAAATTTCATACCCCAACGTTATTTCACATATATAGTAGCTATTAAATACATTTCCACGAGATGAATTTTTTGCAGCAAAAAGGTAAAATCGTAGAGATGAGTCGTCAAGGAATACATTCGACTTGGATGTCAACGAATTATTACATAGGGGCCTACCTGATGCAGGCTGAGCAGCCAAAAATTTGGTCATTTCATATAGCTCTACCTTTGCTTAAATAATAATAGAATTTGAACCAATTATTCTTCGATTATAAAACAGAACGCTACTTCAATGAAATCATGTTTTTGTTATTTATCAAAAGAGTGATTGATGGCATTTGAAATCGCTTTCGCAGTCTCTTGTTCATTTCTTTTTTTTTCTTTTTCCTTGATAATTCATTTTCTTGTGTCTCAATTATATAATCTTAGACATTCCCATCAGCATCAAACAGGAGGAATTGGCGTTGACATTCTTCAACAAACTAAGATAGGCTATCTGGTATGGTCCATATATTGATATAGGGCCGCCGTACGATATTGAGCGGAACAGTCGGTTCACAGAGTGAAAATTGGATAAGAGAGAAACTAAATTAGTTTGATTCAGCTTGTTAAATTAATTGTGGAATAATTTTCAAACAATTCTTCATTTATCACTGTATTCAGTGTTTAAAAAATGTCCCTCTGATTTTCCGCAGGATTTTCTGAATTTCCGCAGAGAATGGGAACACTGCTCCTACGTCTGCAGTCATTCTCCAGAATGAAAGAAAACATTAAAAACATGATAGCATTTACAAATACAGTTAACTAGTTCTCATTCTTCAAATGCAATGATGATTCATAGTTAATACTACATGAAACAAGCTACGTGAGAAGAATTCAACATAAATTCAATTAACTAACGTCTAATAGGTCTAAAAGAAAATTAATGTCCTGCACTATGTTAAAGACGAAAATACATGAGCTCTATTGTAATTTCAAGTTATGAAAGTGTTCCGACTGAGAATAAAGAAACTAATAATTACAAGAAAAGCCATTAGTATTACTAATTAATCTTACATTAGCCGCTGGCTGTCTTCTTTAAACAAACGATAATGTCACCATTGACTACATCTGAACATTTTCAACATTGTCCTGAAATCCTTTGATAAACACGTTCATCATTTTTAGAAAAGCAAGACATCACCTCATGAAGAATAGTCCGCAGTTTCTATGTTACGGTATCGAGAGTATTTTATCCTTGAGTATCTTGAGGTTTTACGTAGAGGACACTCTTCTCCACGTTGAACGTCCGTTGAATTCCATCCCCTGGGGTTGGACGGTTGAAGGCTCTCCTCCATTCATCTCGGTTGGCAGCGAGTTCTTCGGGGATTCTTATTTTCTTCAGAACTTCTGAGACACATTGACGCCATGTTCTTCTTGATCTTCCGACGGCTCGACGCCCTGGGACTTCCATGGTTTCCACTCTGTGCAAGCAGTTTCCCTCAGCTGTCTTTACATGACGAACCATCTCAGACGGCCTCTTCTAACCCGATCTTCCAGCTCCTTCAGACCTCACGCCACTTCCTCACTTGATCTTCCGACGGCTCGACGCCCTGGGACTTCCATACTTTCCACTCTGTGCAAGCAGTTTCCCTCAGCTGTCTTTACATGACCGAACCATCTCAGACGCCCTCTTCTAACCCGATCTTCCACCTCCTTCAGAACACACATTCTTGCCACTTCCGCACTTGATCTTCCGTCGCTCCATTTTACTCCTCCATGTATCTCAGCATTCTCCGATCACATGGTCGCATCAAACAACTTCTGTGTCAAGGATCATGTTTCTGAGCCATACACAAGGATAGATCGTATGCAGGACTCATAAGAGCTCTGGATCTTAGGGAAACACTCTTGTTGTTCAGAAGGCTCGCTAACTCTCTTCATTTGGACCAAGCATTAACTACCCGAGATCTCACTGCCCTTTCTACTCCACCTTGGCTGTCCAGCATATCTCCGAGATAGCAAAAGTGGCTAACCTCTTGTATCCTAGGACTACCATCAATTTTTACAATAGTGCTTGATAAAATCAACATAGATGAGTGTTGAAATCGCCACATCCGAGTATTCAGACACAATGAGATGAGAGTGTCTTCTCTACAAATACCAAAGTTGATCTAAATTGGAGTTTTTATGAGACGTCAATGATCGGTGCAATCGACTTCTGATGACTGCATAACTTCTTCTCTCCAACATGGTACAACAAGGTACACAACGAAGAAAAGACGACAGTGTTTATTTCGTTTTAAGAAATACTGAAATACGCAATTATGAATATCACATGAATGATCGCCTTAATTTACATAATTCAACCACTTCCTTGTAACCTACACATTTCTAAGTGCACCAAACACATAGGATATAAGTTTTATGAAACTAGTTGATGTCAATCGGCTGTTTTGAAGTTAATTTACTTTCTGTCAGTCTGCATTACTTTCATTGTAATCTCTGTGTAGTGTATACCGATGTCATCAGGTACAGGTACACTCTGGTTCTGTCATTGTCCCATTATCATGAGTCGACGTCGTGAATAACACGTTGGGAGTATTAGTCATGCATCTCTCTCAGTCGATACTTACACTTTACATTATCTACTTCAGTAAGTGCTTACCCAATTTATGCAGAATATACTTCCATCCTTACTCCTAGCAAACACCCTCATTTACTTGTAAAGCTGAAGTTCGTAGCGATAGAAAAGTGACAAAAAAATCAAAGACTTGGGATAGAAAACCTACATCTTACAATTTGCTATTTAAATCCACAACATATTCCATTCAGTTTCAAGCGCGCGCACATTTCATGCAAGAAAAACATGTACAATGAGCGCATGCATGCGCAACACACAAATTCATTCACTGTCAGACACACACACAGAGCAGTACACTGAGTTTTGTATTCCATTTCAAAGAAGTCTCAAAGAAGAAAGACAAACAGAAGAATCGATCAGCACATAGCCTCATTTTCTTTTGTGTCCGAAATGTTGTTATTTCCTTTATGAGAGACGACTTTCAGTCACTGATATCAAATCTTCATTTACTAGAACAATGACATGAAGCGAAAACAATAAAATTTCACCGTCATCAATGCATTTAGAATTGCAGCAGAATTGCCGTAGAATCAATCAGTCAGCGACAGTTAAATGGAAATAATTTCATAATTCTTCCCAATGTCATTCTGCCACAGAGTGAGGTCGTACTCATCCCTAAAAACCATTTTTCCGTCTCTCTCTCTCCCTCCGTGGAGTGATTGATTGTCAAAGTTTCCATTAATTAGCAGCGTCTAACTCAGGCCAGTTTCGCATTTTTACGTCAATTCGTAATTCGATCTCGCAGCCTCGTGTATCCGATCTAATGCATCTCAACTTCCACAATCCAATCGAAGCAGTTTCCCCTCACAAACTAAACGGTCAACTTCCCGAGCAGTGATCTAAACAGCTCCCACTAAACCTGCCACGTCTCCGCGCTGCCACATCTTCGAGACGAAAGAGAGAGAGAGCGGCTCAATTATTTAGATTAGACATCAGCTTGCGAGTAGCCTCAAGCTTGCTTGCCCTCCACAATTGCTTGATAATTGATGACGACAAACTCCCTCATCAAGTGTTGGACCGATCTAGACCCGTCCAAGGACATGCGTCTACTCGTCACCGCCGCGACCTTAGCAATCAGACTCCAAGAGAATATTTCAATCCACTCAGTAGGCCGCAAATCGCCTAAAGGGTTTAACTTGAACCATCAAGTTGAAGTTTATAAAATAGAAATGGGAGAATCAAAGAGAGGCTTCATGGGTGGGGGATTTGAATGATGTATTGCGTAAAGCAACACAAACGTTTATCCAACTATCGCAATTTCAGTGTCAGTCGCCAGGCGCATGGAAAATCCAGTTACCTGCAGTTCAGTTCATCAACCGCAGCCTTAAGGGGGGCCGTGGGCATTTCTCTCCAACACAGTCCTCCTCGCTCGGCCGATTCTTCCTCTCCTCCAGTCGAGAATGCTGAAAATCCACCCTGTCTTTCTTCTTCCAAGTCTGCCTTTCTCTTCGATAGTTGCCAGCACTAGGCTATCTTTTCCAATGACAATACGTGCACAGTTTTCTTTCTGTCACATGTTTCAACATTCCTTCGTCTTCCGCAATTCCAACTTTTCTCCTTGTCCATTTCTTAAAAACATTGATCATCCTGTCATCTGCTTTCCTCAGATTCCAAGCTTCACTCCACATTGATGATTTTCCCAGTTGCACCTTGACTTTAATACAGAATTCTGCTGACTTCCATATTTCAGGGAGTCTAGCAGCTATGCTTCACGCTTGTCCGAATCTGGTTTTGATGTCCAATGTGTTGGCTGATGTAAGAACCTGAGTACTTGGACTTCTCAACTTTTTCTTCACCATTGATTTTTACATTTACATTGACGGTCACCCACCTACATGTACATTCAGTATAAGCAAGCTGTGAAATGATGCCATCTTCATCTCTAGAGAGTTCTTCGCTTAAGTTGTTCGAATTACCGCATGTTAACTTATCTCGGTCGTTCATTGTTTCGTATATTTGGCATTAGGGAGTGTGCCATCTACACATGCTTGCTCTCACATCATATTCTACAGTAATATTTAGAAGGACTTGAAACCGTGTCCTGCAATGCAGAGATAGAATTCACCCGCTTCAGAATTCTACGTTCTGTTGCTTTCCTGACATCGAAGTTGTATTTGTAAAGACTCTGTTGGGGACTGCTTGCTCACAGGAAGTTCCACCACGAGCCGGCTCAATTTTGCTTCACTTTCTCATCATCTTGAAAGACAAATCGTTGGCGGAAAGCCAAAACCTCCTACATGTCCGTCTTGATTCCATGGTCAGCATGGGAGGATCTAATCATCATTATCAGCTCCTATGACGACAGACGGATTAGGAAGTTGTTGTTGAGATCGAATATCTCATCCGATCAGAGAGGGAGAGACAAAGGAGACTACATCAGCAGATGCCTTCAAAGATCTGAATCCACGACCGGAAGCAAGATCAGCAGATTACATGTAGTAGCAGCATTCCACTAGCGGCTTGTCTGCAATCGAGGACACAATCCTATCGATGCGTGTTAATGGCGACGATGAAATACCAACACGAACTAATGTGATGGGAATGAAAGCAACCTATAAATCATTGAGTTTGAGCGGGTCACGAGGTGGCTCATTGGAATTTATCTTAGGATAACAGCAGACATTAGCGCTTGATCATCCACACCAAGATGGAAATGAGTGTTTCATCACGTGAACAACTGTTCGGGCTGAGGAAGTCCTCAATGTCGTCATACTGTCACAGAAATTCTTGCTTGGCGTCTCCTTCCGGCCTCAAACATCATCTCATGTCGATCCAGACACAGACTAACATTCGACTTCTGTCTCTCCATTTATTACTCTGCGGTTATCGTCAGCGCTGCTACCTTATCATCCAACATCGTGGGAACCGTTGAGAACTTGAAGCAAAAACTCAAATCTTTGGGAACTTACAGACGATACAGCGAGGGGAACGAAACTACGCCACCTTCTGCCTCGTTTCTCCTCAAGTGAAGTGGAAGAAGGAACTGCGCAAGTTTATCTGATAATGCTGTACATATGACAGTAGTGGAATACAAACATGTGGTTGACATTTTCTCATGCCATCAAAATAAGGAATTCTACGACGAAATAATCATTGATCAAAGTTCATCTCTCTGCAGAGTGAGTCGTTTCATCAGAGTAGTCAAAAGGTAGTCAGCTGCATTAGGATTGCCATATAAATGAATCACTCACTCACTCACTATCTTCAATATACATGAGAAGCGCAGCAAAGATGCGTCTCCATTGAGACATTGTTTACTTAGTGCCTACGCAAACTCAACGCTTCCGCTGATTAACAGACTCTCTCTTTATTTAACCAATTTCATCTTCAATATTTGAAGAGGAGATTTATCTTCCTCAAGTGCTGTTCAAATCTCTTACTGCTCTCTCATATCTTCTTCCAAAATAAGCTTTGCTATTTCTTAAGACAAATACTCTATGTGAGATTCCGACTACGCGTATGAGTATCAACGTGAACAGACAGGATAAAGACCTACGAGTGATTACCGCACTGCTAATCAGAGATGTCGGTAGGACTGTTGTACACACATTAAATTCATATAGATGCAGTGTATAGTGAGGACTATCGTACACGCGTTGACTTCATAGATGTCGGTAGGACTACCATAAACGTATTGAGTTCATAGATGTCGGTAGGACTATCATGAACGTATTGACTTCATAGATATCGAAAGGATCGTCATGAACGTGTTGACTTCATAGATATCGGAAGGATTATCATGAACGTATTGACTTCATAGATATCGGAAGGATTATCATAAACGTATTGACTTCATAGATATCGGAAGGATTAATTCATAGATTTCGGGATGGCTATTGCGTGTGCATTGAATTCATAGATATAGGGAGGACTATCATGAACGTGTTGAATTCATAGATATCGGGAGGGCTATTGCGTGCACATTGAATTCATAGATATAGGGAGGACTATCACACACACATTGAATTCATAGATATAGGGAGGACTATCACACACACATTGAATTCATAGATATAGGGAGGACTATCACACACACATTGAATTCATAGATATCGAGAGGACTATTGTGCACGCGTTGAATTCGTAGATAACGGGAGAGCTATTATGAACACATTGAATTAATAGATATCGGGAGGACTATCATAAACGTATTGAGTTCTTAGACATCGGGAGGGCAACTGTGCACACGTTGAATTCGCTTATTTGAAGCACATATCATAAGGACACCTGAAACAGCAGTAGTGAAATTAATATCATTATTAAGGTTAAGTACATCCGTTTGTAGGCAGGAACATATGAGACTTTCTCAGAACTTCAAGAAACAGAAGTCATTGTACTCTCGAAGAACTCAAATTTAAAGAGTGAAAGACTATGTCGGATAACAGAAAAGGTCGCGAAAGGTTACGCACGCCCGTCAGTCAAAGCTTTGACTTATCAGAAAGATTGCCTCCACGACGCCTACTGCGGATAAAAAGGGGAAAAGAGACGCAGAAAGGGAAGATTATTAGGCGCCATATCACGACATCCTCTTTTTATCAAACACCGACCGAGTTGGCGTACAAAACTTTTCCGTTTCTTACCCTCACATAAAAGGTTCTACCATCGCCAGACAATAGCTAGAATCGCGTCATTCCGTAGATTTCTGAATTATTTCGCACCTCCTGGCCTTGACTGAACAACACACTAAAATTTGACAAGCAGGAATAAATTGCTTCCAGGAATGTTACTTCAAATGCACTTCACCATCTGCACCTAACCGAAGCCATTAACGTTTTTATCGCCAGCATTAGACACGCAGCATTAGAGTGCAGCAATCAAACTGTCAGCTCTCTCATGAAGTTTGATCCTCCTCCAACTGAAAACAAGCATTCTCATTCCAATCATTCCTGCCATCATCCTTCTATATATAATATGACATATCAGACACATCCTGGGATGGTGAGGCAGGACTTCTATCCACTGCAACGTCACGGAGACCAATGATGCTGACGGACGGTCTCCACCTCGTGACACATCCTGGGATGGTGAGGCAGGACTTCTATCCACTGCACCGTCACGGAGACCAATGATGCTGACGGACGGTCTCCACCTCGTGACACATCCTGCGATGGTGAGGCAGGACTTCTATCCACTGCACCGTCACGGAGACCAATGATGCTGACGGACGGTCTCCACCTCGTGACACATCCTGGGATGGTGAGGCAGGACTTCTATCCACTGCACCGTCACGGAGACCAATGATGCTCACGGACGGTCTCCACCTCGTGACACATCCTGGGATGGTGAGGCAGGACTTCTATCCACTGCACCGTCACGGAGACCAATGATGCTGACGGACGGTCTCCACCTCGTGACACATCCTGGGATGGTGAGGCAGGACTTCTGTCCACTGCACCGTCACGGAGACCAATGATGCTGACGGACGGTCTCCACCTCGTGACACATCCTGGGATGGTGAGGCAGGACTTCTATCCACTACACCGTCACGGAGACCAATGATGCTGACGGACGGTCTCCACCTCGTGACACATCCTGGGATGGTGAGGCAGGACTTCTATCCACTGCACCGTCACGGAGACCAATGATGCTGACGGACGGTCTCCACCTCGTGACACATCCTGGGATGGTGAGGCAGGACTTCTATCCACTGCACCGTCACAGAGACCAATGATGCTGACGGACGGTCTCCACCTCGTGACACATCCTGGGATGGTGAGGCAGGACTTCTATCCACTGCACCGTCACGGAGACCAATGATGCTGACGGACGGTCTCCACCTCGTGACACATCCTGGGATGGTGAGGCAGGACTTCTATCCACTGCACCGTCACGGAGACCAATGATGCTGACGGACGGTCTCCACCTCGTGATATCTTTGCGAATTTCTTAAGCGAGGTTGTCGAATCGAATATCATCGTGTATTCCTCTTCTCATCTTCATATCGGTACATTTCCTTTTCATTCAGGCTAGAAGTGAAAATAGCAGGCTTGCATGTTGTTGACAGCTCAGCGGGGATCCGGAAAGTCAGATCCGTCATCGTAAACCTGTCGAAATCGATGTAGCGTTAGAAAAAGGTCCCGGCATTCCACGAGACGTTCTCATCTCCCAGTAACGTGATAATAAATGTCGACAACACATCCGGTAAACACTTCCACCTCGTTGACCATGACAAGGCCGTAAATCTTTGAAATGACGATCTCCAGTCCCATAAATCATCGCAAACACTTCGCCTAATCCTTGTCAGGAAACAAAACTCGAAATGACTTTCCTGAACAAGTCATAGAAACGTGAAACGAAGGAGACTTATCCATGTTGTCGAACTGCCGTTTCTCGCATCTCTGTCATGTTTTAAATGTGAGCTTCCTGCACATTGACCGATTACGATAGAGCAAAAATGTGTCAAAATCATGAGGTAAATTACTTGAGAGGAAATACCAAGTTGATAAATGTAAGGAGAGGAAATGGAAGTGAAACAGAGAGCAATGAGAGCGCATTTCACCGAGGCGAGTCAGTTAAGCGGGTAATGTAAGGTCGCGTGTGACTTGTGAAGGATTTTGGGCAATATTCATGGCACTCGGGTCACTGTACATTTCCACTTGACATGCGATTGACAGTTGTCTTGATATTACAGGATGATAGCTCTCTGTCATCGACATTTCAACCACGTCACGAATGAGGAGCTGTGACATCACTCATTCCATCAGCCGTTCTCACACATCTCCTCAAAGATGACTGCGATGGTTGGGACATGGTTCTGCCCGCATGCATCTTTGATTTGACATCTTTCGGATAGAGACCGTGAAGCTGTTTACACTCAAGGTGAATGTGGAATGAGTACAACACCATCCTTGAGGAACTGATGATCTCCATCGACCGTGCGAGGAAACTAGACCTCTTGATAGCGCCTCACACACCGGTCAAAGGTTAGTCCGGTTCTCATCAAATCTCTATTTCTGATCTGTTCCGTGGACTAGCTTCCATTCGGAGCCTCTTTCGGACGAATGTGTAGTAAGAATATCGTGATAAAAACCCCGCAGCAAACCTACCGAGAAAGTGACAAGCGATCCATCCCTCACTTTCCATTTGAGCGCAAGAAACCATAAAAGAAATAAATTTAAACTTCTGTTTCATTTAACGGATAGAGACACTGTAAAACATGATTTTGTCGCATTTCTCACGATATGAGCTATACCATGTGATTCGTGTTGTCGTTTACTCTCCTCATAACAAGACTAGTGAGGAGAAGAAGAAATGAGTGCAAGTTTTATGGAGATACTTTCCATTTGAAAATTGTTGCATTGTCCCCATTAAAATGTAAACTTTTAACTCCGCTCTCATCGGATTCAGGTACAAAGCTCTTCGTCGTTTCGATGGAGAATTCTAAGCTTGTGGAATCGATAGTTAGTAATTCGAAACGCGATGAGAGAGATCTTTTCCGATGGAAATCAAACTTGTCTGCCGAATGACAAATCAACATCTTGGAGCAGCGTATGAAAATGAAATGTGAAAAAACTGTGGAAGAATCGGTGGCAGGAAGAAGCACAGCTTCGAATAAATGTGTTGGAAGTTTTTTCACAAATCTCTATCAGCCGAGATAATGTCTCTGATTGCGACACCTCCGTTTTCTCTCACCTCCCATGGGAGACAGGGAATGAGAAGAATTGGAGGAGAGTTTGTTGTCGTTGCATTATTCCATGTAAATTGCTTGAAAATTCAATGTTGAAAATATTCAGAACGAATAGCACATCCAGATCGAATGATGAAGTTATCAAATGATAGGATAGGTCAGTTGGTTAAGGGGTACGCCTGGGTACGGACGTGCAGAATGTCCAGGGTTCGAGTGTGAGGAGATACAACACTCTCAGAGGTCACCACTAAACCCTAACTAGCAGGGTATACCAGTGCATGAAGTCTGCCACACCCCGAACTTGTTATAATGGCTTTGTGCTTTAGGTGGGAATGAGGTAAGTAAAAATATATCTTTCTGAATTATCATCCCCACCGGTCGGAGGGATTCTCATCAAATTATTCGTCACCATCCCACGTTTGAGTCTTGATGCAGAAGTGGTTTATTGTAGGCTACAGGGGTGCGGATGCAATATCAAATCCCCCGGATTATATGGACAGTAGTCATCTATAACGGACATTCGAATTCATAAGAAACATCGTAGAGAGACGTATGTCTACATCTTTTTATCATATAAGTCATTTGGATTACCGCGACAGCGACAGACTCCGCACTCTTAACTTGTTGTCACTCAAAGCTCGCAGACTACGTTACCATCCTATTTTTCTATACAAAATTTTTCATAAACAAATTGATATGAGCAGACATGATATTTTCAGATTTCAAATGTGTCAATTACTCGAGATAACCATTTTCGCATGTGTCCAAAATGTCACCATCATAATTACAGACAATACTTCTTTCAGGTAAATATCTCCAAATTTTGGAATATGTTGTCAGATGAAGAAATAAATGTTCCTTCAGTTCATCTTTTTAAAAATGTAATTCGTAATCTGCTTCACAAACTTGATATTTAGTGATGACTTAGTGGAATGTAACAAATTTATCGTTGCACAATTCCACTATAAATTACTCTCCAATGTTGATGTCATCATATGTTATCTTATTTTATTGATAACTGCTATATGATATGATTTCCTGTATTACTCGTATGCCCTTTAATTGGGTCATGTATTTTCTTTTGAAATACAGATATTATTATTATCCTTTTAGTGGATTCTATATTTCGTCTTGACCGCCTTATTTCCTCCTCTATTGAATACACCACCAGCAACCTAATTCACGATTTGTTTAACCAGATTGTTTTCTTTCGAGACCCTTTAATATAAGACAGATCAAACTTGCCATCTTCTGACGTTTTGTAACTTAGTTAATGGCTACCAGCGAAAAATGAGCAAATGTCAGTTGACAACGATAAATCATAGATATTTTATGTCTATATACGGTCTTAGCAAAACATTTTTTAGGATTACCTAAAATTTATGGAGGCCTCCATAATATGTAATTAGCAGCAAAAATAAAGTATGCGACATCATAAAAACTCCAACTCGTATTGAAGGTATTTTGTGACATAATTGAAAGAAGATTATAAACGAATATTATGCAATTTTGTAATTTTTTGAGAAGGGATTGAAAAGTAGACCGTTATGACGGTCTATCAGAGGTTCTGGCATTGACTTTTAATATTATATTTTTACCAGCCGCATGCACAAGTTTTGACAACGAAACGAATCCATCAACTAAATCACTCATTAGTTATAATGCACTTTGGGACGCAGTAATGAAAAAATGACCACTTACTATTTTAGAATCGAATTCTATTATATTTCTCAGCGACTAAGAGCCTAAATTATTCTTCTGTTTCGTTCTTCTTGCTGTCAAGCGGCTCAATTGCTTCCGAATACAGTGAAAACATCCTCCAGTCATTTGTTCATTGCAATACAGTTGTTAGAAGCCGGCCTTAGAGAACTTCTCTTCCCTAAATCGCCTCTGAATGTTTGGGTGGATTCTCTTATGATGATTACGACACGATTGCAACTTGAATGAACGATAGGAATGGATAGCGCGTCTTCTACGTGTCTCTTGAACTTCTAATTCTCATTATACGACTTGTTTCTATCAATCGCCTGTTCAATCACCACTAGATTACGCAAATCCCGCACTCCGGTGTCTGACCAAGTGTTTGCAGACAGGCAAGGATCATCTACATCGTCAGCTGTCAATAGACAGAAAGTCGATCGGCAAACTGCAGTGCCGCGGACCTTTCTCTACACAGACGGTGAAGCACCTGGAAGCCTCCCAAGAACAGAGTTCGAAGGAGGTCAAGACAGGCGTGTAGACGCTCCCTCCCTCCCAGCGGCGTCATTCGCAATGTTCCCTCGAGTCTCGTCTTCTTCTGCTCCACACTGATACATAAATTTCGAATTCAAATCGCAACACATCGTGGGAACGCAACAAGCCGCAGCAAGGAGCACTATTAAGTGCATCGTGACAATATTTTTATCTTTTTCTTCACATTCCGAGGGAGAGAGAAGAGAAAGGGAGAGAGAGAAAGATCGAATAGCTGCTGGCTACAATGGCGCCATGTCTACGATGTCCAATTCCTCACCCGTTGTTCACAAGAGCTCGGAATGAAGAATTCCATGTTGTTAACTTCAAACGAATGATGAGATTTCACTGCTTCAAAACAAACCCTCAATATTTGCGACCTCCTTTTGAGGTTGGCATTCGACTGAGTGAATCGATGAAACTAACATACTGAAGATCCGCCCGACAACCATTTATGCAATCAAAAACCATCGTTTTCTAGAATTTTCACCTTCTTTAAGGTGTGTTTAAACAAAGAGAGGAGGAGGATTTACATGCATCGAATGCAAGCATTCAAAAAATGATTTTGTTGATAAAAAAGGCGAATAATACGCTGCTACTTTGAGAACACAAACTGGTAAAAGAAAATGTATTGTCAAGAATTGGACGCACAGCTTCTGGAAAGTTAGGAAGAACCAACAGGAAGATACAGAAACCTTACAACAACGGTGTGAGACGCTACAAATCATCTGATCACAACCTGATGATACAGAAGGATACCTTTATGGTGGTAATATCATTTCTTTACAATAAAATGCTCTACAATTCTGCTGTCAATGTGATATTGAAATTATTTACACACCGCACAAAATACTAGATTAATACGTACTAATTAATACCTATCGCTACAGTCGTTTCGTGTAGGGTTGAAATACCTACAACTAATGTTCGTGTTTAGATGTGTTCATGTCATCAACTAATGTTCGTGTTTGGATGTGTTCATGTCATCAACTAGTGTTCGTGTTTGGATGTGTTCATGCCATCAAGTAGAGTTCGTGTTTGGATGTGTTCATACCATCAACTAGTGTTCGTGTTTAGATGTGTTCATACCATCGACTAATGTTCGTGTTTGGATGTGTTCATACCATCGACTAATGTTCGTGTTTAGATGTGTTCATGTCATCGACTAATGTTCGTGTTTGGATGTGTTCATGCCATCAACTAGTGTTCGTGTTTAGATGTGTTCATGTCATCGACTAATGTTCGTGCTTAGATGTGTTCATGCCATCGACTAATGTTCGTGTTTAGATGTGTTCATGTCATCGACTAATGTTCGTGCTTAGATGTGTTCATGTCATCGACTAATGTTCGTGTTTGGATGTGTTCATGTCATCGACTAATGTTCGTGCTTAGATGTGTTCATGTCATCAAGTAGTGTTCGTGTTTAGATGTGTTCATGCCATCAACTAGTGTTCGTGTTTGGATGTGTTCATGCCATCAACTAATGTTCGTGTTTAGATGTGTTCATGTCATCGACTAATGTTCATGTTTGGATGTGTTCATGCCATCGACTAATGTTCGTGTTTGGATGTGTTCATGTCATCAACTAGTGTTCGTGTTTAGATGTGTTCATGTCATCGACTAATGTTCGTGCTTAGATGTGTTCATGCCATCGACTAATGTTCGTGTTTAGATGTGTTCATGTCATCGACTAATGTTCGTGCTTAGATGTGTTCTTGTCATCGACTAATGTTCGTGCTTAGATGTGTTCATGTCATCAAGTAGTGTTCGTGTTTAGATGTGTTCATGCCATCAACTAGTGTTCGTGTTTGGATGTGTTCATGCCATCAACTAATGTTCGTGTTTAGATGTGTTCATGTCATCGACTAATGTTCATGTTTGGATGTGTTCATGCCATCGACTAATGTTCGTGTTTGGATGTGTTCATGTCATCAACTAGTGTTCGTGTTTGGATGTGTTCATGCCATCGACTAATGTTCGTGTTTGGATGTGTTCATGCCATCAACTAGTGTTCGTGTTTGGATGTGTTCATGCCATCAACTAATGTTCGTGTTTGGATGTGTTCATGCCATCAACTAGTGTTCGTGTTTGGATGTGTTCATGCCATCAACTAGTGTTCGTGTTTGGATGTGTTCATGCCATCAACTAATGTTCGTGTTTAGATGTGTTCATGCCATCGACTAATGTTCGTGTTTAGATGTGTTCATGTCATCGACTAATGTTCGTGCTTAGATGTGTTCATGTCATCAAGTAGTGTTCGTGTTTAGATGTGTTCATGCCATTAACTAATGTTCGTGTTTAGATGTGTTTATGTCATCAACTGGTGTTTGTGTTTAGATGTGTTCATGCCATCAAGTGGTGTTCGTGTTTGGATGTGTTCATGCCATCAACTAATGTTCGTGTTTAGATGTGTTTATGTCATCAACTGGTGTTCGTGTTTAGATGTGTTCATGCCATCAATTTATGTTCGTGTTTAGATGTGTTCATGCCATCAATTTATGTTCCTGTTTAGATGTGTTTATGTCGCGTCGTGCTGTCATCAAAAAATGAAAACATTACCTAACTGTACACCTCTAATATCAACTGCTAGGTCTATAAAACAGCCAAATCCTTCTGAGTTGCTGTCTATATAAGTCTGACTAATGCATTGAAGAAGTTAAGTACTTGGTGGAGAGAAGAGTCAGACGGACAACATTAAAAATGCAGCACTGTCTAGGTGATATCGACAGCTTTGGTTCGAGTCCTTTCAATTACTTTTGAGGATTCAGAGGTGTCTTTTCTGGACTTGAAGTTGTTCTCCTTTGAAGAAAGTTGGTAGAAGACAATTCTTGCAATTAAATTTCTATTCTCATATTTACTAAGACTTCCACGCTAAAACGTAGTAATTGGGGACAACTTCCCACGGCTTATGCAGGTCTGTCATATGGTCGACAAGACGGAAAATGAGAAAGGTCTAGCAGTCTCCACTTTCTCTCCTCCTTCATTCCGGTGTTCCTCTGACCACGAGGCTGACAGGTAGGAAGGTGAGTATTAAAAGGCGGAAATCCTAAATTATCCGAGCATCACATTCGCCTCAGCTGTAATTATTTTCTTGGCGAGGTGGCGAGGAGGTCGTAGACAATTCTCGTCCAACTCTTCTCTTTGATTGAATGTTTGGCGAGGAGGAAGAGCAGTTCATAAACCGATAATGGCGTCGTCAGATTGCTGCGATTTGAAGGAAGGAGGATCGCACGCCATAAAGTTCGCGTAAATGACTGCTGATTAAAACTGATTCTTCTTACGTGTCAGAGAACGAGAAAACATCGTAGATGAAGGGAGGGAAGTCCCGGAGTGTCACGCGCTCTTTCCTGTGGTTCATTATCATTGTCAATTAAACCAAAACATCAACTATGCCCCCTGGTTTCAGCATCTACATAACTTCCTCGACGTTCCACGGAAGAGGGTTCGATACCATCGTGTTGCTGTGTACCAATGACCTATACTGACCTCGGTCTGCAAGGGAAACAGTTCGATAATTCCGTGCTCCTGTGCATCAGTGACCTGTGTTTCAGTCTCGACAACAAAATTCGAAGGGTTTGACGCCAGATGTGTTTTCCCGCGGCATATAAAGCTTCAGTGAAGGGCGGTGGTGCTTTACGGGGAAAGTAGAACACCATGTAAATTTCAAGTGATCGAAGTTGCTATTTTAATGCGAATTCCTGATCTCCATTAGACCATTTAATTCATTTCGATCGACATTTAAGCGCTTGACTTCAAACCCTTTCAAATTCTGTTATTGCCATACAAAACTAGCTGGTACACAACGCCCTGAAACGCCGCCTAGTTGGGAGAGGAATGGGAAGTTAACTGAATAGCTAAGCGGCGCTGTTAACATGTGGTATGTGACTCAATCAACACAGTCAGAGAGCAAACAAACCGACAATCGATTACCATTTGGAGTATTGACTTTCGAACGGCGGATACGAGTTCCAACAACTTTGATGAAAACTGTCGGCAGGCACTTCTCCTCACACCTCGATAGACTCATTATTGGCATAACTCTTGCCACCTTCTCAAATTACGTCACATGATGTCTGGCAATAGATCAGGAATACAAGAGTTCTCCAGAACAAAAGATTACATGAGTATCTCCGTCATCCTTCATATAAGAAGTTCGAGTACTCTAGCGACAAAAGTAGCACTCAGAGATTGCACGAGCAGATAATCAAGTAACAAGCCACACCATATTCGGATAGAGGGCGTGAGTCTATCAAAACACAAGGATCGTACTTAAACAACAGTTAAATGAAGAAGCGAATTTGATTGGAAACACTATCAAAAGGAGAACAAGGACACTTCAAAGAAGCCAAGTGCATGGTTAATATGTTTGGGTTCATGTATTAAATGACATTTCTTATACTCCTTTAAGTGCTCGATGAAATTATCGAAACAGGCAGAAAACCTCCCACTGTGCTTCCTTCTATATCTGAGTGCAATTTGTTGGAGATCAGCTTACGTTCAGGTTTGCAAATTCGCTGTTTGACTCCATATATTATTCTTCATAGCAATATTGCACAAATATCGAAGTGAAACGCACGCGCTGCAAGACACTTTCTAAAATAATTGCAATATCGGAAGATGTTTCTTTACACACTATATATTTCTTCTTAGCATCAACCTGGGACGTAAGCTTAGAAAATGCATGACTCCAATCAAAGGGAAACGTTCGTGGCGCGTGGTTGCGAAGTGCTACCTCAGAAAAATTGTATCAGTATTCTGACAGGTCTGACACCAGTTGACAAGAAATGACTCCATGTATTTCAAGTGATCGCAGTTGAGACTTCCTAGTTCGTATCAATGCGCGAATGAAGACTGGCTCTCTCTCGTATCAGGAGACTCCTGTCTCCGCGCAAAGATTACAACTGTCAAGTGATTTCAAACTCGCGCAGTGATGAGACATTACGTTAATCTACTATCATCTATAAGACATTTCAAAGTGACTGCTAAGTGGGACTAATTTGTATCTAAATGACATTTTTTTCGTTTTCATGATAAAACTCATTCTTAGAAGTTAGTTGCAACGCCGATGTTGGGTTACAAAATAGTCATAACTCTAATGAGCAACATAATCATGACATGGAAGGTTTTCAATGATGAAAATGGAAGTTTGCTCCCTCTTTTTTTATGCCTCAAAATAAAAAGTAAAAATATCTGATTTCTTCAGCGGACGTTTCGGGTCCAGACCCTTTATCAACGCAAGAATGATGGAATTTACAGAAGAGATGAAAACCGTATTTATACAAAATGAAGAGAACAACTCTATGCGGCGCAACTAAAATGTGTCAGCCAAGCGGCAATTCATAGACGTATTCATATACGATATCTTGAAGTGTACGTAGGACAGTGTTGAATATGCGTTGAGCCACAAGCATATTCAACACTGTCTACGTACACTTAATCGTATATGATTACGACATGAATTGCCGCTTGGCTGACACATTTTAGTTGCGCCGCATAGAGTTGTTCTCTTCATTTTGTATAAATACGGTTTTTCATCTCTTCTGTAAATTCCATCATTCTTGCGTTGATAAAGGGTCTCGACCCGAAACGTCCGCTGAAGAAATCAGATATTTTTACTTTTTATTTTGAGGCATAAAAACAGAGGGAGCAAACTTCCATTTTCCTTATTGAAAACCTTTCATTTCAAAATGCGCCTCCCGTTAACTGACATTACATCCATAATCATGACATACAAACTATTGATTTTCAAATTTGAAATGATTGGCAGTTAAATTGACAGATAGTGATGAATCACTTTCATAGTCATTATCTGTCCTCAGAAATTCAACTTGATAAAGAGAGTAACAATTCTAACACTTGCCTTCAAAATCAAAATTTGATAACATTTTCAAAATAGAGGATTTTGCATCAGCGTATCGTTTCTTTTGTTGAAAGTATAGCGCTTCATGTTTCTCTTCGTCAATAGCATCACACTGCTGTAATATTGTCGCATGAATAAGCGAAAAGTCATTCCATGCTGATTCCAACATCTTTAATTTTTCTAGCGTCACGTTTTTGTCAACTTCGTCGAAATTTTGTTGATTACAATACATCAGATAGTCGATTACTCTAGCAATTTCTAATGATGAAATATCTCGTTCCTTCACAAGTTTATCCACATAATACATCATGAAATAGATACAATATTGAGGACAATGTTAAGCCAAATTGTCCGCTAATGATTTGCGATAGCACTGCTATATACTATGGATAAATATATCGAAGGTAACTGTACGGAACCTTTTTTGGGAACTTTCGGATGATTGATCAGTCAACTGGGCAAGGTTGAAATTCGCAGCATTTTGCATAGATATTGAATAAAAGAAAAAGAGATAGTGTGGTTTTCACTTAGCTTAAAGATCACTGATTTTGAAGACAGAAGCAGGTCGACTTGAGACTCCCTGCACCGCATCAGATAGTAACTCCACTTAGTAATAGAAAATGAAAATTATCTTTTAAATGAGATGTATAAAATTGTTTTGGGAATGTCAAGTTTCTGGTGGCAGATCTTAAATAACTTCCATTTTTATATATCATACAAATGAAGAACAAATGAAGAAATGTGGAATTACATGAAGTTTTATAGACGGATGAAGAAACTGGCGATAACAGATTCAAGTGAAGAAATAGTATTTTCCATGTGTAGTCTCAGGTATAATGTGTATGGTTTCATTGCTTTCGGTGTAGTAGAGTGTCATTGTAGTTCTACTGTTTACCTCCATTATCCACTTTCCACTTATCCACTCTTACCATTATCCACCATGCGTAGTGTTAGAATCGGTGTAGCAGCATCCAATTTTTATTAATCGGTTTCCTGTTGTTTTGTAATATCCATTTTTAATTTCCTTAACCTATGGTGACCATTGTCTTATTCTATTTCCACTATCAGCATCTGTAGTCGGTACAGTATATTAGACGTCTGTTTTGAACGTGTATACGGCAGTGTTTGGAATCTATGGTATTAGTATATTGACAGCAAGAATGAGTAGTAATACAAGTTTTAAGATTTCCATTTTTACCAGATATTGGGCCAAAGCTGATCAATTTTAATTCGTTGCCACGAGAAAGCTCCATTGAGTTCTTTTAAGAACTGATTAATCCAATGGTTACAGTAGCATTGCATTTGTACACTTGCGGATTGGAGAACGCCATCAGTCCTCATTAGGACTACTTCAATTAATAATTTGAATTAGTAAGCATTATATTCTATTATAAATGGCTGCTGGGATGATTTTCATCATCGTATGAGAAGAAATACGATATATTTCAACCTTACTTCCTAGGTTATCTTCAGGTAGTGATGAACAGAGATTTCAAAGTTCAACAAATACGTGCAAATATCGATCGTCTAAGAGATGAAACACTTAAAAAATAGTACATGGAAAAATTCTTGTACAGAAATATTGATGATGCACTGAGTGTAAGATGCACCGAATCATAAATATAAAAGTTATTAAGTTCTTCAATTTCGGCCTTTGAATTCATTTGCGGCTTGTGTTTCGTGATGTGGATGGCTGCTAGCAGCCGCAAATAAATACGAGTACAAAGGTCGAATTATTGAAGAACTTATTATTTTTGTAATTCAGTACATTTTACACTCAGTTGAGGTTTTTTCTGTGGGTCATCTGATCATTCCCACGGGTCACACTCAAATCGTCTCAAGACCGACTGTCATTAGTGTACGCCTAACGCACTCAGGATTTATCAGCAAAAACAGAAATCATGAATACAGTATAACATTTAGCAGTGAATTTTGCTCGCAATTCTGCATGTACGTATGCAAGGTGACTTTTCAAGTCTTGAAGTTAATTACATGTGATATTTAGACAAGAGACACTACATGTAACGGATGAGCGTTCAAAATCCACGGTGCAAGTCGACAATTCCACGGTGCAAGTCGACAATTCCACGGTGCAAGTCGACAATTCCACGGTACAAGTCGACAATTCCACGGTACAAGTCGACAATTCCACGGTGCAAGTCGACAATTCCACGGTACAAGTCGAAAATTCCACGGTGCAAGTCGACAATTCCACGGTACAAGTCGACAATTCCACGGTACAAGTCGACAATTCCACGGTGCAAGTCGACAATTCCACGGTACAAAATTCCACGGTACAAGTCGACAATTCCACGGTACAAGTCGACAATTCCACGGTACAAGTCGACAATTCCACGGTGCAAGTCGACAATTCCACGGTACAAGTCGACAATTCCACGGTGCAAGTCGACAATTCCACGGTGCAAGTCGACAATTCCACGTACAAAGTCGACAATTCCACGGTGCAAGTCGACAATTCCACGGTGCAAGTCGACAATTCCACGGTGCAAGTCGACAATTCCACGGTGCAAGTCGACAATTCCACGGTACAAGTCGACAATTCCACGGTACAAGTCGAAAATTCCACGGTGCAAGTCGAAAATTCCACGGTGCAAGTCGACAATTCCACGGTGCAAGTCGACAATTCCACGGTGCAAGTCGACAATTCCACGGTGCAAGTCGACAATTCCACGGTACAAGTCGACAATTCCACGGTACAAGTCGACAATTCCACGGTACAAGTCGACAATTCCACGGTGCAAGTCGACAATTCCACGGTGCAAGTCGACAATTCCACGGTGCAAGTCGACAATTCCACGGTACAAGTCGAAAATTCCACGGTGCAAGTCGAAAATTCCACGGTACAAGTCGACAATTCCACGGTACAAGTCGACAATTCCACGGTACAAGTCGACAATTCCACGGTACAAGTCGACAATTCCACGGTACAAGT
Source organism: Prostheceraeus crozeri (assembly GCA_907163375.1). NCBI lineage: Eukaryota > Metazoa > Platyhelminthes > Polycladida > Euryleptidae > Prostheceraeus > Prostheceraeus crozeri. The sequence goes on from CAJQUW010016235.1 coordinate 103,039, forward strand.
CGACAATTCCACGGTACAAGTCGACAATTCCACGGTACAAGTCGACAATTCCACGGTGGAAAATGTGACCCATGGAACACCTTAAAAAACACTGCACTCAGTGTATCATCAATATTTCTATACAAGAATTTTTCTATGTACTTCTTTTTAAGTATTTCATCTCTTAGACGATCGATATTTGTACATATTTGTCATAATTTGAAGTCTCTGTTTATCAATACCTGGAGATAAGGTTGAAATATATCGTATGATATATAAAAATAGAAGTTATTTAAGATCTACCACCAGAAACTTGTCTTTCCCAAAGTGTCTTACATATCTCATCAAATGTCGAGCCAATGCACATTTTCACAATAGTTATTGGATAGAATAGCTAGATGAAAATAAGATGAGATATATAATAAGAACAATTGATTGGTACTAATATACGACACTCCAACTAAAGTTTTGAGGAAAAACAATTTTTTAAGAAATTGGTAGACCGATAAAACTCCACAGCATTTTTGAAAACGCTTATCAACGTTCGAACTCAGATAACAAGCAGTCAACTTAGCAATAACCGATCAAGAAACTTTATGAAGTTCGTCGACATGGAGCACCGGAATATGTACCGGTTTCTATTACAGCAAACGGATGTGCTTCGATGTCGGTATTACACAGCATACACACACAATAAACCTGAATTATTAAATTTAACAGACATCCTGCTCAGTCCGCCTATTAAATGTATTAATTGAAAACATTACAATTTTCATTTGATTGCAGAAATAATCATTTTAGAATTGATTGATTAGTTATTCTGAATGATATCCAGGCCACGATATTTACATTGACAAGAATATAGCGAATATGAAATAATGTTGATTCATCTCGTACTTCAAGCAGCATTTTCATGGATTACTACTTAAAACCTTGTTGTTGAAACATAATTATATCTGAATTTCCGTCAATAAATTTCATATACAAAGGATCATACAAAAAATTCAAACACCAAAAATAGATCACGATGTCAATATTTGGAGCTCTAAGCGTCATCTCACTTACTCGTAATATGTTCTAATGATTTGATATAAATAGCCTCTGTGAAACGCAAATTGACAGTATTGGAGTCAGAAGCTATGATGGAAATCTACAGAGGGAACTCCCTTGAATTTGATAAAACATGTTTGTAGGTACTAATGGATGCTTGACTTCCTGCATCTGAGACGTTCTCTTATTAGCACACGTAAATAAATGTTATACAGCCCTGACAACGCTAAATTGAGATAACTTGTACAGACAATTTCAAGAACCTTAGCCAGGCCTACAAAAAGGGACGATTTAAGGTCTACGGAAAAATCTGCAGTACAGGAGATCTCACATGGATTGAAATGAGGCCTAGAGATCTCACATGGATTCAAATGAGGCCTAGAGATCTCACATGGATTGAAATGAGGCCTAGAGATCTCACATGGATTGAAATGAGGCCTAGAGATCTCACATGGATTCAAATGAGGCCTAGAGATCTCACATGGATTGAAATGAGGCCTAGAGATCTCACATGGATTCAAATGAGGCCTAGAGATCTCACATGGATTGAAATGAGGCCTAGAGATCTCACATGGATTGAAATGAGGCCTAGAGATCTCACATGGATTGAAATGAGGCCTAGAGATCTCACATGGATTCAAATGAGGCCTAGAGATCTCACATGGATTCAAATGAGGCCTAGAGATCTCACATGGATTCAAATGAGGCCTAGAGATCTCACATGGATTGAAATGAGGCCTAGAGATCTCACATGGATTGAAATGAGGCCTAGAGATCTCACATGGATTGAAATGAGGCCTAGAGATCTCACATGGATTGAAATGAGGCCTAGAGATCTCACATGGATTGAAATGAGGCCTAGAGATCTCACATGGGTTCAAATGAGGCCTAGAGATCTCACATGGATTGAAATGAGGCCTAGAGATCTCACATGGATTCAAATGAGGCCTAGAGATCTCACATGGATTGAAATGAGGCCTAGAGATCTCACATGGATTGAAATGAGGCCTAGAGATCTCACATGGATTGAAATGAGGCCTAGAGATCTCACATGGATTGAAATGAGGCCTAGAGATCTCACATGGATTGAAATGAGGCCTAGAGATCTCACATAGATTCAAATGAACTTTAGTGACTTGTCCTTGCTATTTAATTGCTATGTAGCGGCACAGATAGGAGACAGAGCAACGCCTCCTCATCAAGCTGCAGTCAGACTTGCAAATTATCGCTGGAACATCAATTCATGATAATCGGCCGTAGTAATAAGTCCACTTGCGACACAATGGCACCGAAGTTGGAGGGAGCGTCGAGTGATAATTATCGGCGTGCGTCCGCATTGTTGTCATTCAGCTGCTGCAGCGACTTGGAGAATAAATATTTGCCTTTGGTTCGATATTCGCCCAGACGTGAAGCGCTTTCCTCCTACCTGCTGTTGAATGAGAACAACTTCGTGCGCTGATCTCGATGGAGATAACTACTTTCAAAACTTTCATCATGGCGAGGCTGCGACGTCTTCCTGCCCAGGAGAAGGGGTCGCCGCCTGTCCCCTGTGCACGCGGATATTAATTCCCATCTCAACAGATACAACCACTAGGAAGAACGTTCAGGCGTGTCGAGGCTCAAGTTTGAAATGCAGCGTTGGACATGCAAGCTCCTCACCAGCAGCACCTAAGATCGGCGAAAATGATCAGCTGCCTGACCTGTTCATCATCGAATTAATATTCTGCTTGACGATGGCTGTTGAATTAATTATCATAGAAGAGTTCAAGAAGATTAAATCAATTGACGTTTGACTTTGTTGTGCTGCGAGTCATCGATATCAATCTCAGCTTACAGCAGATGCCGAAGGTCGCATCGGAATGGGATGGAAACTGCTCCGAGTATCAGTAAATGAACACGGTGGTCCTACAAGACTGCAGCTCGTGACACGCTAGGCAGTTCATATTGGCAGGTCCAAGTCAGGTCATAGACAGACGAATCATGTACACGCTCTCATGTCTATTCACTTCATGTACACGTTCTGATGTCTGTTCACTTCGTATACACACTCTGATGTCTATTCACTTCATGTACACGCTCTGATGTCTGTTCACTTCATGTACACGCTCTGATGTCTATTCACTTCATGTACACGTTCTGATGTCTATTCACTTCATACACGCTCTGATGTCTGTTCACTTCGTGTACACGTTCTGATGTCTATTCACTTCATGTACACGCTCTGATGTCTGTTCACTTCGTGTACACGTTCTGATGTCTGTTCACTTCATGTACACGCTCTGATGTCTGTTCACTTCATGTACACGTTCTGATGTCTATTCATTTCATGTACACGCTCTGATGTCTGTTCACTTCATGTACACGCTCTGATGTCTGTTCACTTCATGTACACGCTCTGATGTCTATTCACTTCACGTACACGCTCTGATGTCTATTCACTTCATGTACACGCTCTGATGTCTGTTCACTTCATGTACACGCTCTGATGTCTATTCACTTCATGTACACGCTCTGATGTCTGTTCACTTCATGTACACGCTCTGATGTCTATTCACTTCATGTACACGCTCTGATGTCTGTTCACTTCATGTACACGCTCTGATGTCTATTCACTTCATGTACACGCTCTGATGTCTATTCACTTCATGTACACGCTCTGATGTCTATTCACTTCATGTACACGCTCTGATGTCTATTCACTTCATGTACACGTTCTGATGTCTATTCACTTCATGTACACGCTCTGATGTCTATTCACTTCATGTACACGCTCTGATGTCTATTCACTTCCTGTACACGCTCTGATGTCTATTCCCTTCCTGTACACGCTCTGATGTCTATTCACTTCATGTACACGCTCTGATGTCTATTCACTTCATGTACACGCTCTGATGTCTATTCACTTCATGTACACGTTCTGATGTCTGTTCACTTCATGTACACGTTCTGATGTCTGTTCACTTCATGTACACGCTCTGATGTCTATTCACTTCATGTACACGCTCTCATGTCTATTCACTTCACGTACACGCTCTGATGTCTGTTCACTTCATGTACACGTTCTGATGTCTGTTAATTTCATGTACACGCTCTGATGTCTGTTCACTTCATGTACACGTTCTGATGTCTGTTCACTTCATGTACACGCTCTGATGTCTATTCACTTCATGTACACGTTCTGATGTCTGTTCACTTCATACACGTTCTGATGTCTGTTCACTTCATGTACACGCTCTGATGTCTATTCACTTCACGTACACGTTCTGATGTCTATTCACTTCATGTACACGCTCTGATGTCTGTTCACTTCATGTACACGCTCTGATGTCTATTCACTTCATGTACACGCTCTGATGTCTATTCACTTCATGTACACGTTCTGATGTCTATTCACTTCATGTACACGTTCTGATGTCTATTCACTTCATGTACACGCTCTGATGTCTATTCACTTCATGTACACGCTCTGATGTCTATTCACTTCATGTACACGTTCTGATGTCTATTCACTTCACGTACACGCTCTGATGTCTATTCACTTCATGTACACGTTCTGATGTCTATTCACTTCATGTACACGCTCTGATGTCTGTTCACTTCACGTACACGCTCTGATGTCTGTTCACTTCATGTACACGCTCTGATGTCTATTCACTTCATGTGCACGCTCTGATGTCTATTCACTTCATGTACACGCTCTGATGTCTATTCACTTCATGTACACGTTCTGATGTCTGTTCACTTCATGTACACGTTCTGATGTCTGTTCACTTCATGTACACGCTCTGATGTCTATTCACTTCATGTACACGCTCTCATGTCTATTCACTTCACGTACACGCTCTGATGTCTATTCACTTCACGTACACGTTCTGATGTCTATTCACTTCATGTACACGTTCTGATGTCTATTCACTTCATGTACACGCTCTGATGTCTATTCACTTCACGTACACGCTCTGATGCCTATTCACTTCATGTACACGCTCTGATGTCTGTTCACTCCATGTACACGCTCTGATGTCTGTTCACTTCACGCACACGCTCTGATGTCTGTTCACTTCATACACGCTCTCATGTCTATTCACTTCACGTACACGTTCTGATGTCTATTCACTTCACGTACACGCTCTGATGTCTATTCACTTCATGTACACGTTCTGATGTCTATTCACTTCATGTACACGCTCTGATGTCTGTTCACTTCACGTACACGCTCTGATGTCTGTTCACTTCACGTACACGCTCTGATGTCTGTTAATTTCATGTACACGCTCTGATGTCTGTTCACTTCATGTACACGTTCTGATGTCTGTTCACTTCATGTACACGTTCTGATGTCTGTTAATTTCATGTACACGCTCTGATGTCTGTTCACTTCATGTACACGTTCTGATGTCTGTTAATTTCATGTACACGCTCTGATGTCTATTCACTTCATGTACACGTTCTGATGTCTATTCACTTCATGTACACGCTCTGATGTCTATTCACTTCATGTACACGCTCTGATGTCTATTCACTTCCTGTACACGCTCTGATGTCTGTTCACTTCATGTACACGTTCTGATGTCTATTCACTTCCTGTACACGTTCTGATGTCTGTTCACTTCATGTACACGTTCTGATGTCTATTCACTTCATGTACACGCTCTGATGTCTATTCACTTCATGTACACGCTCTGATGTCTGTTCACTTCATGTACACGCTCTGATGTCTGTTCACTTCATGTACACACTCTGATGTCTGTTCACTTCATTGTCTATTCACTTCACGTACACGCTCTGATGTCTATTCACTTCACGTACACGTTCTGATGTCTATTCACTTCATGTACACGTTCTGATGTCTATTCACTTCATGTACACGCTCTGATGTCTATTCACTTCACGTACACGCTCTGATCCCTATTCACTTCATGTACACGCTCTGATGTCTATTCACTTCATGTACACGCTCTCATGTCTGTTCACTTCATGTACACGCTCTGATGTCTATTCACTTCATGTAAACGCTCTGATGTCTATTCACTTCATGTACACGCTCTGATGTCTGTTCACTTCATGTACACGCTCTGATGTCTGTTCACTTCATGTACACGCTCTGATGTCTATTCACTTCATGTACACGCTCTGATGTCTATTCACTTCATGTACACGCTCTGATGTCTATTCACTTCATGTACACGCTCTGATGCCTATTCACTTCATGTACACGCTCTGATGTCTGTTCACTTCATGTACACGCTCTGATGTCTATTCACTTCATGTACACGCTCTGATGTCTATTCACTTCACGTACACGCTCTGATGCCTATTCACTTCATGTACACGCTCTGATGCCTATTCACTTCATGTACACGCTCTGATGTCTGTTCACTTCATGTACACGCTCTCATGTCTATTCACTTCATGTACACGCTCTGATGTCTATTCACTTCATGTACACGCTCTGATGCCTATTCACTTCATGTACACGCTCTGATGTCTGTTCACTTCATACACGCTCTCATGTCTATTCACTTCACGTACACGCTCTGATGTCTATTCACTTCACGTACACGCTCTGATGCCTATTCACTTCATGTACACGCTCTGATGTCTATTCACTTCATGTACACGCTCTCATGTCTGTTCACTTCATGTACACGCTCTGATGTCTATTCACTTCATGTAAACGCTCTGATGTCTATTCACTTCATGTACACGTTCTGATGTCTATTCACTTCATACACGCTCTAATATCTGTTCACTTCATGTACACGTTCTGATGTCTATTCACTTCATACACGCTCTAATATCTGTTCATTTCATGTACACGCTCTGATGTCTATTCACTTCATGTACACGTTCTGATGTCTATTCACTTCATGTACACGCTCTGATGTCTGTTCACTTCATGTACACGTTCTGATGTCTATTCACTTCATGTACACGCTCTGATGTCTATTCACTTCATGTACACGCTCTGATGTCTATTCACTTCATGTACACGCTCTGATGTCTGTTCACTTCATGTACACGTTCTGATGTCTGTTCACTTCATGTACACGTTCTGATGTCTGTACAATTCACGTACACGCTCTGATGTCCGTTCACTTCATGTACACGCTCTGATGTCTATTCACTTCATGTACACGCTCTGATGTCTGTTCACTTCATGTACACGCTCTGATGTCTGTTCACTTCATGTACACGTTCTGATGTCTGTTCACTTCATGTAGACGCTCTGATGTCTGTTCACTTCATGTACACGCTCTGATGTCTATTCACTTCATGTACACGCTCTGATGTCTGTTCACTTCATGTACACGTTCTGATGTCTATTCACTTCATGTACACGTTCTGATGTCTATTCACTTCATGTACACGCTCTGATGTCTATTCACTTCATGTACACGTTCTGATGTCTATTCACTTCATGTACACGCTCTGATGTCTATTCCCTTCCTGTACACGTTCTGATGTCTATTCACTTCATGTACACGCTCTGATGTCTATTCCCTTCCTGTACACGCTCTAATATCTGTTCACTTCATGTACACGCTCTGATGTCTGAATCGCAGAATTACACTTGTCTTGAAGTGAACCGGATGACGAGAAACGCAAAACTACTTCAATGACATTTAATCTATCTTGTAGAGCAGTTGATTGTACATTTTACACCGAATAACGTCATTAGTGCACTGATGAGTGTAAAAAGAAATAAATCAATCTCTCCACAGACTTCACATTGAATCTGGGGATGGATTCCTTCAATTTTAACTTTGTATTTCGATCATCGTGGCGCGTCAGCTTCCCTTCCTTGCATCTCAGCTCACATTCATCATCATCGAGTGTGTTCTGAGCGAGGAAGATGGGATAGAGCAGGCAGCAGGGAGTTAGATTTTCCGCATGGTTGTCCCTAAGTGTCTCATACGCCAAGAGTCGTTGCACCTTCATCATTGCATTCAACGTTGACAGTCATTCGCCGCATGTCAGGTTATTCACAGCTGCTTTCTCTGTCTGGTGGCCGGAGGATCTCCCACTACTGACAGACATGCGGCGAAGATGTGAAGTTCGACACGGAATCAAAGTGTCGCTAATTAGAAACTTCTGCTCATGCCAATATGAGAAACAGAGAATCATTGAGAAAGAAGAAAGAAGAAGAGATCCGGAGGTTTCCTCAGCAAACTCGAATTTCATATGACATCAAACACGATTTCTCCGATCCGAGCTTCTCAAGGCATTTAATTACTACCCAACGGGATTGAAATGTTATTCTTCAATCAATACATGTCTTAAAATGACATTCACCACGGCAGGCCTTATGATGATGTCCTACAACCAATGTGGGCCTTATCATGACGGCCTACAACCAATACAGGCCTTCTAATGACGTCCTACAGCCAATACAGGCCTTCTAATGACGTCCTACAGCCAATACAGGTCTTAGAATGACGTCCTACAATCAATGCACGCCTTAGAATGATGTCCTGCAACCAATGTGGGCCTTCTAATGACGTCCTACAGCCAATACAGGCCTTCTAATGACGTCCTACAGCCAATACAGGCCTTATGATGACGTCCTACAACCAATACAGGCCTTATGATGACGTCCTACAGCCAATACAGGCCATATGATGACGGCCTACAACCAATGCAAGCCTTAGAATACCGTCCTACAGCCAATACAGGCGTTATAATTACGTTATACGACCACTACAAATCTTAAAATGGCGTCCTAAAACTTCTACAGGTCTTATAATGACGTCCTACAATCAATGCACGCCTTAGAATGATGTCCTGCAACCAATGCAGGCCTTCTAATGACGTCCTACAATCAATGTACGCATTAGAATGACGTCCTACAACCAATGCACGCCTTAGAATGACGTCCTGCAACCAATTCAGGCGTTATAATGACGTTCTACGACCACTACAGATCTTGAAATGGCGTCCTAAAACTCCTACAGGTCTTATAATGAATTTCCAACTTGCCTAATTCCATCCGGACGACTAAATAAGCCCAACTGCGCCGGAGTTCTCAACTTTACAACGTCAACTGATTTAGTGGACAAGTCACTGAATTCATCGGACACAAAGAAAGCGAAGAGCAGTTCCGGTCTGAGCTCGTGTCGAGATCAAAGTCTACCGCCAACTTTATTGAGAAGAAGTCGGAAGAATGCTCTCCTCGCGCTAATAACATTCAAAATGACACCTGATCAGATCAATAACACAGATATCTACTCAACTGTTTACATTCATTCCTCGCTGTTATCTCTGCTTGATCGGCAAGATGCTTATCAGCCTGGGAACAGATAAATAAGCGAGTTCATTCTCATTAGCAAGGCCAACTACACGCACAGAGTACTGTTCCAAAGGGCATTTGAGAGAGGGAAAGGGAGGGACTTTTAGATAATGAAAAGTCATGAAACTGGACATTTCGTGGTAGGAGAACATTAAACATGGGTTTACAAAAGCCAAAACTGCATTGATCTCACGATTATACTCTCGCAGATTTGAAAGGTCAGCGGATAATCATTCTGCCCTCTTCTTCGATACTATATCTGCGCTGATAATGATTGCCAGGTAATTTTCACTCAGACATCAAGTTCAAGTTCCGCCAAATATGATATGAAAGCGATTTGAATGATCCACCAACAGTCAGTGAAAACAACAAGCTAGAACTGCTTCATCCAGGTACGAACGGTAGTGTGGATGGGCTCGGAGTCTCAAGGTGAAGAAGCTAACAAAACATCTGAATCTACTCACATTGCATCATTAATGGTACTATATTTAACGTGATTCATCATCGCCACTTCAACAACAATCAATCTTTCATGAGAAGAAGGCGGATTTCAATAGCAAATTCTCAGACACTATTCTTACGCCAAGCAATACAACTTCGCAATGTTAAAAACAAAATGCAAAAGAAGAAACTTCATCTTCGCAAAATCAACAACATACAGACAGCACGAGAGGTGGAAATGAGTCGTCAGAAATGACATAAAAAGCTGAAGAAGTGAAAAGGAGTTGTCAGAAATGACATAGAAAGCTGAGGAGGTGAATAGAAGCTGTCAGAAATGACATAGAAAGCTGAGGAGGTGAATAGAAGCTGTCAGAAATGACATAGAAAGCTGAGGAGGTGAATAGGAGTTGTCAGAAATGACATAGAAAGCTGAGGAGGTGAAGAGGAATTGTAAGAAATGACATAGAAAGCTGAGGAGGTGAAGAGGAATTGTCAGAAATGACATAGAAAGCTGAAGAGGTGAATAGAAGCTGTCAGAAATGACATAGAAAGCTGAAGAGGTGAATAGGAGTTGTCAGAAATGACATAGAAAGCTGAAGAGGTGAAGAGGAATTGTCAGAAATGACATAGAAAGCTGAAGAGGTGAAGAGGAGTTGTCAGAAATGACATAGAAAGCTAATGAGGTGAATAGGAGTTGTCAGAAATGACATAGAAAGCTGAGATGGACAGTGATTCTCTGAGAAATCAGGAAAAGACTCACCAGGTGGAAGATGGAACGCTGTTGGAGGATAGCCGACTAATTCCATCGGTTGTCCTGACATGGAGTTGACTGGGAGAACTGCGACAGGCGGTGTGGTCATGAGAGGGTCCTCGGAGCAGCTGTAGAGTTGGTGCTGGGTCAACGGCACGGGTTGAGGAAGGGCAGCAGCGACGGGAGAAGCAGCGTTGCCCATCGGCGGCAACTGCGGCACTGTTGACCGACTGGGATGCGGCCTGGGCGGTAGTGTGTCGGCGTCAACAACAAACCCGCTGCCCATGTGAAGAGAGGAGCGCGGCGTGGAAGGTGGAGGCTCACTCGGCGGTGGAGGGATATGCACGATCCGACGTTGGTCACCGCCGGCCGCCCCCACCCCCGCTCCGCGACGCAGTGACGTTGCAGCCGTAGTTGAGACTTGTGCGAGTTCGTCCGGTTCAGGATAGACGGCGCCCAGCACCGTAGGGTCGTAATCTGCAAGACGAATGAGCAGTATGAATATCTCCTCAATGTCAGCGAAGGCGCGCGGGTCTGAGCACAGCTGTGACTTCTAGAACAAAGCCGGGGATCAATCAGCGCACGCAACGGCTGCTGTCAGAGCGCGAATACTGAGCAGCCGGATTCTATACCCGGAAAATGCAATCAGAGTACTGAACAGAACATGTGAGCACAACGAGATTTCTATTAGGACTTTTCGATGATATCCCCAAATGACATGAATAATAAAAACAAAAGAATTCCCTCGAAATCTCTCTGGCATTACCTCACATTCATAGAATTCGTGAATACATGGATATCAGATACAAGTCCTTCGAAATCTCTCTGGCATTACCTCACATTCATAGAATTCGTGAATACATGGATATCAGATACAAATCCTTCGAAATCTCTATGGCATTACCTCACATTCATAGAATTCGTGAATACATGGATATCAGATACAAGTCCTTCGAAATCTCTCTGGCATTACCTCACATTCATAGAATTCGTGAATACATGGATATCAGATATAAGTCCTTCGAAATCTCTCTGGCATTACCTCACATTCATAGAATTCGTGAATACATGGATATCAGATACAAGTCCTTCGAATTCTCTCTGGCATTACCTCACATTCATAGAATTCGTGTAAGGATATCAGATACACTTCTTTCTCAGTTAGGAATACATAGCAGGAGGCTCGGATTTCTCTAGTTGCTCGTCCCTCATTCCCTTCGTAACCTACTGACAACGCACATCTGGTACCATCCTGCAGATGGTGTGATGATGCACTGTACTGACCCCGCCGCTGCCAGCAGAGAGGATTAGCGGTCATTTCGTGCGGGCGTCGAATGTGTCGACTCACTTCTGCATGATGAGAACCGCCAGAAAGAGACAGCCCAGAAGGCATGTCATCATCCGCTTTGACCAAGTCTGCAGACGCAAGTCAGGGTGCTTTGATCTACTTTGATAATGAAGGGAGCAATACGGATTAACAACTAGCGCTTCCGTCACTGAAGATGGCCATGATGTGAAGAGGCGACTCACGTATCTTTGTCGATGAAATATTCAGTGCACGGAGGTCTACAGTCATTGAACTTTGGAGAAATGTTTAGGAATTCGATCAACCATTTGATTTACTTTCGGAGTTTCATCATTTATTAATATGACTACTTCATGACTTCAACAATGAATTCATGAAAAGTCTGGACTTCCTGTGTTGAACATCCGAAAATTCAATTGCTGGTTATTCTGATTTGAGATTGAAACGGAGAATGGCATTTTGAATTCTAGATCAACCGACCGATTCAGTGGGAGCTCATTTAAGATGCGATGTTCCTCACTGAATGTTCTACAATTCCTGAAACAAAAGAACTTTCCCATGTAGTGAGGAACATCATTTATTGACCAGGGCCTCATCTTTTACCTCTGGAACTATCTATAACCGCATCTTACAGGATAATTGCCTCATGGGTAGCTTGGTTCACCAGCTATGTCTCTGTGGGACGAAACGTCGGGGTTTTAACTTTCTCATTCTGCAGTAATGAATACCCTCCCGTTGAAAACAGTTAACATGATAATTGCCTTGATATCTGCATGTTCCAACAGATGAGATATCTATATACAGTTGTAGAGATTCAAACATTGACTGTCACACATAGATATGTCAAAATCAATTGAAGTTTCATAGAAATTGTCTCTTTAAGATCGACGTTCTACCTCAGAACACAGCATTAAGATCGCTAACACTTAGAAGTTTGGCAAAAGAAGAAAGAATTGATTCCCGGCTTGCACAACTGACTTTGTGGAGAGTGAGCAATCATTCCAAGTGTTATCGCTCATTAGTGGAACTTCCTGTTGAATATTCGCGGACCACCGGTGAGTGAGTACCTGTTTATTTTCCTGCTCAGGGAAAACCGTTGGTTCTAGTCGAGTGGGTTACATCATTCGACAACGGCGTGTGTTTGCATACCTTATTCATGGGATACAATCACGGAACAACAATGCACGACAAGACCTGTCAATATACAGAGCTTCATCAATACCATCATTGTCTGTGGGCGTGGAGGCCTCTCTGACCATTTCAATACTTAATGAGCGACATCATTCACGTCAACACCGAAACTTATTGAAATGGATTAAAGAGATGAGAGCTTTCTCAATAGCATCAATTAAGTAAGCTTATTAACTACGAAGGAATCTATCTTCACACGAGGAGACATCGATGAAATCAATTAATAGGATTAAGCGCACAATCCTGCGGCTAGTTCTTCATAAACATTGATTTTGGACGGAATGAAATGCCGCCATTGAAAATTAGTTTGTTTTATTCCTTACAAATTCGGTCGAAGATTTACGTCTTAAAATAATCCTTCATAAAACCTAAGTTCAAATTAAGGACATTAAAACAAGGTTTATTATGAGAGTTTTTATTCCTGCACGATTCGATATGCTTCCTCGTTGTATCGGCTTAATTATAGGGCCGATAAGACTATGCCTTAAAGAATATAGCGCACCGTGTCTCACGGGGGCAAAGTATGTTGCAAAATTATGTATAAACTATTGACTATGAGTACTAGATGGCGAGAATACCCAACGCCATATGTGAACATCAGCTATTCCGCGAGTGATCAGTCCTACATCATCGTCAGAAGTTAGTCGTTTGTACATGATACATTTCTATGATGAGTACCGGTTATAAAATCATAGACCTCTATGGGTACAACTGCCATAGATATGAGATAACAATCACAAACCTCTCCGAATGCATCGATGTCAATAAATGAACTCTACTCTCCAATTTGAAGTTGGACTCAGCCTGTGGGTTCTTCTCTCATTCATTATCACAGACTGGCCAAGAAAAGTCAACCTCTTAAATAGTCGAAGATTCAGCTTCCTTGGACGCAATAGTTATTGCCGGTGGATTGCAAGCTGATCTACATTCTTATCAGACAACACATGTTAGGAGAGATGTTTGTACAGGTAAATCGGCTGTTGTGTCTCTGAATAACATTAATCTTCACTTAATGTAAACTGATTTATACTATCATCACAAGGTTGATTATTTCTTTCCACCAATTTGTATATTATTAGCAAGTTCGGATCACATGATTAGAAGAGGATCGCCTGATCATCAAATCACTTCCGCTAAAATGACTGAACACAAATACAGGAAGTCTGTTCACAGCTGTTTATCATAATTAACTACTGCTGAGCGTAGACAGCAGGTTGGAATTCAGCAAACGGAACTCGTTACAATGAGAGGAGTGCATTGGTTTCCACCTGACCAAGTTATACTGTTCCGAATTAATTAATTCATCGAATAATCGTGCCATCAGAATTAATAAGGCTATTGGTTTATGGCGAATTTGTGTTATGTAGAGTCCGCTATTCATGATCTATTCCTTACAGGGGATAGCCTGCTACATTTTACCACTATATGGATAACAATAATGAAAGAAAATTTGAGGGCGCGTAGGCGCCTGAAAATGTCCTGCCCTGTTTCCTAAAAAATTTATGTTAATACTATTCTGCGTAATTGAACTGGACTGGCCAGCCATGTAGTATAAAAGTGGGCAGCAATGCTATGAATACACATGTAGATAGACGCTGAGATCATCTTCGCACTATATCATCATTACGAGATACATTGGTGCCGTGTAGCTGCCATGCAGATTTTTGTGTCCACATTCTATCATGTAGTATAAAAGTGGGCAGCAATGCTATGAATACACATGTAGATAGACGCTGAGATCATCTTCGCGCTGTATCATCATTACGAGATACATTGGTGCCGTGTAGCTGCCATGTAGCTAAATCAGACCGTCGTTCGGACTTGTGAATTCCTAAATACAATTTCCTCAGTCAGTTGTATTCACCGGTGAGTTCTATACCGAAGATGTTCGTTTAGATAAACATGTCATTCATCCTATTAAATCTCACCCATGACTGACATAAGGGTCATCGATATCTTTATTTCCGATGTGTTCGTGACATCGGTGGAACAGGGAACAATAAAAACTTGAACGTGGGAAATACAAACGACAAAAAACCAAAAGCATTCCGTTTTGGAAGGAAGACACTGCTTTAAAGGTAACCCATTAATCGCCTGCCTAAACACTGACGAGCCTGACATTTCTCAGTCTCAAACCTTTCTTTTTTTAGCATTCACTGCCATCATCACTGACATATCAGGGAAGAAAAATGCAGAGAATTTGTGTAACACGGAAAATAAACATTGACGTTCAAAATCTCCTTCCACAGTGCTGATCTTCTCTCCTTTGCATGCTGATTTTCCAAACAGAGGAAGTAACAGCACAGTTGGATCCATTCAGACAACTTTCTATCTCAACATATTCAATGGAGAGTCAAAAAATGTTATTCGTCCAAGATTTTTATCGTTGGAACATATTTACGACTTTCTCCACGTCATTTATCTGGGAGTCATGATAAAAGAAAATCAACCAGAAATAAGTCAAAGCAATCGAGTAAAAGGTGTATTCTGCTGTAAGAACAAATTCACTTGTTGAACAGCTGTCTCTACCGAAATAATTGAATGTGAAATCATCGCAATTTTCTCACTGAATTCTAATGTGCAGGTTATCAGCACTTAAACATCAACAATAAAAGACTTCATCAATAAAATAGCTGCCGAGTGCTTAATGAAAGGAGCAGAGGGACGGATGTTTTCTATTTATACTTCATCGCCCATGAGTTCATAGGTTCGTGACGTCTTCACCAAAGAACATAAATAATATCTGATGTGCTTTGCTTCAGAGAATCATGAGTTGACGCCACCCCTGATATCAAAGATTCAAGCACTCACACTTAAAGCGCTTATTGTATACAGAGTTAATGTCGTTCATGATATCTGAGGGTCAATGTGTCCGTGATATCTGAGGGCCAATGAGTCCGCGATATCTGAGGGCCAATGTGTCCGTGATATCTGAGGGTCAATGTGTCCGTGATATCTGAGGCTCAATGAGTCCGTGATATCTGAGGCTCAATGTGTCCGTGATATCTGAGGCTCAATGTGTCCGTGATATCTGAGGCTCAATGTGTCCGTGATATCTGAGGCTCAATGTGTCCGTGATATCTGAGGCTCAATGTGTCCGTGATATCTGAGGCTCAATGTGTCCGTGATATCTGAGGCTCAATGTGTCCGTGATATCTGAGGCTCAATGTGTCCGTGATATCTGAGGCTCAATGTGTCCGTGATATCTGAGGCTCAATGTGTCCGTGATATCTGAGGCTCAATGTGTCCAAGATATCTGAGGCTCAATGTGTCTGTGATATCTGAGACTCAATGTGTCCATGATATCTGCGGCTTAATGTGTCCAAGATATCTGAGGGTCAATGATTCCGTGATATCTGAGGCTCAATGTGTCGTGATATCTGAGGCTCAATGTGTACGTGATATCTGAGGCTCAATGTGTCCAAGATATGAGGGTCAATGTGTCCGTGATATCTGAGGGTCAATGAGTCCGTGATATCTGAGGCTCAATGTGTCCATGATATCTGAGGCTCAATGTGTCCGTGATATCTGAGGCTCAATGAGTCCGTGATATCTGAGGTTCAATGTGTCCGTGATATCTGAGGCTCAATGTGTCCGTGATATCTGAGGCTCAATGTGTCCAAGATATCTGAGGCTCAATGTGTCCGTGATATCTGAGGCTCAATGTGTCCGTGATATCTGAGGCTCAATGTGTCCGTGATATCTGAGGCTCAATGTGTCCGTGATATCTGAGGGTCAATGAGTCCGTGATATCTGAGGCTCAATGTGTCCGTGATATCTGAGGCTCAATGTGTCCGTGATATCTGAGGCTCAATGTGTCCGTGATATCTGAGGCTCAATGTGTCCGTGATATCTGAGGCTCAATGTGTCCAAGATATCTGAGGCTCAATGAGTCCGTGATATCGGAGGGTCAATGTGTCCGTGATATCTGAGGCTCAATGTGTCCAAGATATCTGAGGCTCAATGTGTCCGTGATATCTGAGGCTCAATGTGTCCGTGATATCTGAGGCTCAATGTGTCCGTGATATCTGAGGCTCAATGTGTCCAAGATATCTGAGGCTCAATGTGTCCGTGATATCTGAGGGTCAATGAGCCCGTGATATCTGAGGGTCAATGTGTCCGTGATATCTGAGGCTCAATGAGTCCGTGATATCGGAGGGTCAATGTGTCCGTGATATCTGAGGCTCAATGTGTCCAAGATATCTGAGGCTCAATGTGTCCGTGATATCTGAGGCTCAATGTGTCCGTGATATCTGAGGCTCAATGTGTCCAAGATATCTGAGGCTCAATGAGTCCGTGATATATGAGGCTCAATGTGTCCGTGATATCTGAGGCTCAATAAGTCCGTGATATCTGAGGGTCAATGTGTCCGCGATATCTGAGGCTCAATGAGTCCGTGATATATGAGGCTCAATGTGTCCGTGATATCTGAGGGTCAATGAGTCCGTGATATCTGAGGCTCAATGTGTCCGTGATATCTGAGGGTCAATGTGTCCGTGATATCTGAGGCTCAATGTGTCCGTGATATCTGAGGGTCAATGTGTCCGTGATATCTGAGGCTCAATGTGTCCAAGATATCTGAGGCTCAATGAGTCCGTGATATCTGAGGCTCAATGTGTCCGTGATATCTGAGGCTCAATGTGTCCGTGATATCTGAAGGTCAATGTGTCCGTGATATCTGAGGCTCAATGTGTCCGTGATATCTGAGGCTCAATGTGTCCGTGATATCTGAGGGTCAATGTGTCCGTGATATCTGAGGGTCAATGTGTCCGTGATATCTGAGGGTCAATGTGTCCGTGATATCTGAGGGTCAATGAGTCCGTGATATCTGAGGGTCAATGTGTCCGTGATATCTGAGGGTCAATGTGTCCGTGATATCTGAGGGTCAATGTGTCCGTGATATCTGAGGCTCAATGTGTCCGTGATATCTGAGGCTCAATGTGTCCGTGATATCTGAGGCTCAATGTGTCCGTGATATCTGAGGCTCAATGTGTCCGTGATATCTGAGGGTCAATGTGTCCGTGATATCTGAGGCTCAATGTGTCCGTGATATCTGAGGGTCAATGTGTCCGTGATATCTGAGGCTCAATGTGTCCGTGATATCTGAGGCTCAATGTGTCCGTGATATCTGAGGCTCAATGTGTCCGTGATATCTGAGGGCCAATGTGTCCGTGACATCTGAGGCTCAATGTGTCCGTGATATCTGAGGGTCAATGAGTCCGTGATATCTGAGGGTCAATGTGTCCGTGACATCTGAGGGTCAATGTGTCCATGATATCTGAGGCTCAATGTGTCCGTGATATCTGAGGCTCAATGTGTCCGTGATATCTGAGGCTCAATGTGTCCGTGATATCTGAGGGTCAATGTGTCCGTGATATCTGAGGGTCAATGAGCCCGTGATATCTGAGGGTCAATGTGTCCGTGATATCTGAGGCTCAATGTGTCCGTGATATCTGAGGCTCAATGTGTCCGTGATATCTGAGGGTCAATGTGTCCGTGATATCTGAGGCTCAATGTGTCCGTGATATCTGAGGGTCAATGTGTCCGTGATATCTGAGGCTCAATGTGTCCATGATATCTGAGGCTCAATGTGTCCGTGATATCTGAGGGTCAATGTGTCCGTGATATCTGAGGCTCAATGTGTCCGTGATATCTGAGGGTCAATGTGTCCGTGATATCTGAGGGTCAATGTGTCCGTGATATCTGAGGCTCAATGAGTCCGTGATATCTGAGGGTCAATGTGTCCGTGATATCTGAGGGTCAATGTGTCCGTGATATCTGAGGGTCAATGTGTCCGTGATATCTGAGGGTCAATGTGTCCGTGATATCTGAGGCTCAATGTGTCCGTGATATCTGAGGCTCAATGTGTCCGTGATATCTGAGGGTCAATGAGTCCGTGATATCTGAGGGTCAATGAGTCCGTGATATCTGAGGCTCAATGTGTCCGTGATATCTGAGGGTCAATGTGTCCGTGATATCTGAGGCTCAATGTGTCCGTGATATCTGAGGCTCAATGTGTCCGTGATATCTGAGGCTCAATGTGTCCGTGATATCTGAGGCTCAATGTGTCCGTGATATCTGAGGGTCAATGTGTCCGTGATATCTGAGGGTCAATGTGTCCGTGATATCTGAGGGTCAATGAGTCCGTGATATCTGAGGCTCAATGTGTCCGTGATATCTGAGGCTCAATGAGTCCGTGATATCTGAGGCTCAATGAGTCCGTGATATCTGAGGCTCAATGTGTCCGTGATATCTGAGGCTCAATGTGTCCGTGATATCTGAGGCTCAATGAGTCCGTGATATCTGAGGGTCAATGTGTCCGTGATATCTGAGGCTCAATGTGTCCGTGATATCTGAGGGTCAATGAGCCCGTGATATCTGAGGGTCAATGAGTCCGTGATATCTGAGGCTCAATGTGTCCGTGATATCTGAGGGTCAATGTGTCCGTGATATCTGAGGGTCAATGTGTCCGTGATATCTGAGGCTCAATGTGTCCGTGATATCTGAGGCTCAATGTGTCCGTGATATCTGAGGCTCAATGTGTCCGTGATATCTGAGGCTCAATGTGTCCGTGATATCTGAGGCTCAATGTGTCCGTGATATCTGAGGCTCAATGTGTCCGTGATATCTGAGGGTCAATGTGTCCGTGATATCTGAGGCTCAATGTGTCCGTGATATCTGAGGCTCAATGTGTCCGTGATATCTGCGGCTTAATGTGTCCGTGATATCTGCGGCTTAATGTGTCCAAGATATCTGAGGGTCAATGTGTCCGTGATATCTGAGGCTCAATGTGTCCGTGATATCTGAGGGTCAATGTGTCCGTGATATCTGAGGGTCAATGTGTCCGTGATATCTGAGGCTCAATGTGTCCGTGATATCTGAGGCTCAATGTGTCCAAGATATCTGAGGCTCAATGTGTCCGTGATATCTGAGGCTCAATGTGTCCGTGATATCTGAGGGTCAATGTGTCCAAGATATCTGAGGCTCAATGTGTCCGTGATATCTGAGGCTCAATGAGTCCGTGATATCTGAGGGTCAATGTGTCCGTGATATCTGAGGCTCAATGTGTCCGTGATATCTGAGGCTCAATGTGTCCGTGATATCTGAGGCTCAATGTGTCCGTGATATCTGAGGGTCAATGTGTCCGTGATATCTGAGGCTCAATGTGTCGTGATATCTGAGGCTCAGTGTGTCCGTGATATCTGAGGCTCAATGAGTCCGTGATATCTGAGGGTCAATGAGTCCGTGATATCTGAGGGTCAATGTGTCCGTGATATCTGAGGCTCAATGTGTCCATGATATCTGAGGGTCAATGTGTCCGTGATATCTGAGGGTCAATGAGTCCGTGATATCTGAGGGTCAATGTGTCCGTGATATCTGAGGCTCAATGTGTCCGTGATATCTGAGGGTCAATGAGTCCGTGATATCTGAGGGTCAATGTGTCCGTGATATCTGAGGGTCAATGAGTCCAAGATATCTGAGGGTCAATGTGTCCGTGATATCTGAGGGTCAATGTGTCCGCGATATCTGAGGCTCAATGTGTCCGTGATATCTGAGGCTCAATGTGTCTGTGATATCTGAGGCTCAATGTGTCCATGATATCTGCGGCTTAATGTGTCCAAGATATCTGAGGGTCAATGATTCCGTGATATCTGAGGCTCAATGTGTCGTGATATCTGAGGCTCAATGTGTCCGTGATATCTGAGGCTCAATGTGTCTGTGATATCTGAGACTCAATGTGTCCATGATATCTGCGGCTTAATGTGTCCAAGATATCTGAGGGTCAATGATTCCGTGATATCTGAGGCTCAATGTGTCGTGATATCTGAGGCTCAATGTGTACGTGATATCTGAGGCTCAATGTGTCCAAGATATGAGGGTCAATGTGTCCGTGATATCTGAGGGTCAATGAGTCCGTGATATCTGAGGCTCAATGTGTCCATGATATCTGAGGCTCAATGTGTCCGTGATATCTGAGGCTCAATGAGTCCGTGATATCTGAGGCTCAATGTGTCCGTGATATCTGAGGCTCAATGTGTACGTGATATCTGAGGCTCAATGTGTCCAAGATATGAGGGTCAATGTGTCCGTGATATCTGAGGGTCAATGAGTCCGTGATATCTGAGGCTCAATGTGTCCGTGATATCTGAGGCTCAATGAGTCCGTGATATCTGCGGCTCAATGTGTCCGTAATATCTGAGGCTCAATGTGTCCGTGATATCTGAGGCTCAATGTGTCCGTGATATCTGAGGCTCAATGTGTCCGTGATATCTGAGGCTCAATGTGTCCGTGATATCTGAGGCTCAATGAGTCCGTGATATCTGAGGCTCAATGTGTCCGTGATATCTGAGGGTCAATGTGTCCGTGATATCTGAGGGTCAATGTGTCCGTGATATCTGCGGCTTAATGTGTCCGTGATATCTGCGGCTTAATGTGTCCAAGATATCTGAGGGTCAATGTGTCCGTGATATCTGAGGGTCAATGAGTCCGTGATATCTGAGGCTCAATGTGTCCGTGATATCTGAGGCTCAATGTGTCCATGATATCTGAGGGTCAATGTGTCCGTGATATCTGAGGCTCAATGTGTCCGTGATATCTGAGGCTCAATGTGTCCGTGATATCTGAGGCTCAATGTGTCCGTGATATCTGAGGGTCAATGTGTCCGTGATATCTGCGGGTCAATGTGTCCAAGATATCTGAGGCTCAATGTGTCCGTGATATCTGAGGCTCAGTGTGTCCGTGATATCTGAGGCTCAATGAGTCAGTTATATGAGGCTCAATGTGTCCATGATATCTGAGGATCAATGTGTCCGTGATATCTGAGGGTCAATGAGTCCGTGATATCTGAGGGCCAATGAGTCCGTGATATCTGAGGTTCAATGTGTCCGTGATATCTGAGGCTCAATGTGTCCGTGATATCTGAGGGTCAATGTGTCCGTGATATCTGAGGCTCAATGTGTCCGTGATATCTGAGGCTTAATGTGTCCGTGATATCTGAGGCTCAATGTGTCCAAGATATCTGAGGGTCAATGAGTCCGTGATATCTGAGGGCCAATTTGTTCACATGATGATAAAGTGTTCCAGAGCAGTAGTTCGTCAATTCACACAAAGTTCATCATTCAATGAAGACAGGTGTTCCACAGTAAATATGCATGGAGATTATTTTCGGATTTTCTCGTAAATTTCATCATTACCGCTCAGAATTGAAGCAGAAACTTGTCTCACCAAGTAGAATGATCCTCACCATCTCACACACGGTTCTCTCCAAGTTTTAGTTGAAACGAAACGCAGAGCAGAGAGAGAGAGGAAGTTACATCTCCTCTCACTCATCCCCTGATCTCCCATTTTGCCTTCTCAACGAGAAAAGACCATCAGAGGTAATGATAACTCGATCTAAAGAGCTCAGAGAATCCGTCATCAGATCGGTGAGGCAAGTTTCCCGAATTCTCCAAGCCTGTGGGCTTCGAAAGGATTAATGAAGCCGAAGGAAGCTGACAACAAGCTATTGATGCAACATGGGGAAACCGCAACGCCGCGTGAAGGTCGGTGGTAGCAGCGAGGTACGCGCAAGTGTAACGGTGTGGGTCGATGTGAAGAGGTTTTTTTCTCTCACTTTTACTAACAAGGTTGCCTTTTCAGATATCAAACGACAAGTTTGAGAAGCAACAAAAACAATCGCTACCGCCAACTCTGCGATAGCACACTCTCTGGGCTTTCCGATTCAACTTCTCGAAACATCTGCTCAACCACAGTTGAAAAGGTCAAGAGAAAACGCATCGAGAAATGCTGAGGTGGAATTGAGGCGGACATAAAAATCTCTGAGACTCGACACAGAAGGAAAGGAATTGAGGCGGACATAGACATCGATAAGGTCCGGTGCAGAAGGAAAGGAATTGAGGCGGACATAGACATCGGTGAGGTTCGGTGCAGAAGTTTAAGAACTGAGGCGGACATAGAGATCTGTTAGGCTTGACACAGAAGGAAAGGAATTAAGCTGGACATAGACATCGATGAGGTCCGGTGCAGAAGTTTAAGAACTGAGGCGGACATAGAGATCTGTTAGGCTCGACACACGAAGGAAAGGAATTAAGCTGGACATAGACATGGATGAGGTCCGGTGCAGAAGTTTAAAAATTGAGGCGGACATAGACATCGGTGAGGTTCGGTGCAGAATCTAAGAATTGAGGCAGACATAGAACTCTGTGAGGCTTGACACAGAAGGAAAGGAATTAAGCTGGACATAGACATGGATGAGGTCCGGTGCAGAAGTTTAAGAACTGAGGCGGACATAGAGATCTGTTAGGCTCGACACACGAAGTAAAGGAATTGAGGCGGACATAGACATCGATGTGGTCCGGTGCAGAAGTTTGAGAACTGAGGCGGACATAGAGATCTGTAAGGCTCGACACAGAAGTTTAAGAATTGAGGCGGACATAGACATCGGGACGGTTAGGTGCATAAGTTTAGATATCACTCATTGAACAGTTGTCTCTCATGCTTCCAAAAGATATTATCGCGGAAATCTTGGAGAAAGTCCGATAAGGTGAGACGAAGCAGAAATGAGCTCCGACAGTCAATCGTCAGCTGATTCCGAGGATGCACTTCTTGTGACAGTCGCACTTCAAAAGACAGTACTTCCGAGGTTGCAGAAATGTCATCTCACTCAATTTCTATTCTTGGTAAAATTATCAAAACAGAATTACATTTCCTGCTGATGTATTCCAATTTTCTCATTTCTCTTGGCTGCTTTTTCATGTGATCGTGATAGAGATGACACCGCCTTACTCCTCCTGTCGAACGCTGACAACTAATTCACCGGTAGAAGTCGATATTACACACCAAAATGAACAAAGAGGATTGTCAGGATTGTGTATCTCCGAGCACTTCAATTGCCTGGAGGATACTTCTCTGGCTATTATCATAGTAACGTAATCCACATTTGATTTCGGTTTAAGTGTGCACTCTGAAGTATGCATAGACATGTAAATGAGAATGAACGTGTGCGTAAAATACTCAAAGAGATCGTTAATTTAAGATATCACGAAAAACAAACATCCATTTCAAAAGACCGTAAACAACTATAGTGTACACAGATATCGACAGTTCTTGGAAGTCACACTGGAGGCTTGGACGGTGCTAGCATAGTCAGACTTTACAAGAGCGTTGTGGCATTATTAGTCCGGATGTCCTTATTGACGACTTCCAATGACACTTTCGGGGCTGGACCTCAGGACTAAATGATGCCTACGCAAAGCACTTGACCACTGTGTCACGGAGACGGCAGGAATTTATTTTGGAATAAGAATTCCGATAGAGAATATTCGACAATAGGAATATATTTCGCTTGACAATATTACCGTACTTGTAGAATGATTTTTTATCCATCACATTAAAGTGAATTTCATCACTAAAATCGTCAAGAGAAAGCCTTCTAGATCGAACTTCATCAAGTTGACTGCAGGAGAGGTGAAAATTGAGACCAGATGACGACAAATGAATGACTCATCGCCTACATGAACAGATAGAAAACGAACATGATACAACAATCTAAAACACCAAAATTCGATTATGTAAGTCGACATGGCCGTTAATTAACCTTTCCCCTCTAATTCCCACGACTGTACAACGAACTGCAACAGCAGCTCAGCAAAGCATCGGTGGCGCGTCACTGCCGATCAGGACAAAAATAGCGGTGTTCGAGAGCCGGTGGGGAGAGAGAGAGAGACATCAAAGGCCGGTCGCGCATCACTTCGTCAGTAATTATCTCTTAACTTCCATCGCAGTAGAAGCCGTCGCTGTACAAGACTCGCACTTGAAGCGAATTAACGGCACTCCAGATAAGGACTAGAGTACATAGCTATCCCTGCGTCTGTATGACACTCGTACGTGTTCAAGAATTTGAAAAACTTTACATTAAGAGAAGATGGAAATTTCATTCTACTGCAGCAGAGCGCGGAAATCACCAACAGAAGTTCCTTCAGATGAAGTTAAGATTGAAAGATCAGAAGACTTAAGATAGCATATTGAAGTGAAGGATGAAGATACTCCATCTGCTCTTCTCTCTCTCTATCTCCAAGTGAAGGAGAATCAGTGTCATTGGGTCGGAGGAAATCTAGGGCTCATGAGGAAGCGTGCAGCCATTATCATTAATTGTGGAGTGGGGAATTAGCTCAGAGGGAAGATGACGTGCAAGACAGGCCTACATCTACAAGTAGGAATATCTGGGACATGAGAAATTCACTCCTATCTGTGACAGCATCAACTTCCATCATAGTAGAAAATATAATCGACGTTAAAACACGCAGTCGAAGTATGAGTGTGTTGATGTGAGCGTTCATCTCTGAATGAGGTGAAGTTAGAGGTATGGATGGTCAGTTCAGCTCGAGATTCTTTCAATTCTAACAAAAGCTAATTGCCGTCATTTCCATGATGAAGAGCTCTTCCGATTTTGAATGTATGTGCAGTGGCCGAGCCCCGAGAGTATCTTAGTTTGACGACAGGCAAGATATCCCTACTATTAGCATCTCAGCGCTCCTGTAAAGAACCGTCCAAGTCACTGGAGGGGATGAGTGACCATGTCAGCGCCATCCCAGCCTTCGTTGGGAGTGGTAGGCGATTGAAGAGCGGTGAAGGGGCAGCGTAAGCACCGCATGGGGAGGGAAGAAGCGGTGAAGGGGCAGCGTAGGCACCGCATGGGCAGAGAAGAAGCGGTGAGGGGGCAGCGTAGGCACCGTATGGGCTGGGAAGAAGCGCGGAGGGGCCAGCAGAGGCACTTGTGAGGATGATGGAAGTCTCTCGGTGGACCTGCTGCGAGACATGTCCGGAGTGGCATCTCACGAATACTCACAGTAGTTCTGCATCACGACGCAGCCTCTCTTGATGATAGGAAGACGGATATTAAAGGAAGAAACACTAAATCCACACTTCGACGGAAGAGCTGCAGGTGAGGCCTCACAGCTCACTGTAATTGTCGCTGCGTTATCTACGGCTGCGGCTGAACGCTGGCCTTGCTACAGTCGTCGACACAGAGAGAGAGCGAGAGAGAGAAACGTACCAACGGTGCATCAGCAAGCGTGCACGCATCGTCGCGACAACAATACGACTGTGAGTGCGCCACCAGCCGATTTGCTAAGCCATTGACTGTCATGCGTAGGGAGCGAGGAGGGGCGCCGGCAGAGAGAGGGGAGAGCGACAACAATAGATCGTCAGTGAACAATAAGATCGATGACAGAGGGGAAGAATGTGCGCAGTTCAATTGAGGATGAGAAGACCGACAATCAGCTGGTCTCCGTCAATTAGGACAATTCTTGATCCTCTTTGTCAATTCATCTTATCTGGGGAATCACTTGGCAGAAAACTGTCATTGTATCGAAGTGAATTTTCAATATCCGACAACGACGCCCGCTCCTCTCATCAACTGGTAAATAATTACAACCTCCTCCGATATCTGTGACAACCGCGATCCATCCTCACTCAGCAACTGATATCTTCCCGACAACGGATATCTGTGACTTCTCATCTCCAGCAGCGAATATCTATGACCTCTTCTCCGGCAACAGATATCCATGACTTCAAACTTCCGGCAGCAGATATCTGTGACTTCTCATCTACGGCAGCAGATATCTGTGACTTCAAACTTCCGGCAGCAGATATCTGTGACTTCTCATCTACGGCAGCAGATATCTATGACTTCTGCTCCCCAGAAGCGGATATCTGTGACTTCTCATCTCCAGCAGCGGATATCTATGACCTCTTCTCCGGCAGCAGATATCTGTGATCTTTCCTTTCCGGCAACAGATATCCATGACTTCAAACTTCCGGCAGCAGATATCTGTGACTTCTCATCTACGGCAGCAGATATCTATGACTTCTGCTCCCCAGAAGCGGATATCTGTGACTTCTCATCTCTGACAGCAGATATCTATGAATTCCCATCTTCGGCAGCGGATATATATGATCTCTCCCCTCCCGACAGCAGATATCTATAACCTCTTTTCTCCCGCCAGCGGGCGGATATTTGTGACCTCTCCGCTCACGCAGCGGATATCTATGACCTCTTCTCTCCCGCCAGCGAGCGGATATCTGTGACCTCTCCGCTCACGGCAGCGGATATCTGTGACTTATTTTCTCTCCCGCCAGCGGGCGGATATCTGTGACCTCTCCGCTCACGGCAGCGGATATCTGTGACTTCTTCTCTCACACCAGCGGATATCTATGACCTCTTCTCTCCCGCCAGCGGGAGGATATCTGTGACTTCCTCTCTCCCGCCAGCGGGCGGATATTTGTGACCTCTCCGCTCACGGCAGCGGATATCTGTGACTTATTTTCTCTCCCGCCAGCGGGCGGATATCTGTGACCTCTTCTCTCCCTCTAGCGGGCGGATATCTATTGCCTCTCCTCTTAGGATGTCTACGACCTCTGCTCTCTGCGCCCGATATCCATGACCTCTCTCGGCAGTGGGTTTCTATGACGACTGTTTTCAATCTCTGCCTCCGCATCGCTGATAATCGATAGTTAAGATCTATGACTTCTACTCTCAACTGTGATCTCAATATCAAATCTCACTTGGAAGTAGAGCCAAAGTTCAAACTCCTTATCATAAACGATGACAGATCACCAACTTTCTTCATAGAAATCGATGGTCAGATTTTGAAGGTTCACAACTTATTATTCAACCATGTTTCTGACGGAATGTCATTTTCCTTCTCCACTCAAGACGAAACAACAATTTTAAACAGAAGTTGTTATTTCCACCTCAATTTCAAACCGTTTCAATTTTCTTTCCATGCACTGACAAAGGCGCGAACTTCGAAGAACGCCAATGAAGCAAGAAGAAATTTCAGTGAAGCATGGAGGCTGAAACGATAGCAATTATCATTGAAGTTAATCGCACAGAAGTAGAAAGTGAACCTCAACATTCGCAGGTGTCTCTGTGGAATTGAAAGTCAAATTAACAATCTCAGGCATTCTTCCTCCCACTTTTTATTGCTTTCCTCTCCCACTTGAAACCATAAGAAGGGAGTATTCGACTTCACGAAAACACCTTGTGTTACATCACGCACGCCGCAGCGACTCAAGAGCAATTAGTGGTCACACTCGTCACATTCACGCGTGTGCCGCAGACGATACGGTTTCTTTTACAGCTTGACAACTTACCTGTCGCTATCTGATGCGAAATCAGCGAGGCGATTATCTCTCTCACCAAGAGATTGCAAAGCAAAATGAATCGTACAGATAGCATCTAAATGCATTCTCCTCATTTGCTGACCCAACTGAAGCCAAATGAAATCACGAAATCCTTAGAAAATTGATACACGACATTAAACACTAATTACTTCGCTGCTAGAGATGACGTGCGCATGATACTGTTTAATCTCAAGTATCTTCCTTCCATGTCTGTCTAACAACGATGATATCAAGCAGTTCCTAGTAATCATCTGTTCGAAGTGAAGAATGAATAAAATTACATAACAGAATCTTTTATTGTGGAAATTGTCAGGTTATGAAACTCATTCTCACTCATAGCTAGGTTGCTACGATGTAGAATGTAACTAGCGAGTGATAACATAGCTATTGTCAGATATACCATAATCATAGAAATTGATCTACAACCGTGCAGTTCCTAGTACATAGATGGCGGAAATGCATGAAAAAATTCCAGTCTGTGACCGCAATAGAAAATAGAATACTTTGATGAGGAAATTCACATACAAAGAAAACTTAGAAACCTAGAAACATCGTTTTCAACGCTACAAGAATGTTCATTAGATAGGCCCATTTGTTGAGGGTTGGATCAACTTAACCATTTTCAGCTAACAAAGTTACAGGACATTCATGGCTTCGGATTATTTTCACTGAAATTATTGATGAGCTCATGGAAATACCGAATGCCCGTGGATTCTCTTCAATCATCGAAGTGCCTTCATTTCAGTGTCAAGACAATAAACGTCATGTGAAAGCCTGGAAACGGTGTTGAAAGAAGTCTGCAAGGATAGGGCACATGCGGCGACCACGTAGACTAATTGGTTTCGTCTTCAGATAAATCGGAATCGCTTGTGCACAAAGGTACAGTAATGAGCTAAGGTGACACCGAAAAACAGTAATCGACACGTTGGAATAGTATTCGCTTGATGCACTGAAATCACAGAATTAGATTGTTTAATCGTATCACTTTGCTAGAAGTGCAAACTGATTCAAACAGACGGCACATGCAGGAACTTAATAAGTGGGCAAAAAGAAATTTTTAATACCTTACGGAGATAGGAAAAATAGTCGTGCGTCGCTTGCGGATTGCCGTGAATTCCTGTAAAATGCTCCGATCGCCACGGCTCCTTCAGATTCGAAGAATTCAGATCATTGCGCAAAAGTTTTCTCGATAATGTTGGTCCTTTCGATCATTATTAAAAAAGTTAGCAAGCGCATGAAAAAACGTTCACAAACTTCTCTGTAGAACTTGACATCGTCTGTGTCTCCTTGCTGTGTGATCCGGTTGATAACAGTCACTGAAACTTTGCACAATTTGGCGTGTTTAATGTTGAACTGGCTGCTCATTGTTCGATTACTATGGTATTATGTCAGCAGATTGTGCCATTTCATTTACGTTACATATTCCAATGCTTCCCTTCTAGTCAAACTGAAGAAGAGACGACCTGTCTAATTCTGTGATGGAAACGGTTCCATGCCACATGCTATACATTCAAGATTCTAAAACGTGAACTTACAAGTCATAAATATAGATTTTAAAACACAGACGTCAAACTTGGATTGCTTAATTCATAATATTATGAAGTAAAGAAACCTCCACGCTGAACAGAATTTCTCATCCATTAATTCAAACCTGTAGATTTTTGAGGAATTCTGATCAATTTGATGCTATTTAATGGGAGCAGATTGAAACTCCAAAGGAAAATACCATTTCAAATGCGAATAATGAATAAATTGAGATTAATCTTTCTGAAATATCAAATTCAATTTCTAGTTTCTAAATATTCTGCAAAATTAGGATCGAATCATTCAAACACAGCAAAACTCAAGTTCAATGAAAATCTGAATCCAAGACAGCTGAGATGGACGCAAATCAAAGATGGAATTCGACATAGGAGAAAATTAATGCCATTCCTTACATCAATCAGATTACAGGAGCATTGTAATTCCTTTTTCAACGAAATTCTTCATTTCAATATGAAGAAGTATTGAAATTTTGTAGTTGAATAATGCCCATCTGCCCCATTCCCGAGGAAACAACAACAGCTGAGTGCAACATTCATCTAAATATGGAAACTGCGCAGTTAGAGAAACTCCTAGTTATCATAATTATAATTATATCGGAAACTATCTTCCATTCTCGATCATGCGATGATTATCTGAGTTTGACTGACCCTTGGTGTTGTTATCAAATAATCAACGCAATTATCATATTATTAGTAAATGAATAAAACAATGAAGATTATTCGGTCATAGTTAAAATTAGATGTAGAATGCTCTGAGAGAAGTAGTGACGAGGCTCGCGGCGTTATCGCGTTTTGTGAGTCCTGACATTGATGGGCCAGTTGAATACATTGCAGACAATATTTGAGGAGCAATCGAGTGATGTAAAAATTCATCATTACCGCGATGATGACTTTGTGAACTGTTCATGTCATGACAGGCATTTGATTAAAAATTGCAGATTGCAAATCACTGGAATACTTTAGAAAAGTCTCCTGACCATTCCGAGAGTGTTTTGCGTATTCTATAATTATATAATATGCGAATAAGTTCTTAACCATTATGAACATCCAAGTTCACTGCGGGCAAGAATTAAACTGCTTACTGCATGTTTAGTGCTAATAATGCGCCATACACAGACAACAATGATGCTGATGGACGGTCTCCACCTCGTGACATATCCTGGGATGGTGAGGCAGGACTTCTATCCACTGCATCGTCACGGAGACCAATGATGCTGACGGACGGTCTCCACATCGTGATACATCCTGAGATGGTGAGGCAGGACTTCTATCCACTGCACCGTCACGGAGACCAATGATGCTGACGGACGGTCTCCACATCGTGATACATCCTGAGATGGTGAGGCAGGACTTCTATCCACTGCACCGTCACGGAGACCAATGATGCTCACAGACAGTCTCCACCTCGTGACATATCCTGGGATAGTGAGGCAGGACTTCTATCCACTGCACCGTCACGGAGACCAATGATGCTCACGGACGGTCTCCACCTCGTGACACATCCTGGGATAGTGAGGCAGGACTTCTATCCACTGCACCGTCACGGAGACCAATGATGCTGACGGATAGTGTCCACCCCGTGACATATCCTGAGATGATGAGGCAGGACTTCTATCCACTGCACCGTCACGGAGACCAATGATGCTGACGGACGGTCTCCACCTCGCGACACATCCTGGGATGGAGAGGCAGGACTTCTATCCACTGCACCGTCACGAAGACCAATGATGCTGACGGACGGTCTCCACCTCCTGACATATCCTGGGATGGTGAGGCAGGACTTCTATCCACTGCACCGTCACGGAGACCAATGACGCTGATGGACGGTCTCCACCTCGTGACATATCCTGGGATGGTGAGGCAGGACTTCTATCCACTGCATCGTCACGGAGACCAATGATGCTGACGGACGGTCTCCACATCGTGATACATCCTGGGATGGTGAGGCAGGACTTCTATCCACTGCACCGTCACGGAGACCAATGATGCTGACGGACGGTCTCCACCTCGTGACACATCCTGAGATGGTGAGGCAGGACTTCTATCCACTGCATCGTCACGGAGACCAATGATGCTGACGGACGGTCTCCACCTCGTGACACATCCTGGGATGGTGAGGCAGGACTTCTATCCACTGCACCGTCACGGAGACCAATGATGATGACGGCGGTCACCCACATCGTGATACATCCTGAGATGGAGAGGCAGGACTTCTATCCACTGCATCGTCACGGAGAAGGACTTCCATCCACTGCATCGTCACGGAGACCAATGATGCTGACAGACTGTCTCCACCTCGTGACATATCCTGGGATGGTGAGGCAGGACTTCTATCCATTGCACCGTCACGGAGACCAATGATGCTCACAGACGGTCTCCACCTCGTGACACATCCTGGGATGGTGAGGCAGGACTTCTATCCACTGCACCGTCACGGAGACCAATGATGCTGACGGACGGTCTCCACCTCGTGACAACATCCATCTGGGATGGTGAGGCAGGACTTCTATCCACTGCACCGTCACGGAGACCATGATGCTGACGGACGGTCTCCACCTCGTGACATATCCTGGGATGGTGAGGCAGGACTTCTATCCACTGCACCGTCACGGAGACCAATGATGATGACGGACGGTCTCCACCTCGTGACACATCCTGGGATGGTGAGGCAGGACTTCTATCCACTGCACCGTCACGGAGACCAATGATGCTGACGGACGGTCTCCACCCCGTGACACATCCTGGGATGGTGAGGCAGGACTTCTATCCACTGCACCGTCACGGAGACCAATGATGCTGACGGACGGTCTCCACCTCGTGACACATCCTGGGATGGTGAGGCAGGACTTCTATCCACTGCACCGTCACAATTCTCCATAATCGAATTGACAATTAAATCTTTCTATAAATCTTCATTAAACCTTTAACTCATTTTCTTCCCATGAATTTCTTCCTCAATTAGAATTGTATAATTCGAAGGATTGGTATTGGAATGTAGGTCGGCGACATTCAATTTCATATGATTTTCGAATTAACTTTGACAGAACTCATTATTCATCCATATTCAGACTTGAATTCAGCAAACAAGAAAGGGTAGCGCGCGCGCGGATCAGACAAAAGGCTTTGATATCTCGTGAGATGTGTTTGTTAGATGGAAGATTCGTTGCCAATCTAAACCGTTCAAACCTGGCTTAACGATAACTATGGAAACAAATCTAATAAAAACCCGAGTAAAACTATTTCTACTCTCTATTCAACTTGCTCTTGCTAAATTCCTTCCTTTCCTCCGAATCCATTGCTGAAGCGCCTTGATTGAAGCAAAATAATGGCAACAGCTTGTGTGAGACAAGCAATGTAGATACTTAAATCTTCCTCCGATCTCTTTCGTCTGTCATTCAAAACTCGGCTCCAGACTCCTGGCCTTGAAAAAAGTGAAGATAAAGAGCGGAAGAGTTGCCAAAAAAGGAGGAAACAGTCGAATTTCACCCTTGTCAATATCGACAGCCCACGAGAGTAGGACAGTAGTCGATAAACGGTTCGGAAGGGAAATGGGAGAAAGTATTAAGGATTCAAATCGTCAAGAATTCTTCATACAACTAACTGACATCGAATGTGTAGTTTGTCAAATGTTTCTGAATAACAACAATTTCGTTGATCAATCCCCAAGAGAAATTGAGATGGGATTTCAAATAGAGTGAGAAATTTCATTTCACAAAAAGCTTAAACGTCACCATTCGGGGCTCGACCTCTAGACCAAAGGATGGATAGGCCAAGAACTTCATCACTGTTCACAGAGCCTGTATGTCCTTCCTGTCGACTTCTAATGACACTCTCGGGGCTTGACTTCACGACCTCAAGATCCCAAGGCCAGGCAGTCAACCACTGTACCACGGAGACTGGATGACCTTCCTGCCGACTTCCAATGACACTCTCGGGGATTGACTTCACGACCTCAAGATCCCAAGGCCAGGCAGTCAACCACTGTACCACGGAGACTGGATGTCCTTCCTGTCGACTTCCAATGACACTCTCGGGGATTGACTTCACGACCTCAAGATCCCAAGGCTAGGCAGTCACTGGATGTCCTTCCTGTCGACTTCCAATGACACTCTCGGGGATTGACTTCAAGACCTCAAGATCCCAAGGCCAGGCAGTCAACCACTGTGCCACGGAGACCGGATGTCCTTCCTGCCGACTTCCAATGACACTCTCGGGGCTTGACTTCACGACCTCAAGATCCCAAGGCCAAGCACTTCACCACTGTGCCACGGAGACCGGATGTCCTTCCTGCCGACTTCCAATGACACTCTCGGGGCTTGACTTCACGACCTCAAGATCCCAAGGCCAGGCAGTCAACCACTGTACCACGGAGACCGGATGTCCTTCCTGCCGACTTCCAATGACACTCTCGGGGCTTGACTTCAGGACCTCAAGATCCCAAGGCCAAGCACTTAACCACTGTACCACGGAGACCGGATGTCCTTCCTGTCGACTTCCAATGACACTCTCGGGGCTTGACTTCAAGACCTCAAATTCCCAAGGCTAGGCAGTCAACCACTGTACCACGGAGACCGGATGTCCTTCCTGCCGACTTCCAATGACACTCTCGGGGCTTGACTTCAAGACCTCAACATCTCAAGGCCAGGCAGTCAACCACTGTACCACGGAGAACGGATGCCCTTCCTGCCGACTTCCAATGACACTCTCGGGGCTTGACTTCACGACCTCAAGATCCCAAGGCCAGGCAGTCAACCACTGTACCACGGAGAACGGATGCCCTTCCTGCCGACTTCCAATGACACTCTCGGGGCTTGACTTCAAGACCTCAAGATCCCAAGGCCAGGCACTTAACGGCTGTGTCACGGAGACCGGATGTCCTTCCTGCCGACTTCCAATGACACTCTCGGGGATTGACTTCAAGACCTCAAGATCCCAAGGCCAGGCAGTCAATCACTGTTCACAGAGCCTGGATGACCTTCCTGTCGACTTCCAACGACACTCTCGGGCTTGACTTCAAGACCTCAAGATCCCAAGGCCAGGCAGTCAATCACTGTTCACAGAGCCTGGATGACCTTCCTGTCGACTTCCAACGACACTCTCGGGCTTGACTTCAAGACCTCAAGATCCCAAGGCCAGGCAGTCAATACACACTCAAACTTCATGAAACGTTCTATACACTTCTCAAATTAATGCCCTGAAATATTTTCAGGAAGGACATTTTGACCTGGACACTGACCATGAGACAACAATAATTAGGTTATCAAGCTGTCATTGCCGACATCTTTCCATATCTGGTTGTTAGGAAGGAGACCTACGCTGCTGTCTCTCATGAACTATTGACCGCATTGCGTACATGGAAGTGCTTCTTGCCACATGCAGTCAACAGGAGTATGAATTGGAGAACTTCACAGCTGATATGAACATATCAAGGCAATGATGCTCAAGTGATCAAGTGAATATCCACGCAGAACGAAGACCCGCGCCGGAGTTCATATTTCATTGAATTCGAACTGCTGTCTCTCATGAACTATTGAAACACGTAATGTCTGATAATCAACAGGAATCAAGCGAACTAGTACAGGGTATCCAAGCCTTGAAACTGCATCAATGCGGAAGGTAAATTTCTATTACATTTTTCCAGCAAGTTTTGAGCCGGCAATGGAAAGCGCAGACTTTTCCGTCGTTCATCTGACATACCATACAAGGATGGCATTCTTCGAAGTCCCGAAGTAAAGCCATGAAAGTATACACTGTTGCACGTCACTTTTAGAGAACTCGGAGTTCTGTGAATGAGCGCTGACAAGTTCGACGATCACGGGGACCCGCAGGATTTGAACACTGAGCAACCTCGTCACCTCACACGCCCTCCCGTCGACACAGAGGGTGACAGGAGGTGATTACTCACCGTTGGAGGGGCAGATTTGATCGAGGAGAGATCAGGAGGTCATAGAGATCGGAGAGAGGAGATGACTCACCGTAGGAGGGGCAGATTTGAGATTTGATCGAGGAGAGATCAGGAGGTCATAGAGATCGGAGAGAGGAGATGACTCACCGTAGGAGGGGCAGATTTGATCGAGGAGAGATCAGGAGGTCATAGAGATCGGAGAGAGGAGATGACTCACCGTAGGAGGGGCAGATTTGATCGAGGAGAGATCAGGAGGTCATAGAGATCGGAGAGAGGAGATGACTCACCGTAGGAGGGGCAGATTTGATCGAGGAATGACCAGGAGGTCATAGAGATCGGAGAGAGGAGATGACTCACCGTTGGAGGGGCAGATTTGATCGAGGAGAGATCAGGAGGTCATAGAGATCGGAGAGAGGAGATGACTCACCGTTGGAGGGGCAGATTTGATCGAGGAGAGACCAGGAGGTCATAGAGATCGGAGAGAGGTGATGACTCACCGTTGGAGGGGCAGATTTGATCGAGGAGAGATCAGGAGGTCATAGAGATCGGAGAGAGGAGATGACTCACCGTAGGAGGGGCAGATTTGATCGAGGAGAGATCAGGAGGTCATAGAGATCGGAGAGAGGAGATGACTCACCGTAGGAGGGGCAGATTGATCGAGGAGAGATCAGGAGGTCATAGAGATCGGAGAGAGGAGATGACTCACCATAGGAGGGGCAGATTTGATCGAGAGAGATCAGGAGGTCATAGAGATCGAGAGAGGAGATGACTCACGGAATGCCACCGAGGAGAGAGGATCGTGAGAGGAGAGAGGAGATGACTGGAGAGGGCAGAACTCACCGTTGGAGGGGCAGATTTGATCGAGGAGAGATCAGGAGGTCATAGAGATCGGAGAGAGGTGATGACTCACCGTAGGAGGGGCAGATTTGATCGAGGAGAGATCAGGAGGTCATAGAGATCGGAGAGAGGAGATGACTCACCGTAGGAGGGGCAGATTTGATCGAGGAGAGACCAGGAGGTCATTGAAATCAGCGCAATGCCGCACAAAGAGAAGGAAGGGAATCGCCACAGTGTCGCTGCTGCAGCACATAGGAAGAGGTGGAGGAAGAAAATGAACAGTGTAGTGATTTGCGCGCGTCTTGGACCAACATCATTACGTTCTTCAGTAATCAGTGCGATCAGCAAAGAGAAGTTGCTGCAGCGAGCCGCCCCGCGCTTCCGTTTTCTTGGCTGGGGGCTGCTCTATCCCAGCCATCTCTTCGTGTCAACCACACCCGTGCGCGCGGAGAGGCGATGATTATCAAGTTTGGAGAGAAAATTGAAGGAATTCCAAGGCAAGGTGTTGGGAAAGACAGGCGTGGCTTCTGTACACACTGAGCGCTCACACGTTTATCAATCATTTATCGACAAATATTAACTTTGAAAACAAAGTTCGCGGCGAGGATGTGCGGAAGACAATCGCTGACTAATTGGCTCTGAAAAGATCAATGCTGTTGAGGGCGTCACCATTACTCACTCAAGACAGCCTTGGTGGCCTTCCACTGCTTCAATCTCAGCCAATACGTCAAGAGGCGAGGACAAGACGAGGTGAGGAGCCGACAAGTGGGAAGGTTTCATCTGTCAACATTGATTTAAGTTGTGAACAACATTATGAAAGAAATGCTTCACTCCATACTTCTGCAAGAATTCAAAGGATTGGGGAGAACTAAAGAATTTGACAACTGAGGAAACAGGACTGGCAACATGGGGGTTAGTGTTCAACAAGGCGTAGTGGAGGTCAATTTAGGGTCAGCAGGATATTGTGGAGGTCAATTTAGGGTCAGCAGGATGCAATGGAGGTCAATTCAGGGTCAACAGGATATTGTGCAGGTCAATTCAGGGTCAACAGGATATTGTGGAGGTCAATTAAGGGTCAGGAGGATGTTGTGGAGGTCAATTCATGGTCAGGAGGATGTTGAAGAGGTCAATTCATGGTCAGGAGGATGTTGTGGAGGTCAATTCATGGTCAGGAGGATGTTGAAGAGGTCAATTCATGGTCAGGAGGATGTTGTGGAGGTCAATTCATGGTCAGGAGGATGTTGAAGAGGTCAATTCATGGTCAGGAGGATGTTGTGGAGGTCAATTCATGGTCAGGAGGATGTTGTGGAGGTCAATTCATGGTCAGGAGGATGTTGTGGAGGTCAGCTTAGGGTCAACAGGATGTTGTGGAGGTCAATTTAGGGTCAACAGGATGTTGTGGAGGTCAATTCATGGTCAGGAGGATATTGTGGAGGTCAATTCATGGTCAACAGGATATTGTGGAGGTCAGCTTAGGGTCAACAGGATGCAATGGAGGTCAATTTATGGTCAACAGGATGTTGTAGAGGTCAATTTACGGTCAACAGGATGTTGTAGAGGTCAGCTTAGGGTCAACAGGATATTGTGGAGGTCAATTCATGGTCAGGAGGATGTTGTGGAGGTCAATTCATGGTCAGGAGGATGTTGTGGAGGTCAATTCATGGTCAGGAGGATATTGTGGAGGTCAATTTACGGTCAACAGGATGTTGTAGAGGTCAGCTTAGGGTCAACAGGATATTGTGGAGGTCAATTCATGGTCAGGAGGATGTTGTGGAGGTCAATTCATGGTCAGGAGGATTTTGTGGAGGTCAATTCATGGTCAGGAGGATGTTGTGGAGGTCAATTCATGGTCAGGAGGATGTTGTGGAGGTCAATTCATGGTCAGGAGGATGTTGTGGAGGTCAGCTTAGGGTCAACAGGATGTTGTGGAGGTCAATTCATGGTCAGGAGGATATTGTGGAGGTCAATTCATGGTCAACAGGATATTGTGGAGGTCAATTCATGGTCAGGAGGATATTGTGGAGGTCAATTTACGGTCAACAGGATGTTGTAGAGGTCAGCTTAGGGTCAACAGGATATTGTGGAGGTCAATTCATGGTCAGGAGGATGTTGTGGAGGTCAATTCATGGTCAGGAGGATGTTGAAGAGGTCAATTCATGGTCAGGAGGATGTTGTGGAGGTCAATTCATGGTCAGGAGGATGTTGTGGAGGTCAATTCATGGTCAGGAGGATGTTGTGGAGGTCAGCTTAGGGTCAACAGGATGTTGTGGAGGTCAATTTAGGGTCAACAGGATGTTGTGGAGGTCAATTCATGGTCAGGAGGATATTGTGGAGGTCAATTCATGGTCAACAGGATGTTGTAGAGGTCAATTTACGGTCAACAGGATGTTGTAGAGGTCAGCTTAGGGTCAACAGGATATTGTGGAGGTCAATTCATGGTCAGGAGGATGTTGTGGAGGTCAATTTAGGGTCAACAGGATGTTGTAGAGGTCAGCTTAGGGTCAACAGGATATTGTGGAGGTCAATTTAGGGTCAACAGGATATTGTGGAGGTCAATTCATGGTCAACAGGATGTTGTGGAGGTCAATTTAGGGTCAACAGGATGTTGTAGAGGTCAATTTACGGTCAACAGGATGTTGTAGAGGTCAGCTTAGGGTCAACAGGATATTGTGGAGGTCAATTTAGGGTCAACAGGATATCGTGGAGGTCAATTTAGGGTCAGCAGGATGCAATGGAGGTCAATTCATGGTCAACAGGATGTTGTAGAGGTCAATTTACGGTCAACAGGATGTTGTAGAGGTCAGATTAGGGTCAACAGGATATTGTGGAGGTCAATTTAGGGTCAGCAGGATATTGTGGAGGTCAAGTTAGGGTCAACAGGATATTGTGGAGGTCAATTTAGGGTCAACAGGATATTGTGGAGGTCAATTCATGGTCAACAGGATATTGTGGAGGTCAATTTAGGGTCAGCAGGATATTGTGGAGGTCAAGTTAGGGTCAACAGGATATTGTGGAGGTCAATTTAGGGTCAACAGGATGTTGAAGAGGTCAATTCATGGTCAGCAGGATATTGTGGAGGTCAATTTAGGGTCAACAGGATATTGTGGAGGTCAATTTAGGGTCAACAGGATGCTGAAGAGGTCAATTCATGGTCAGCAGGATATTGTGGAGGTCAATTTAGGGTCAACAGGATATTGTGGAGGTCAATTTAGGGTCAACAGGATATTGTGGAGGTCAATTTAGGGTCAACAGGATATTGTGGAGGTCAATTCATGGTCAACAGGATATTGAAGAGGTCAATTCATGGTCAGCAGGATATTGTGGAGGTCAATTTAGGGTCAACAGGATATTGTGGAGGTCAATTTAGGGTCAACAGGATATTGTGGAGGTCAATTTAGGGTCAGGAGGATGTTGTGGAGGTCAATTCAGGGTCAGGAGGATGTTGTGGAGGTCAATTCAGGGTCAGGAGGATGTTGAGGTCAGTAGGATGCTTCGGGGCTCAGCTAAAGGTTTCCAGACCAACATGGGGGTGAGTACATTGTTAGCATTGCGCTTGGAAATTCAATTTTGGGTTCAGCTTAGAGTTCCAGGATCACATGAGGTGAATTTGAAGGTGTTTTGGAGTTGCGTGCACGGTTGGTGTGAGTTGAGATGACAAATCGGACCTGCCTCTAGTAAATTCAATGTGATGATCTCTAGAATGTCTGTGAAATGCATGCCGACTTATCATTGTGTTAACATGTGCATCCATTTCATCGCAGACTTTCGAAGTCCTATCGTCAACAATATGAATGCAAGAAAATGGTCTAACATCGACCGTTTGAGGAATGGAAGATCCCGAGTGAACCAGGACTGGCCAAACCAATCATCATTTTACAAGAATTCCATCTGCTCAGCATTGCAATTGATTTTCGACCTGTCAGATCCGCCTGATTTTCCCACAATAATCACAAGTAGATATTTTAAAAACTTAGTTGACAACTTAGATCAGCTTGCGGAAGAAATCTCAAGAGAATGTCTAATGTAAGTTCATTACAAGCGTCAAAATCTTCACAAATTTAAGCAGATTGATGTACGTTGTAACTACGACAGTCTTGAAATTTAATGGATGAATATTGTTCCAACAAAATTATTTCATACTGAATTTATCTTTCCAATATGAAGAACTTTGAACTCAACCCCCTTCGAAGACAGGATTTTCTTCACAACATGATACAACATAATCACGGAGTACATGTGAGCATTTTCTCAACGGAAACTTCTGCACTAGACCGAAGACAGCAATGCTTTCCTCATGCAGTTCATCACAACCCCGCTCAATGCCTATTTCTATGCAATACATGGATATCCCATGCAGTTCATCACAACCCCGCTCAATGCCTATTTCTATGCAATACATGGATATCCCATGCAGTTCATCACAACCTCGCTCAATGCCTATTTCTATGCAATACATGGATATCTCATGCAGTTCATCACAACCCCGCTCAATGCCTATTTCTATGCAATACATGGATATCCCATGCAGTTCATCACAACCCCGCTCAATGCCTATTTCTATGCAATACATGGATATCCCATGCACTTCATCACA
Source organism: Prostheceraeus crozeri (assembly GCA_907163375.1). Lineage (NCBI taxonomy): Eukaryota > Metazoa > Platyhelminthes > Polycladida > Euryleptidae > Prostheceraeus > Prostheceraeus crozeri. The sequence continues at coordinate 144,113 of CAJQUW010016235.1, forward strand.
ACCCCGCTCAATGCCTATTTCTATGCAATACATGGATATCCCATGCACTTCATCACAACCCCGCTCAATGCCTATTTCTATGCAATACATGGATATCCCATGCAGTTCATCACAACCCCGCTCAATGCCTATTTCTATGCAATACATGGATATCCCATGCAGTTCATCACAACCCCGCTCAATGCCTATTTCTATGCAATACATGGATATCACATGCAGTTCATCACAACCCCGCTCAATGCCTATTTCTATGCAATACATGGATATCCCATGCAGTTCATCACAACCCCGCTCAATGACTATTTCTATGCAATACATGGATATTATTCGTCTATGACTTGAATATCAAATTATGCAAACACGTTGGTGTTTCGAATCCGGCGCATCGGCGTGACTCGCCGAATTTGCTTTTCTTCTTCAAATTTTGCATAATTGGATAGATTGTCCCTACCTTGCATCAAATGTTTTCTTACATAATAGTAAGACGAACAGGCATACTGGTGCTTTCACCAGTGTTTTGAGTCGTGGTCTGCGAATTCGCAAGTAGGATTTCTTCCCACATTCACGCTTGTCTGTTAGTGCCTTCCATGGCCATGGCTTGCGGTTTTTATATGACTTTGTTGTTTATACTATATTGAAATGAAATAAAACATCATCATCATATATCTACTTATTGTAATACTTTAAAAAACATCGACTTTATTCCCTAATCACAGATCAATCAAATGTAAATTGAAGCTGCACATGTGAACTTTTGCAAGTGTTGTACTGATGCCTGAATTGTGATATTTAGTAACATTAATTAGCATTTACCTTTCTTTTCATTTTTTGTAATCTCGTTAGTGATGACTGTAATTGGCGCAATATTCATACGATCTCTACACGGCATTGAAAACGAAGAACTGTGGGCAAAGCTTTGATTCTTGACTGAATTTTTTAGATCGACTGAGAAGGAACCCAAGATTCTCCTCAACAGTGACTTGACTGCGTTCACTGTTTATTTAAGCGAGAAGAACCAGCCGTCATTTGAACTGGTTTTCAGCACAGCTGAGGATAGCGGTTGATTTCCTCCTCCGTGCACCTCACAATGCCTTCCAGTCGGACACAGCTCAGGTCAAGGTCCAGGAGACAGACTTGAGCTTGTTGTCAACCGACCGGTGGCCAAGTCACATTACAAGCAGTATAATCCTGCTGATAGGATTGCATCTGCTTCACTAACATGATTTCACGATTCACCGCCAATCCGCCTACATCATCAGGAAAGTGAATTGAATTATCCTGAGCCTTCACCAAGCTTTCAATGTCAAATACTTGCAAGGAGGAGTCAACTTGTCTGGACGGATGACATTTCCACATTCAATTCAATCGATAAACGAAGACAAAGCCAACTTTGTTATCCACTGCATGCTAAAAACTACTAAAGGAATGGTATTTCTGACAAGTTTCGAGGAGCGATGAAGAATCGATGCTGGGATTGTTGAACTCAGTCTCTGTGGGCTTTCTAAAATCGACATATCTCTGATATATCCATTATCCTGTCAATGCAGTTATCCTCCAACATTCTATCATTCTCATTTTTTTGCATATTTATTGTCAGTGGGCGGGCCTTATTCATATGAATCACAGTTAAGACCTGATTTCTTCCTGTCTGCTAATGTGTGTAGATTCTTTTCCAAATCCAATTCCCTGATATCTAACACACTGCTGAGAAGAGGCGTGAAATCTATGCTGTCCACTGAGATAGTAAAGGATAGGTGACAATCCGATTTCTATGCTCAGAAAAGGAAACGCTAGATGCCGACGCGCGCTGTGCTGTACAGTGGATATCTAGAGTAGGTAAGAGATATCCATTTCCGCACTGCTTGTCAGAAGTTTACAGAAATCTATGCTGTCTACTTAGAGCGGCACTGTGGTGCAGTGTTCTCAGGGAGTCTTCGGTTCAAACTACGGACTTTTAAAACTGGTACACACTGCCGTCTGCATCAATTCGAAGTTTGAAAAATAGAAACTCATGACAGACACCAGCGCTCAAATTGACTTGAAACCATCCGTTCTTGTTTGCCATACAGTGACGCATTTAATATATAAAACAGATCTGAAACTCTTTACAGAATAGTAAGAAGAAATTGACAATCCTAACGAAAGAGAAATTGCTCAAATATCAAAGTCAATTTCGTACGGATGTCTTTACCACGGCTTCCTCATCGTGCGTCATAGCTTTGTCTTATCGATTCATCAGGGATTCGGACTTCATCGAAAATGTTATTCTTCGTAAGACAAAATAATTACAACTCTTCCCCAGTCATCTATTATCGAGTAATTTGAGTGGAATTTAACAATTGTCGAAATAGACTTAAAATTAGAGAGACACTAAAATGACAAATTCATTAAATGGATTTCATTCATTCGCAGTCTAAACAAATTTATGTGCTGAAAGCCGAAATACTGCAATTATTGTCTCGTCACCAATCGTCAGCTCGATTAAATTTAACTTCACGATCCCAGGATGTGTCACGAGGTGGAGACCGTCCGTCAGCATCATTGGTCTCCGTGACGGTGCAGTGGATAGAAGTCCTGCCTCACCATCCCAGGATGTGTCACGAGGTGGAGACCGTCCGTCAGCGTCATTGGTCTCCGTGACGGTGCAGTGGATAGAAGTCCTGCCTCACCATCCCAGGATGTGTCACGAGGTGGAGACCATCCGTCAGCATCATTGGTCTCCATGACGATGCAGTAGATAGAAGTCCTGCCTCACCATCCCAGGATGTGTCACGAGGTGGAGACCGTCCGTCAGCGTCATTGGTCTCCGTGACGATGCAGTGGATAGAAGTCCTGCCTCACCATCCCAGGATATGTCACGAGGTGGAGACCATCCGTCAGCATCATTGGTCTCCATGACGATGCAGTGGATAGAAGTCCTGCCTCACCATCCCAGGATGTGTCACGAGGTGGAGACCGTCCGTCAGCATCATTGGTCTCCGTGACGGTGCAGTGGATAGAAGTCCTGTCTCACCATCCCAGGATGTGTCACGAGGTGGAGACCGTCCGTCAGCATCATTGGTCTCCGTGACGGTGCAGTGGATAGAAGTCCTGCCTCTCCATCCCAGGATGTGTCACGAGGTGGAGACCGTCCGTGATCATCATTGGTCTCCGTGACGGTGCAGTGGATAGAAGTCCCCGTCAACATCATTGGTCTCCGTGACGGTGCAGTGGATAGAAGTCCTGCCTCACCATCCCAGGATGTGTCACGAGGTGGAGACCGTCCGTCAACATCATTGGTCTCCGTGACGGTGCAGTGGATAGAAGTCCTGCCTCACCATCCCAGGATGTGTCACGAGGTGGAGACCGTCCGTCAGCATCATTGGTCTCCGTGACGGTGCAGTGGATAGAAGTCCTGCCTCACCATTCCAGGATGTGTCACGAGGGGGAGACCGTCCGTCAGCATCATTGGTCTCCGTGACGGTGCAGTGGATAGAAGTCCTGCCTCACCATTCCACGATATGTCACGAGGTGGAGACCTTCGTGATTATTGCATGCTGTGATGACGCTGTCTTGCCGTGCATCCACTGTAATAGTTTTGATAATTCCATGTGAATATCGCGTCACAACACTCGTGGGCACTTAAGACAGACGGGTTGCATAGTTCAATTTGTTGGTTCGTTGGTAACTAATTCTAACACGAAATATGCTTGACAGACACGAATTGCAAATACAAATGCAGTCTGAATCAACACCAAGAAGGTAAAATCTCCGCTCGTGAAATCTCATTGATATTTCAACCGTTGGAAAGAGTCACTCAATGATCTCTAGCTAGAAAATCACAAGCAGACAAAGAGATTGACATTCGCATGAGAAATAGATATTTGAGAGATGTGTGATGATCTTGCTGATTTTCATATCAATAATTTATCATTATGATGGTTAATTCAGAATCAATCTATTCATACTCATACAAAGTCTGTGATCAATTGGTTTTTGTTATTTTAAAAATTTTATGACATGTTATATCCACGTTCACTTTCTACAGGCTATGGAAATAAATACAATATTTTTGTAAAAGTCTTAGTTTTTGTTTAAAATTCACACTTGTACACAGTGTAACTTAATTCTCTCGAATTAGAGGCAAAATAACGTTTACACATTTCACAAAAGTGCATAACAGCGTCTAAATAATCAGTAACTTGTGGAAAATCCTTGAAGGTGAAAAATCCGAAAAACTTTATTATTCGGGGTGACCAATCCTGCTTTCTAGTTTCAGAACTAGTTCAGGCGCACTTCGTGAGAAACTAGAAATAGAGCACTTTGTTATGGAAAGTCGGTTGAGTATCTTCCTTTTTAGTGACTTGGACGGTGCAGCTGACTGGGTCACTACTCCTCACACTGGAGGCTTGGACGGTGCAGCTGACTAAGTCACTGCTCCTCACACTGGAGGCTTGGATGGTGCATCTGACAGGGTCACTACTCCTCACACTGATGACTTGGACGGTGCATCTGACTGGGTCACTGCTCCTCACAGTGGAGACTTGGACGGTGCAGCTGACTGGGTCACTACTCCTCACAGTGGAGGCTTGGACGGTGCATCTGACAGGGTCACTACTCCTCACACTGGAGGCTTGGATGGTGCAGCTGACGGGGTCACTACTCCTCACACTGGAGACTTGGACGGTGCAGCTGACTAAGTCACTGCTCCTCACACTGGAGGCTTGGATGGTGCATCTGACAGGGTCACTACTCCTCACACTGATGACTTGGACGGTGCAGCTGACTGGGTCACTACTCATCACACTGATGACTTGGACGGTGCAGCTGACTGGGTCACTACTCCTCACAGTGGAGGCTTGGACGGTGCATCTGACAGGGTCACTACTCCTCACACTGGAGGCTTGGACGGTGCAGTTGACTGGGTCACTACTCTTCACACTGGAGACTTGGACGGTGCAGCTGACGGGGTCACTACTCCTCATACTGGAGGCTTGGACGATGCAGCCGAATGGGTCACTACTCATCACACTAATGACTTGGACGGTGCAGCTGACTGGGTCACTACCCGAATTTTCTATTGACGGAAATGACTGAGACATCCATGGCATTATCTTCAATGCAATTATCTGTGCTGATTCTAGGCAAATCACAGACAATACTCAAATTTCTTCTACACAGCATTCTCAAGGACCTTTTGACCACCCTTGAGAGAGAAGTGGACAAAGATTTGCTGCTGATGGTCATCACGATTTCGAAGAGAAACAAAGGACAGAAGAAGAGACAATAGATCGTTGAGTGCACCATCTGCGAGATGCGCGCGACATTCCGCTTCCCGAGGTGGCGCAAAGGAAGAGAAAAAGTCAACCTCAGTACACAGAAGCACAAGTTGTGGAAAAAGCTTGGCTAGAGACGTAACCTGTGTAAAAAGCTAGTGCACACGGGCAATAATAGTCGAGACAAAGAGAAGAAGTGATGCCCCGCATGCGCATCGTACAGTCGACGTTGCAGGGGCGAAAATCAAAGTAACCGGATGAGAGGAAGAAGAGGGTGAAACGTCAAGACCTTGCGGGGAATTAATGCAACATGCGAGAGCGCACTCGTCAATTGACGTCTTTGAACTACGAGCAAGATTAATGCCTACCTCCCTCCCTGTGTTCACTCACAGCTCGACCTTTCTCCCGCTCTCCAAACCTGCAGCGCTCATCCCAGTTGTAAGGCAGAGTAACAGCTAATCATCATCTGGACAAGAGGACTGCGTGCACATGAGATGGACTCTTCACACAGCAACGAAGGACTCATGTCTGCATGTGAGATGAAACCTCAACACAACAAGGAAGGACTCATGTCTGCATGTGAGATGGACTCTCTCCACAGGAAGGACTCATGCCTGCATGTGAGATGGACTCTCTCCACAGGAAGGACTCATGTCTGCACGAGAGATGAAACCTCAACACAACAAGGAAGGACTTATGCCTGCATGTGAGATGGACTCTCTCCACAGGAAGGACTCATGCCTGCACGTGAGATGGACTCTCTCCACAGGAAGGACTCATGCCTGCACGTGAGATGAAACCTCAACACAACAAGGAAGGACTTATGCCTGCATGTGAGATGGACTCTCTCAACAGGAAGGACTCATGCCTGCATGTGAGATGAAACCTCAACACAACAGAGAAGGACTCATGCCTGCACGTGAGATGGACTCTCTCCACAGGAAGAACTCATGCCTGCACGTGAGATGGACTCTCTCCACAGGAAGAACTCATGCCTGCATGTGAGATGGACTCTCTCAACAGGAAGGACTCATGCCTGCATGTGAGATGAAACCTCAACACAACAAGGAAGGACTCATGCCTAAACAACGTCATGGAATCTTAGGTGCCTGTCTGAAGAAAAACATAAGGGCCTATATTTCACGCTTGAATATGTGCCTTCAGTCCCTCACTGGCCTTTACTCCACGCTTCAGTCCCGCACTGGCCTTTATTCCACGCTTTAGTCCCTCACTGGCCTTTACTCCACGCTTCAGTCCCGTACTGACTTTTATTCCACGTTTCAGTCAGTCACTGACCTTTATTCCACGCTTCAGTCCCGCACTGACCTTTATTCCACGTTTCAGTCCCGCACTGGCCTTTATTCCACGTTTCAGTCCCGCACTGGCCTTTATTGCACGCTTCAGTCCCTCACTGGCCTTTATTCCACGCTTCAGTCCCGCACTGGCCTTTATTCCACGTTTCAGTCCCTCACTGGCCTTTATTCCACGCTTCAGTCCCGCACTGACCTTTATTCCACGTTTCAGTCCCGCACTGGCCTTTATTCCACGCTTCAGTCCCGCACTGACCTTTATTCCACGTTTCAGTCCCGCACTGGCCTTTATTCCACGTTAGGTCCCGCACTGGCCTTTATTGCACGTTTCAGTCCCGCACTGGCCTTTATTCCACGTTTCAGTCCCGCACTGGCCTTTATTCCACGTTTCAGTCCCGCACTGGCCTTTATTCCACGCTTCAGTCCCGCACTGGCCTTTATTCCACGTTTCAGTCCCGCACTGGCCTTTATTCCACGCTTCAGTCCCGCACTGGCCTTTATTCCACGTTTCAGTCCCGCACTGGCCTTTATTCCACGTTTCAGTCCCGCACTGGCCTTTATTCCACGTTTCAGTCCCGCACTGGCCTTTATTCCACGTTTCAGTCCCGCACTGGCCTTTATTCCACGTTTCAGTCCCGCACTGGCCTTTATTCCACGTTTCAGTCCCGCACTGGCCTTTATTCCACGTTTCAGTCCCGCACTGGCCTTTATTCCACGTTTCAGTCCCGCACTGGCCTTTATTGCACGTTTCAGTCCCGCACTGGCCTTTATTGCACGTTTCAGTCCCGCACTGGCCTTTATTGCACGTTTCAGTCCCGCACTGGCCTTTATTCCACGTTTCAGTCCCGCACTGGCCTTTATTCCACGTTTCAGTCCCGCACTGGCCTTTATTGCACGTTTCATTCCCGCACTGGCCTTCATTACACGTTTCAGTCCCTCAATGGCCTTTATTGCACGTTTCAGTCCCGCACTGGCCTTTATTCCACGTTTCAGTCCCGCACTGGCCTTTATTGCACGTTTCAGTCCCGCACTGGCCTTTATTTCCACGCTACAGACCCGCACTGCCCTTTATTCCACGTTTCAGTCCCTCACTGGCCTTATTCCACGTTTCAGTCCCCCAAGCACTGGCCCTTTATTGACCACACGGTTTCGAGTCCCCGCACTGGCCTTTATTCCACGTTCAGTTCCCGCACTGGCAGCTTTATTCCCGTTTCAGTCAGTCCCTCCACTGGTCCTTTATTGCACGTTTCAAGTCCCTCACTGGACCCTTTATTCCACGCTTCAAGTCCCGCCGCCTTTAAAAAACGTTTCAAACCCTTGGCCCTTATGTCCACGTTTCCAGTCCCGCACATGGCCTTTGATTGCAGACGGGCTCAGTCCCGCACTAAGGCCTTTTTCCACGTTTCAGATCCCCACTGGCCTTTATTGCACGCTTCAGCTCCCTCACTGGTGCCTTTAATTCCACGCTTCGACCCTCACTGGCCTTTATTCCACGCTTCAGTCCCGCACTGGGCCTTTATTCCACACGCTTACAGTCCCGCACTGGCCTTTATATTGCACGTTCAGTACCCGCACTGGCCTTTATTCCACGCTTTCGAGTCCGTCGCAACTGGCTCTGTAATATTCCACGTTTTCTAGTCCGCGCACTGGGCCTTTATTCCACGTTTCAGGTCCCGCACTGGCCTTTATTGCAACGCTCAGTCCCCGCACTGCCTTAATTCCAACGTTTCAGTCCCAACTGGTCTGTATTCCACGTTTCAGGTCCCGGCACTGGCCTTTATTTTGCCACGGTTTGTCAGTCGTATGGACTTTAATTCTACGTTTCGTGCGCATGTCGTTTATTGAGCACAGTGTTTCAGTCCCGCACTGGCCTATATTCCGACACGTTCAGCCCCTCACTGGCCTTGTATAATCCACGTTTCAGTCCGCACTGGCCTTTTATTCCACGTTTCAGTCCCGCACCTGGCCTTTTATTCCACGTTTACAGTCCCTCAACTGGCCTTTGATCCCCGCTTCAGCTCCGCATGAGATTGTGATTCCATCCGTGTTCAGTCCCGCACATGGCCTTTATTACCACGTTTCCATCAGTCCCGCACTTGCCCTTTATTACCACGTATTCAGTCCCGCACTGGCCGGAGTAAATTGCACGTTTACAGTCCCTCACTGCTGCCTTTATTTCCACGTTTTCAGTCCCGCACTGACCTTTAGTTCCACGTTTCAGTCCCGCAACTGGCCTTTTATTCCAGTGCCTCCACTGACGTTTATTCACGCTCAGTCCCTCACTGGCCTTTTATTCCACGTTTTCAGTACCCGCACTGGCGCTTCTATTTGCACGCTTCAGTCCCGCACTGGCCTTTATTGCACGTTTCAGTCCCGCACTGGCCTTTATTGCACGCTTCAGTCCCGCACTGGCCTTTATTGCACGCTTCAGTCCCGCACTGGCCTTTATTGCACGCTTCAGTCCCGCACTGGCCTTTATTGCACGTTTCAGTCCCGCACTGGCCTTCATTACACGTTTCAGTCCCTCAATGGCCAGTTATTTGCACCGTTTCATCCCGCACTGGCCTTGTATTTCCACGCTTCAGTCCGCACCTAAAAACAGGGCCTTTCTTGTCTACGCTTCAGATACCCGCACTGCGGCCTTTATTGCACTTACAGTCCCGCACTGGCCTCTATCTTGCCTTCTGCAGCTCCATCGCCGCATAATTCATTCAACGTCACTGCCATCTCCTATCTCTCACATTGTCTCTCATCACGTTTCGTTCTCATGAAATATTCTCTCCCTCGCGCATGGCTTCTTGATGAGGTAGAATGACCACGATCAATGTCGTTAAAGTGCAGCGCAGACGGATGTATTTATTACCCTCGTAAATATCCTCTCTCTGTACCGCCAGGCCCTTGTCTTTGTCACCTGTGACTCAGCAGACCTGCGTGCATCAAGCTGTCGCTCAGAGACGCACACCTGTTCCGCCGACAAAGTTCTCATTATCATGCGCCGCCGAGAAAGGGAAGACAAGTACAGAGAGGGGAATGGGAGGTCAAATACCATCAACACGTATCCAACTTAATCCCTTTGTCTACACAGTGAGGAAGTCGAATCGTTTCACGAATCATTTTTACACCAATGTTCGTCGAATTGAAGACATATTTATTTTACATGAAAAAACATTGCCGCCATTCTGCAATAGGTCACATTTGCGTCTTGTCTGTGTCTGATGTTCATGCAGTCATTATAGGATGAGTGGATCTGCTATTCTCAACAGAAGGCAGTGATTTTGAATAGCTCAGGAGTACTGATGCGATCAACTCAAATTATCATTACTCGGATGGTCATTGGTACATAATATGAAGTTAATTAAGTGAATATTAATACATCCATGTCACACGATCACAGTCTCTCTGATAATCATTACTCCAAAACAGATTTCATTTCATTCACTTCACTTAGTTCATGTGACATGTGAACATGTGTGAATTTCACATGTGCATTTTTACATATTTGAGAGTAAGGCAATATCCCACTGAGCACATCAAATGTTGTCTGCCAACAATTAACACATCTTAGTTGTAGGATTACTCAGCTAAGAATGCGTAGCCTAATGTACTGCCCACTGCCCAGAGGAGGCGCGCGCTGTAGGACATTTCATAAATCGACAAAACCTAAATAGATATAGGACCAGTCTATTCCGGTTCTTTACTTCAACCACTTGCATTGATGAGCGAGTATAAAATGCATTGAATTTGCAATAAAATCGCACCTGACAAAGGGCAGGTGACGAATAATGTCAACATTGACGCTGACAACATAACTAAAGTAAAGGGCAACATCACTATGTAAAAAAAGGCCTGCGTAGAATGGTACAGAACATGACACCACTGATAGTCTTACCAAAAGTGGCATCTCTCCACCCTGTGCATCACCTCCAAGGTCCGTGATTCGCCTCATTCACTCTTGCAGGACATGAGTCTTCACAAGTGTCCCTCCCTCACCCACTTCCTCGTTGCAGCGACCACAGCTTCCTCATCACCTTCAGAGGTTCACTTCTTCTCACAACCTTGATATGCTGCTGACCACAATGAACCCCCCAATTCCTCTGTTGTTGTCTCTCCTCCCCCAGAGGCTATCTTCGACTTCTCGGTCTCCTTGTTTGGTATATGACATCGCCCAGAGTATTCCACACTACCGAATGCCTTTCTCGCGTCTGATTACCTCCTGTCGGCCGTCTGCATATTACTGTGTGTGGAGCAGGAAATGCTTTGACAGTTCCGCTACACAATTGAGTGATAAGTATGCGAAACTCCTCCTGCTCAGCGACGTACTGATCTCTGCGCAGTTCAACTGACTGACTACTGATTCCTGCTTCTTCCTCAAGTAGTATCGAACAGCGCACCCATCGTGATTCACGCCAGCAATGTATTAGGAATGGGGAATCAGTTTGATGAGTACAATCTCTTCCTGAGTCACGTCACTGATCTCTTGACTTGATAAATGACCACGATCATCATCAGAAACTTCCGCATACTGTCACTATATCGCATAACTTCTTACCTGCCAACTTCGATATCTACACGCCCATCTGACCGAGACTTCCCTCTCTACCTCAACAGCATGCGACGCCACAATCATCCAGCTGACGGGCATCGCCTGCTACATCGGACTTGTCAGATCTACGAAGGTCGATATCACAAGGTTTGAATTTGAATTATCATCAGCTGATCATATCACGTGAAGAGAGAGTGCATTTGGTGACTCTTATCATATCAAATTGTAAATAGTTCATTGACTGGTGACCCTTGCGGTTTGTAAGCGCAGATTTGATTTCTCCTATGCAAGCGATGTTCTCTCGAGTCTTTAATTATACACCACGAGCGACATCCGATTATATTACAATTCTAACTGGCAGGAAGGACAGGCAGGTGTGGTGTAGGGGTTGGCAGGAAGGAGAGGCAGGTGTGGTGTAGGGGTTGGCAGGAAGGACAGGCAGGTGTGGTGTAGGGGTTGGGAGGAAGGACAGGCAGGTGTGGTGTAGGGGTTGGGAGGAAGGACAGGCAGGTGTGGTGTAGGAGTTGGGAGGAAGGACAGGCAGGTGTGGTGTAGGGGTTGGGAGGAAGGACAGGCAGGTGTGGTGTAGGGGTTGGCAGGAAGGACAGGCAGGTGTGGTGTAGGGGTTGGGAGGAAGGACAGGCAGGTGTGGTGTAGGGGTTGGGAGGAAGGACAGGCAGGTGTGGTGTAGGGGTTGGGAGGAAGGACAGGCAGGTGTGGTGTAGGGGTTGGGAGGAAGGACAGGCAGGTGTGGTGTAGGGGTTGGGAGGAAGGACAGGCAGGTGTGGTGTAGGAGGTTGGAGGAAGGACAGGCAGGTGTGGTTTAGGAGTTGGGAGGAAGGACAGGCAGGTGTGGTGTAGGGGTTGGGAGGAAGGACAGGCAGGTGTGGTGTAGGGTTGGGAGGAAGGACAGGCAGGTGTGGTGTAGGGGTTGGGAGGAAGGACAGGCAGGTGTGGTGTAGGGGTTGGGAGGAAGGACAGGCAGGTGTGGTGTAGGGGTTGGGAGGAAGGACAGGCAGGTGTGGTGTAGGGGTTGGGAGGAAGGACAGGCAGGTGTGGTGTAGGGGTTGGGAGGAAGGACAGGCAGGTGTGGTGTAGGGGTTGGGAGGAAGGACAGGCAGGTGTGGTGTAGGGGTTGGCAGGAAGGACAGGCAGGTGTTGGTGTAGGATGTTGAGGAAGGACAGGCCGGTGTGGTTATGTGCGTTGGGAGGAAGGAAGGCAGCGGGTGTGGTGTAGGGCGTTGGGAGGAAGGCAGGCAGTGTGGTGTAGGGGTTGGCTGGAAGGGCAAAGGCAGGTGTGGTGAGGGGTTGGGAGGTATAGGACAGGTAGGGGTTTGTGGGGGGGGTAGGGTTAGGAGGAGGACAGACAGGTGTGGTGTAGGGTTGGTAGGAAGTGAGAGGCAGAGGTGTTGTTGGTTGGTGGTTGGGTAGGATGGATAGGCAGCAGGTGTGGTGTAGGGGGTTGGGAGGAAAGAAGGCAGATGTGGTGTAGGGGTTGGGAGGAAGGACACGAGCACACACAGTCGGTGTTGGGGTTGGGGAGGAAGGACGGAGCAGGTGTGGTTTTGGGCGTTGGGAGGAGGAAGGACAGGTGGTGTGGTGTAGGGGTTGGGGGAAGGACAGGAGGTGTGGGTGTAGGGGTTGGGCGGAAGGACAGGAAGGTTTTGTGGTGTAGGGGTTGGGTCGGATGGACAGGCATGGTGAGGTGTAGGGGTTGGGAGAGAGGACAGGCCGGTGTGTTGTAGAGGTTTGGGGGGAAGGACGAGGTGAGGTGTAGGGGGTGGAGGAAGGACAGGCAGGTGTGGTGTAGGGGTTTGGAGGAAGCGTCCAGGCAGGGGTGGTGTAGGGGTTGGAGGAAGGACAGGCATGGTGTGGTGGTGGGGGTTGGGGGAAGGAAAGGACTGGTGTTTTGGTGTAGGGGTTGGGAGAAGGACAGAGGTGTGGTGTATGGGTTGGAGGTAAGGACTGGCTGTGTGGTGTAGGGGTTGGGAGGACGGAAACACAGGAGGTGCTTGGTTTTGGGGGAGGGAGGAACGGGACAGGAGGTGTGGTGTGGGGTTGGGAGGAAGGAAAGGGAGGTGGGAGGTAGGGTTGGCGGAAGCGAGGATGTTGGTGTAGGTGTAGGGTTGGGATGGATGACAGGCATGTGAGTGGGTGTAGGGTTGGGAAGAAGGACGGCATGGTCGTGTTGGTTAGAGGTTGGGAGGAAGGACACGAGGTGGTGGTGTAGGGTTGCGAGAAATAAGGTGAAAGGAAGGCAGGTGTGGTGCGAGGGGTTAGGAGGAGGGACAAGCAGAGTCGAGGGAGTAGGGGTTGGGATGGGAGGACAGAAGGTGTGTTGTAGAGGTTGGGTATGGGAGGAAAGAAGGACACGAGGTTGTGGTGTAGGGGTTGGAGAAACGGCAGGAGGTGTGGGTGAGGGGTTGGGACGGACGGACAGGTGGTGAGGTGTGTAGGGGTTGGGAGGCAGGACACGCAGGGGTGAGGTGTGGGGATTGGGAGGAAGGCAGGAGGTGTCGGTCGTAGGAGTTGGTTGGATGGAAGGAGGAGTTGATGTAGGGTAGGGGAAGGACAGGCAGATGCAGAGCAGGTCCGACCAGATACTATAGATGTGGTGTGGGGTTGGCCGGGAAGGAAGGAAGGTGTGTGTAGGGGTGGCTGGATAGGACAAGGCTGGTGTGGTGTAGGGTATGGGAGGGAAGGAAGGATGGGTGGTGGTGTAGGGTTTGGGGGTTTCTTAGGGGTTGGATTTATTACTTTTTTAAATTATAGAGGAAGGAAAGGTAGGCAGGAAGGAACGGCAGGGTGTGGTGTAGGGGTTGTTGGAGGTGGACTGGCATGGTTGTGGTGTGGGGGTGGGGTTGGAGGACCAGGCAGGTGTGGGTGTAGTGGTTGGGAGGTAAGGAAGGCAGGTGTGGTGTAGGGGTTGGGAGGAAGGAGGGAGCAGGTGTGGGTGTTAGGGTTTGGGAGGAAGGACAGGCAGGTGTGGTGTAGGGGCGCTTGGCAGGAAGCGACAGGCAGGTGAGGTGTAATGAGTTGGCAGAAGAGGACAGGCAGGTGGCGGTGTAGGGGTTGGAGGTTTAGGAAGGGGTGTAGTGTAGGGTGTTGGCAGGAAGGAGAGGCAACGTGTTGGTATAGGAGGTAGGCAGGAGGGACAGGAGGTGTGGTGTAGGGGGTTGGGAGGCAAGAAGGCAGGAGAGGTGTCGGGGTTGGGAGGAACGGACAGGCAGATGTGGTGTAGGGTTGGGCGGATGGACAGGAGGTGTGGTGTAGAGGTTAGGAGGAAGATGGAGGTGTGGTGTAGGGGTTTGAGGAAGGAAGGGAGATGTGGTTGTAGGGTTCGCAGGTAGGACAGGCAGGGTGTGGTCTATGGGTTGGAGGAAGGACAGGAGGAGTGGTGTAGGATTTGGGGGGCAGGAAGGAGAGGCAGCAGGTGTGGTGTTAGGGTTGGGAGAACGGATAGGCTGCAGGTGTGGTGTAGGGGTTGGGAGGAAGGAAAGGAGATGTGGTGTAGGGGTTGGGAGGAAGGCAAGCAGCAGCTGCGGTGTGGGTTGGCGGGAGGACAGGCAGCAGGTGTGGTTTTGGGGTTGGGGGACAGGACAGGCAGGTGTGTGTGTAGGGTTGGGAGGCTACGGACATGCAGGTGTGGTGTAGCGGTTGGGAGGAAGGACAGGACGCGGTGTGGTGTAGGGTTGGGAGGATAGGACAGGGGTGTGGTGTAGGAGTGGGGAGGAAGGACCGGAAGGTGTGGTTGGTAGTAGGGGTTGGGAGGATGGCAGGCAGGTGAGGTGTAGGGGTTGGGAGAGAAGGACAGGGGCAGGTGAGTTGTAGAGGTATGGGAGGAAGGACACGAGGTGTGTAGGTGTGGTCGTAGGGGTTGGGAGAAAGGACAGGAGGAGTGTGTGGTGGGGTTTGGAGGGGGGGGGAAGGACAGAGGTGAGGTGTAGGGGTTGGGAGGAGGACAGAGGTGTGGTGAGGAAGGGTTGGGAGGAAGGACACGCAGGTGTGGTGTTTGTTGGGGTTGGGAGAAAGGACAGGAAGGGGTGGGTAGGGTGTTGGGAGGCAAGGTCTGGCGGGGAGGTGTTAGGGGTTCGGAGGAAGGACAGCAGGTGACGGTGATGTAGGGTTGGGAGGAGGGACAGCAGGTGCTTGTGTAGGAGTTGGTTGGATGGTAGGCAGGTGTGTGTAGGGGTCTGGAAGGTAGGAAACAGGCAGAGTAGCTTGGTGCTTGGGGTTGGCAGGCAAGGACCGGCAGGTGTGTTGTAGGGGTTGGCTGGAATGACAGGCTGGAGTGGTGTAGAGGGTTGGGAGGAAGGACAGGCACTGTGTGGTGGAAGGGGTTGGGAGGGAAGGACAGTCAGGGTGTGGTGTAGGGGTTGGGAGGAATGGAGGCAGGTGTGGTGTGGGGGTCTTGGGAGGAGGGCACGGCAGGTGTCGGTGTAGGGTTGGGAGGAAGGAAGGCAGTTGGGTGTAGGGGTTGGGGGGAGGACAGGGGAGCAGGTTGTGGGTGTAGGGGTAGGGGAGGAGGAAGGCAGGTTTGGTGTAGGAGGTTGGCAGGTAAAAAATAGAAGGTCAGGCGGTTAGGTGTAGGGGTCTGGGAGGGAGGACACGACATGGGTGTGTTGTAGAGGTTGGGTGGACGGACAGGAGGTTGGTGTAGGGTGGTTGCAGGAAGGAGAGGCATGTGTGGTGTACGGGGTTGGCAGGAAGGACAGGCAGGTGTGTGTGGGGTTGGGAGGAAAGCAGGCGGTGAGTGTTGTAGGGGTTGGGAGGAGGAAAA
>CAJQUW010016235.1:165000-257500 GCA_907163375.1 Prostheceraeus crozeri
TGTGTTTGTAGGGTTGGCAGGAAGGACAGGCAGGTGTGTGTAGGGGGTGGGTGGACTAAGTATGCCCCCAATAGGGAGCGGTAAGTTTTTATTGCGGGTAGGTTAGTAGGAAAGGACAGGCCTACGGATGTAAGGGGTTAGTAAGAGGTGTAGTGTAGGGGTATTAGCGCAGCAGAGTACTCTAGGACGATATTGGGAGAGGTGGAGGGGCTTAGGTCTGAGGTAGGAGTCGTGATTATGCTGGAGGTGTCGGATTAGAGGGAGAGAAGGAATAGCATTAGGACGCAAGTAGAGAAGAGAGTTCCTATTAGGAGTGGCTTGGTTGGTTAGAAGTCCTTGGGGGAGGTGTTAAGTTATGGTTGTTTAGAGTCAGGAGTGAGGCGGTGTGGAGGTAGTAGGCAGTTGAGGTGAGTCTAGTAGTTTTTAGGAGGAGGAAGGTTGAAGTTAGGAGGAAAGGGTAGTGTGAGACGCAAGAGGTAAGAGGAGAGGAGTTAGACAGGATAGTTGAAAGGGTGAGATGTGTGGTTGTTGTTTGATGTCGATAGGTTGCGGTGTCGGTAGGTGGGTTTAGGGTCCTTTAGTGGTAGGGGTGGTGTTGTTGAAGATGAGGATAGTGTTTTTTGGGATTGGAGGTGGAGGTGGTATGTAGTTTATGTTGTGTTGGTTGTTTTGGTTGTGTGGGGTTGCTTTGTTCGGTGTTTAGGTTGTGGATGCGTGGTGTTGGGCCGGTGTGGTGTTGGGTTAGGGTGGGGTGAGGCTGGTGTGTGTTAGTGGGTGCTGGAATGCAGGAAGGGTTGGTTTATTTAGCTCTTTTGTGGTTGTAGAGTTTTGGTTGTGGGCTTTTTCTGTGTGTGGGCGTTCTGGAGTGTTGTGCTGGTATACTGGGCTGGTACTTGAAGGTGGTAGGGATGTGTGAGTAGATGTTGAGGTCTGGGTTATATCCGGTAGGAGGATCAGTAGTGATGAGTGTGGGAACGTGGGGTCATATGGTAGTTGTTGTAGGTGAAGATGCTGACGATGACTGATAGTGGATGGAGGCATTTAGTTGTATTTGGACTATTGTGTAAAGGGCTGTGATGTAAGTAGTTTGAAGGCTGGAGGTCGATAAGTGGTGCGTGGGAGGTGGCGTGGTAGGGGTGGAGGGTTGATGGTAGGAAGGTTATGTCAGTAGGTGTAGGATGGAGGATTATTGGGGGGATAGTGTAGTTGGACAGGCTTGTAGGAGTGACTGTGAAGTAGAGGTTTTTGTTCAGGTTCTGTGCAGTGTTGTGGATGGAGGTGAGTTAGAGGTATCTGATGAAGGTTAGGGCCTGATTTACAGGGTTTATGTGTGTTAGGTGTAGCTATTTGGTCTGTGGTCAGAGGATCGAAGTGTGAGTCGCGATAAGGTGCATGGGGGGAGGATGGATGTGTATTTTGGGCGTAGTGTGATTATTAGACCTTATAGTAGGGGTAGAGTGAGTTGCAGGAGTTGTCGGGGAATTTTTAGGGACTGATCTGTTGGAGTAGGTAGGCCTTGTAGACGGTTTACGTGTAAGTAAGGACATAGGAGGGACGTGGGATAGTGTTAGGACAGGGAGTGAAGAGGTAATAGAAGGTCAATTGAGGATGTATGAGGAATAGGAAAGGTGGGTCGGAAGTTGTCAGCTGGGACTAGGGGTCAAGGTAAGGATGAAGGGGGGGAAAGAGCGAGTGAGGTACAAAGGGGAAGTCGAGGCAGATTCGTGATGTAGAGTAGTAGAAGGGACTGGGTATGGGTAAAGGGTTGGGTAACTTGAGGCTAATTATGTGGAAGGAATGAGGTAGTTATAGTTTGAGTAGGATTTAGGAATAGCTTAGGATTGAGGGTAGTAGCTAGGAAGGGAATGTAGTACTAGGAGGTAGATGTAGGATGTTTAGTTTGGAGGAGTATTAAGATTTTATTAGGTACAGAGCAAGGGATGAGGTGTAAAGGGTAGTGGTGGTAAAGATGTGTAGTTAGGATTTAGGCCTGTTGGTAGGAGAAAGAGGACAAGGGAGTATGTTTAGACGGTGATGAAGGGTCGAATTTAAGGTATGGAGGATTGGAGTAGAGAGGAAATTGAAGGAGGTTAAGCGTTTGAGAGGAGGACAGAGGTTTTATAGTTCAGGAAGTCGCTAGGGTAGGATTGTTTGGTGTAGAGAGGAGTAGAGTCATGTAGTTAGGAGGAGGGAGAGAGGGAAAGGTTTAATTTGGTCCGTTGGTAGGATTATAATTTTGTTGTACAGGAGGAGGTAAAGGTCGTTTGTTAGAGGAGGAGAGGACAGTGGTTTTATGAGAATTGAGGTCCAAGAGAGGTACTGTAAGTTATAGATTAAAGGTAGTCTCAAGGTTCAGGTGTTAGGTAGAGGGGGAGAGTAGGGTAGGGTAGATAAGTAACGGTTAAGAGGAATGGTTTGAAAGGGTGGGAGACAGTGGGAGGGAGTATTTAGTTTGGTAGTATTGTAGGATGCACGGAGTAGAGAGGAGGATTTTAAGTAGTTGAGTAGGGTTAGGAGAGTGGTAGGAGAGAGGGGAGATAGGTTAAGTTGATTATGGACAGGCAAGAGTTGTAAGGTGTTGAAGAGGATGTTAGTTTAGAAGAGGGAGGAGGAAGAATTAGTTATAGTTTAGTTACAGTTCGTGGCGGTGTGGGTTGAGGAAGAAAGGTAGTTGTGTAGGAGTGAGAAAGGGTATGTTAGTGTAAGAAGCCATGGAGGACTGGGGAAAGGAGAAGGATTAGGAGGACGTTGTAGCTATTTAAAGACTAAAGGAGTAGAGTGAAAGTTAAGAGGGCAGAGGGTAGGAGTTGTAAGAGTATTGGCTGGATACTTAGTAGTGGTTTGTTAGCTGTGAGAGAGGTAGAGGGGGGAATCTGTATCAGGATGTGTGTTAGGAGTAGGAGGAAGGTTTGGTGAGTAGCGAGGTGGGGGAGTATAAGAGAATAGTGAGGAGGAAGAGGGAGGGGTGGGTGAGAAATAGTGTTAGGGGAGGGAGTCTAGGAGTAACAGATAGTAATAGCAGCACTAGGGAGTAAGAGGAGAAAGGGAGTGCAGGTAGGGTTGGTGAAGAGGGTGTGTAATCATGACAGGTTTGGATTAGCGCGAAGGAGTTAAGATAGAGTTAGGTATGCAGAAGGGAGGAGCCAGCAGGGTTTGGTTGGAGGTGGGATTGAGTTGAAGAGTAAGGGACGATTTGTAGATAGAAGTGTAGGCTGGATAGAGGAGTAGGTTTATTGAAGATGTGAGAAGTTAGAGAGGTTAGAGAGGGGGAGTAGTTAGACGGAGGATTAGAGGTCTCTCGGAGTTAGGTATAGGGAGAGGGTAGGGTTAGTGAGAGAGGAATGTAAGGAGTAGGAGTTAGTTCAAGGGATGGAGATTAGGAAAGGAGAAGGTAGGGTTAGAGAGAGTGTGAAGGAAGTAGGAAGAAGGTGTGGGGTAGCTTAAGGAGTAGACTGAGGACGGAGGGAGAGAGATTTTATGACACGGCAGGTGTGGTGTAGGGGTTGGGAGGAAGGACAGGCAGGTGTGGTGTAGGGGTTGGGAGGAAGGACAGGCAGGGGTGGTGTAGGGGTTGGGAGGAAGGACAGGCAGGTGTGGTGTAGGGGTTTGAGGGTCGGCCCCTGTACGCTGGCAGGTGTAGGTGATATAGTTTTCCATGGAGACGAGGCAGGTGTGGTGTAGAGTGGGAGGAAGCTAGGTGTGTGGTGTAGGGGTTGGGAGGAAGGATAGGCAATAAAAAAAAAGGGATAAAAACAGAAAAAAAAGATGAGGTAAAAAAAAAAGGAGTAAAAAGGACAGGCAGGTGTGGTGTAGGGGTTGGCAGGAAGGACAGGCAGGTGTGGTGTAGGAGTTGGGAGGAAGGACAGGCAGGTGTGGTGTAGGGGTTGGGAGGAAGGACAGGCAGGTGAGGTGTAGGGGTTGGGAGGAAGGACAGGCAGGTGTGTTGTAGGGGTTGGGAGGAAGGACAGGCAGGTGTGTTGTAGGGGTTGGCAGGAAGGACAGGCAGGTGAGGTGCAGGGGTTGGGAGGAAGGACAAGCAGGTGAGGTGTAGGAGTTGGGAGGAAGGACAAGCAGCTTAGTACTTGTATATGAAGACCTAATTCTAAGGTCTACATCTTTCAAAGTCTGTGACGGTCTGCTATGCGCTTAAAATCCTTCATCAGATCTGAAATTCCTTTGACAATGAGCTGGCATCATTGTAACACTGCACCACAAATTGACCATGAAGAACATCTTGATCTACAATTGGATGATTGTTCAACGATTGAGTCAGAGAGGCTTACATCGCTAGCACTGAGCTTTCTTAGTCCATCAGAAGTCTGGAGAAATCGAATGCCAATGTATTTCAAGTCTCCATTCTGATGCCAGGTGATCGAATTTTCACATGATCAACATGATGGATGTGCAGATAAAACTCGCAATATTTAGGAAATCTACCAAATCCGGCAGGAAATCCTTACACTGATTTGTCTATTTTCATTATAACTGATGATATTCTGAGAAATCAAGTAAAGTTCGATGACTTAATTCCATGTGAATGCTTCGCTCGCTGTTGACATGAGTTGGTTGCACGAGTGATGAGCACTGACCCGGTACACAGACTGAGAACCTTCCAATGTTCTTTGAAATCCACTTCCTTCCATTACGGCACTATTTTCAATTCCACCTAATGGCAACGATTTGCAATTCGAATCACTAGGCTGCTAACTTGTCATTTCTCGCACTTGCAATTCTTCCATGTAACTTTCACCGTTGCATTAGTATTGTTCGAATTAGTAACGATGTGGTCTCCGTGGCACAGTGGTTAAGTGCTTGGCCGATCTTTTGGTTCAGAGGTCGAGCCCCGAAGGTGTCATTGGAAGTCGGCAGGAAGGGCATCCGGACTAAAAGTGCTACAACGCTCCATAAGTCTGACTATCTCAGCACCGTCCAAGCCCCAAGTGTGAGGAGTAGTGAGGTAAAAGCTTCATTTCATTTCAAAGTTACGATGAACAGCGACGGAAAATGTCGTCTATGACTTGGGATTGGGTAGGATGAGATGGTTCTTGCTGTCATTATCGTCAACATGTTTTCATTTAACCCAAGAATGTGGAGTATACAAAAAGAAAGGCCTATACCTGTTCATCCCTGATCGCCTCTTTGAACACTTCAACTTGATCGAAGATTATCGGCACCTGGAGTTCCAACGAATTCGCTACTTCCGAAATCTCTGACCACAGGGAAGCAGAACGAGAAATTCCTTCATCCGTTTCAATCGCTAACTTTCACATACTTCAACTTTGAACTTCCCATTCGTCACCTATCGTCTGTGTTCGCTTAATTGTAAGAGCTCATCGATTGTCACAGAGTTTTGAGGCTCCATAAAATGTTATTATTTGAAAATCATTGATTAATGCTTAAGGTTTGAGCGTACAAGATGTTAAAGGACCCGAAACGCGACCTAGCTGGTCATCTTGCTGATGAACCCCTTCTTTTCGAGTTTTGTTAGCCTTTCTGGACTGCTCACATCTTGCATATTTCGTTTTATTGTTCTGTGCGCCTAATGTTTCATTCTTTATATGTGGGAGTGTACAAGTTAGTATCTTGCCCGCTGACCGGCGTGAAAGCCTATCAGTCATTTTTAGGACTAACATTGTCAACTGTTGTGTATTATTATCACACATATTAAGTACACTAACCTGAGTTTTTCCTTTATTGAACAATTTCTTAACAATTGAAATGTTGTGGTCTTCAAATTTTCTAAAAACTTTAAGTAAAAACTAAAAACTTTTTCTAATTAACTTTAAGTTGATGTTGGGAAGCAAGTAGAGAAGATGGTAATAATTTTTTATAAGCTTTATTGCATTTCATTCTCGATGGCTTTGGAGGTCATAGAAATGTTTGAAATGATTCTGAAATGCATTATTGCCCGGCATTGGAGGGTATATAATGCAGCATTACATGCCCACCAATTTCACATAGAATTCTCACCGTACCGGATAGCCATGAACCATCGTCCGTCACTCCAGCTTGAGAATACATTAATGAATGAATTAGTAAACTGATATTTCAAATCATTTTTAGATAGATATCTGAATTTCAAATCTATCCACATTTGCAAACATTCATAGACTTTCAAACGTTTCATGAATTAAAGTGTATTGAGAGAGAAAACTTTCATAGACTTCAATAAAAGTCAATCAAAGATTTCTTCATCCTCCCATTATCTGTGACTAACACTGATCAATAATTGCGATATTCATAGACTTCTCAAGAGTTAGATACAATAGCATTCTGTCATGGATTTTGCGGGCAGAAATATCAGAAACACAGCCTCGCCCATAGAAGTGGATAATAGTGGACTTTCTATGGTATTGTTAATTTCTATGGCCTCGCCTATGTCTGATATTACTGCCCTATAAATCCATGATATAATGCTACATTAATTCCGGCCTGAAGATGATGATGATGGCATGAGAGGAGGCCGAAATTAATAAAGCTTATAAAAAAAATCATTACCATCTTGTCTACTTGGTTTCCCAACATCAACTTAAAGTAAATGATTAACCAAGGTCTCTTCAAAACTCTCTAAAAACATTTCCAAATCAACCAACTTTCACATTCTAAGCATGAACAAGTTAAAAGACCTCCACTTATAAAGAATCTAAAATGATTAGTCACAAATGGCACTAGCATTGACGATCCCCGCCATTTCACGTGTTGAATACGCAGGTCGCACGTTGTCATCTCTCCTTAACTTAATCACTCTGAATCAAACCTATTTGTAGAAACTGTCTCCTGAAGAACCAGCCATCTGTCACATGCTTGCACTGACGAAGTTATCTCTTCTGCACGGCTTCTTCTGTTCTTATCACAAAAGATAACTTCAGCATCACAATAGAATTTGCGTTCTACTATTAACAGTAATCATTTGATTTCTCATGACAATGAATCATGATCTGTACAAATATTTGTACTTCGCTGATGATTTGTGAGACGATATGTACATATTTATAGAATTTTTCTTGCACTGCACTTCCTTATTAATACACTGCAAATTCTGGAAGATTCTATATTGAGAACGGCATATATCAGTGGTGAGCAACGGGTGGCCCGCTACCACTTCTCACAGCTAAAGTGGCCCCCCCGTTGACACTGCGTATTTGAATGTGAAAATGACTCACTCCCATTTCGAACTTTGAGAAATGCTCCTAATGGTGAGAGATCCTCTTTAGAATTTGCAAAACCATTTATTAATCACAAAATGAGGAAAATGAGCAATATACTTCTTTAGTATTGAATCTTCTCGCATAAGCGGAACATGTTCATCACATGCGCGAGTTTATGCTAAGTCACAGTGTATTCGGTGCCTTGTTGTGTGTGCTGATTTATTACGCTTCAATGAATCTATAAATACGTATCAAGGACTCCAACCGTATGATCTTGACAAGCCAACATTTTTTTCAATTATTCTTGTTGAATTTCATTTGTGTACTACTTTTACATCAATAAATGTCGTCCTCCATTGGCATTAGCGTCAATCCATGATTTCTTATAGACCTATTCGCTTTTCAAATTCTCACAGGAATTGTAGAATTTAAATCATCATTCCTAGATATTAAACAAATTAGTTGCGTGCAGTACTGATGTATACATTCACATGTAGAGTTTTCTTCTGTAATACGACCACTAAATATTTACACGTACACAGTACAGCAGCAGCCCATATGTACAGAAAAGGACAGAATAAAAGAATTTTAAGCCAAAAATACTGCCTTTTAAAATGGGTGATCCAAGAGCCTTTTCGCGGGATATTCCTTGTGGCCCGCTATCCCAACTAGGTTGCCCATTACTGGCATATATGGAAAGCATTAGTAACTTATCTAACCTTCAGCTTGTTCGTCAAAATCTCTGCTTTGCTAACTTGGGTGTCCCTGTCGGGTGGGCCTACTGCATGATGTTGTTGGAACAATGCTATTGACCACCTGACGGTGAATTGAAGCACATCAAAGAGGAATAAAGAGACCTATCAGGGGAGGTATTCATTACTTCCCGCGATGGAGGCATTTTCGTGTTTCGGATGCATTTCAAATAGGCGGTTATCAGGATGAAAGTTTTGACATTATTCGCAAAAATTTTGAAGACGTACAATACTAGTGCTGTTCAAGTTAACCGTTTTATAAAGCGATGAAGTTATTTCAAAAAATACAAATATTCTGTGAAGCTGATATTTCGCTATTTTATAATCCGCATGACTTTCAAGAAAGTTCACTGGCTCTCAATGCCGCCAAGGCGGGTTGTGACCATAAAAACATGAATTTTTCCATTGAATTGCGCTGAGGTCGCCTATAACAAGATGATCAAGTATCCTATACCAGGTTTATGCAATGAGAATGTCGTACAACCTGTAGATTTATTTCGGAACGACTTATTTAGGGTTTAAAACAATTCATCGTGAAAAGTTTGCATTACAAGTATGAACTTGGCTGAACCAGATATTACAGCATGGATGAGATACTTACTTGTTGAACTGTGACCGAATAGCTATCGAGAATAAACGAACAATTGGATGCAGGCCTAGCCACAATCTTCAAGATAGTATTTTCAGTTCTCATTTTGAAGAATCTATGATATTTGAAGCTTCACGGAAGCCTGAGCCCCTTGCTTGTGTACTCTTACAGCCGTCTGAGTCTCTCACATTCCCGTTTTACATCACCAGCAGCATGGTGTGGAAGACCTGTTCAGCAGTTTGATTAAATTCATCACTGGAGCCACTCAGGAAAGGAAAGGAAATAGTTAACCATACAACATGTGCGGTGACTGGTTTGTTTCCCTAACACGACGAGAAGAACACACTTCTCCATGTCAAGGGTCCGCAGACTCAGACAGTGGAATTAATTGTTGTTACCTCAATGCAGATGTGAAGTTTGTGTCGTATGCAGGGGTGGGTATGAATAATCCAAGCAAATGAACTTTCATCGAAGTGTCGTCTCATTACAACGAATCTCAAGCCCCGGAAACTGCGTTAAATAACATACAAAAGCTTTGACAGATCAAAGAAGACTTATTTTGTCTTGAATTGGATCAAGGCCTACTTTATTTAGAATCGAATAATGCCAACAAGTGCTCAAGAAATCTTTTTTCACTAGAATTGGGGGATAACTTCAAAGAATATTTACCGATGTGTTTACTCATCACTTATAAATGACAGGATCTTCGTCTAAAAGGAACCGACAATGTCACAAAACTATTGAGTGACTTATGAAAGGGATAATTCGAATCATTTATTCGCTGTACAATTAGAAATGCTTCAGTAACACCAGAAAACCTGAAAGAAATTCTGAAGTATCTCAATAATAGCCTTCAATCAGGATGACAAAATTCTGAAACTATGAATCATATTTTTGAAATTGAAAGATGCTGTTGGAATCAGCACATTCTTTGAAAAGAAGAGAAATTTCAGTTTGGACACCAGCGCAGAGGGCTGCAGGAATAAATCGCATTGAACTTGGTGTAAACTGCTATCTCTTTCATCAGCAGCAGCTAAATAACGTCAAATTATTTAGGCGCACTAATAAATTAATAATGGCAAACGTCAAACCTCTGATATCTGAGCTTTTTCACACACATTGAGTCCTGAGGACCCCTTTACAAATTCTTGGTTCACCTGCTTGAATCGAAATCAAAACATTGGAAAAATTGAGTCAATTACAGCGATAATGCTAACGTGCAGCTATTGAGTGTTTTTCAGCCTTCATAGTAAGCACATGCGAAAATATGGTGTTTTTATAAGTCAACAACATTTAACAACATGTCAGTATTATTCGGAGGAGGTTCACGATGTTTACCGCCGCAGTATAGCTCAATACCGTAAGATGGTGTGACTTAGGAAATCTTAGCATTGCACCAAAACTACCCCTTTCAAACGGGTTTTAATTGATCGGTCATTGTGGAATATGATATTATGATGCACAAGCTAAAATTTCATGTCATTTGAGATTCTTGTAATATGTCATTTGTTATTAAAAAATTGAATTTTAATTCACATTCCTCACCCAGCTAAAATTGAACTTTAAAAAAATGGTACCGCTATTTAACATCACAGTAATATAACATACTAGCTCCGTGCTCCGAGCTTCGGAACTACCTAAATGATGTTTTGAATCTATTGCACTTGTCAAAATAATTATTCACATCATCGTAAAATGGCTGTCCATAGTCACCCCGCTGATATTGGACAAAATGGGGTGGCATTGGACAGTAGATAAGCCGATATAGTTGCACTTTATTATATACAGTAACTAAAACCATAAAGCATCAATTTTGTCTTCCATCACGACATCAGGCATTCACTAATGCTGTTTAAGACGTTTCTTGCTCCAGTAAAAATGATAAACAGACCTTTGACATCGTAGGCTCTCTACATCTGCTTGCTACGTAGCCATTCATACCAGAAAAATGTTCCTCTTGGAATTTTTGCCGATAGGTACTACGAGATCAAAAGAAAATACGATGTGAACATGACTGAACATTCCGAAGAGTCACTTTTGCACTACAAGGTAAAATGCAAGTGTCTCATGTTGATATTTTCATAATTGTTTGCTCTATTTTACCAATTGTCCAAAGTCACACATTATCTACAGCTGCAAAAACTTGGTCAGCAGTCTGTTATTGGTATAGAGCTATTCATATGATGAAAGTTTTCCTCTTGATCGTTGATTTATGCTGAGTAGGCCGCCCAGTCACACGCGATCGTATGTGAAAGCAAGATATTCACATCTAGTGATCTCCTAACACAACGTGCATTCACCAGCAAGGTGTAAACAATAACTAGAGCAATTCCACTGATTGTGCACCAGCATGGACATACACAGAATTATTCCTTTCATCCGGAGATTTGCTGGGAATTTCTACACAGTGGAATCTATCAATTGAAATGAAATATCACATGCCGACTCTCAGCAATGATGATTTTACATGGACATGAGTTAAATTTTAGCTGAAACTTGCTGTCTTTCATTTTCGTATACATCTCGGTTTGACTCTGAGGATTAAATAATAATTTAGAAGAATGGAAGTCATGATAAAGAGAAGTATATCATAAAAGTAGACCAGATATTTCACTGTCTAATGCGACAGGTTCATTATTCAATTCTTCGCAATGTAAGAAAGAACATCGCTCCGTGTCAGTTTAAAGACGATTTTTTACTTTTCGAAATAAAGGTCCCGATGCACTTCGTTGGACAGTCTCAAGGGGAGTTGGGGACATATGCATTGCACCCTTTATTACATTTACACCGTGAAGAAACGCGTCGGGACCTTTCTTTCGAAAAAGTATAAAATCGTCTTCAAGCTGGGAGGAAGAGATATTCTTTCTTACATAAATTCTTTAAAAAATTGAATAAAATGACACCACGAAACACTTGCAGAATGAGCAAGAAGCATTCATCTGTTTTGAGTCACCCTTTAATGGTCCGAATGATCCTACTAACCTTCAGGACTGCGGATCGGAACGCCGTTGGGGATCCGTTTCTGAATGGCGTGGAGGAAGGGCGTCGACTCGTGTCTCTCATCTTCCTCTCCAGACGACGATCCGGCGTCACTGATGTCGTTGTGACGCCCTTTGTTGTTATTCGTGGTGGGCATGTATTGCGGCGGAGGGACCATGCCCGGGGGCACTGGAGGGGCCATCACTGGCGCGCCGCCGCGCCCCAACGTGTTAGAAGCCACTGCCGTGGTCCGAGGGAACTTGCCCAGCGTTCCCCCGGTCAGAATTTCACCTTGCGGAAAGGTCCGCATTTTCATACTGTCCATAGTAGGCTGCGGGTGCGCGCCGCGCTCATTCATGCGGAAGAGAATGAGATCGGAGACCGGAGCGGTTGGGTCGACATGTGCGTACGAGGAAGCAAGGAGAACTGACGAGGATGATGCAGAATTCAGAGACGACGTGAGCGATCCAAGTGGATGGGCAGCAAGGCGATAGACAGGCGCCCCGGTGAAAGTGGAATCGAAGCAGCGAGACTGGAACGGCGATGAGTCAGAATGAGCAGGAGCAAGGAGGGAGGGAGAGAATGAGCTGAGTTACGGGGAAATATTGGCCAACTCAGTCGACAAATCAAGCGGGCGTAAGGACAAGGTGTGAGACGGGGCAGAACCAGCAGCAATCAGCTGTCACGGAGTTGTTAATACAAGTTCTATCTCTATGTAAATTAATTCTCGGAAGTTCTATCTCCATGTAAATTAATTGCCTGCAGTTTTATCTCTATAATCATTAGTTTATAACAAGGAGTTCTATCTCTATGTAAAATTAATTCTCGGAAGTTCTATCTCTATGTAAATTGATAGTCGGAAGTTCTATTTCTATGTGAATTGATAGTCTGAAATTTTATCTCTATAGTCATTAGTTCATAACAAGGAGTTCTATTTCTATGTAAATTAATTCTCGGAAGTTCCATCTCTATGTAAATTAATTCTCGGAAGTTCTATCTCTATGTAAATTAATTGTCTGAAATTTTATCTCTATAGTCATTAGTTCATAACAAGGAGTTCTATTTCTATGTAAATTAATTCTCGGAAGTTCTATCTCTATGTGAATTGATAGTCTGAAGTTTTATCTCTATGTAAATTAATTGTCTGAAGTTTTATCTCTATAATCATTAGTTCATAACAAGGAGTTCTATCTCTATGTAAATTCATAGTCTGAAGTTCTATCTCTATAATCATTAGTTCATAACAAGGAGTTCTATCTCTATGTAAATCAATTCTCGGAAGTTCTATCTCTATATCATTATATCTCCATGGGTGTTACTTCTAAGAAGCTTCACCTCTGTATAGGTTTATCAAATGATACTGTTTCTTTTTTATTCCAGCATTTTCCACCGTTTCTTTTTGATTGAACAACCGATTAAATGTGTCAGCAAGCCCGTCACCTGTTATACGCAAGTGTCCTTAGTTGTGCGTACAAACCACACTTCTTGTATTTGCTGACAGCTACACAATTTCTTGAAACTTGTCTGAATCTTCGCGTTAACTTCTTTAGCAAGCCATGAACAGACAGTAGGTTCATCATTCATTGATTCATCTGTATCCGCTGTGAATAAAACATCCAAAGAAAGTTTGCTCAAAGTCTTTGTTCTAAAAAACATGTTTAAAAGCATGGTTTCAATAATCATTGATGTAACAAAGGATAAAATTCATTTTCAAAAACGTGTTTTTCAAACCATCTTTGAAAACAATGTACAGAGAGTGGTTTTGAACTCTCAGTTAAAACATTATTTGAAATACACGGAAGACATTGTTGACTGTTTGTTTTGACAAGACAACTATTCAATTGAACCTGATCGCATTTAGTAAGACACACCATGTGACGATGGCTCTTGACATTAATATGTGTAACAAGTACATGTCCTGAGAATTATTGCATCACATGTAATCAAAGCCGGTATGCACAGTCGAGACTGGGAACCAACTCATTTCTTTGTTTATGCATGTCAATAAGCATTGAGAGAGAAAATAAGCTATTGAGACTGGCATCACGACCAGCATTCTGAAATCTGGATGGGTGCGATAATTAATTTACTTACTACTGTGAATAATATGGAATAACGGTTGCATACTTTGCGATCATCTACAAAATGCACAGGATATCTGAACTTAAAAATACAGTTGGAACACCGGCATGTATGTGTGGTCAGACCTCTGTTTCGGCTTGATCGACTTTGATCTTATGCCTAAATCCATTGCTATCACTAAAGACATGCATGCCTACAACACTTTCTACAAAGCACATTGTTGAATGTACACAACTCACAAAATGAACAAAATAGATGCACCGTGCAGACTACATAACCACGTGCTAGTACACGCATGAATGCTCATAAGCTACATACAGTAGATGATGTGAGATGATTTCAAAAACCGGCAAACGGTCAAACAATTCGCAGCGGTTCCAGCTCTGCTCAAGAACGTGCTCAACCCCCGCTATAACGAACCTTTTGCATGGATCCAGGGAGTCCCATCAACGGTATTAATTTGTGCATATATCATGGTTTGGAAATGTCTAATAAAAACAAACGAACATGGTTTAAAACACGCCATGCTTTTAAATTCTATCTCTATAGTCCATGGCATATGACTACAAGTTCCATCTCTTTAATTCTTGACAAATCCTATCTCTATGGTCCATGGCACATGACTACAAGTTCCATCTCTTTAATTCTTGACAAATTCTATCTCTATGGTCCATGGCACATGACTACAAGTTCTATCTCTTTGACAAATCCTATCTCTACGGTCCATGGCATATGACTACAAGTTCCATCTCTTTAATTCTTGACAAATCCTATCTCTATGCACATTGTACAAAGCGTAAACAATTTCCACTCTCACCATCTTCAGTTCAATTCATTTGAAAAGATTCGCAAATTACGTGACTTATCGGTGCATGTAATGCTGTTTGTAGCATTGTACACAGAAAGCTCGTTATTTATCACTCTGTCAGCAGACGCACTCATAAACAATCGGATATG
Organism: Prostheceraeus crozeri; assembly: GCA_907163375.1. NCBI lineage: Eukaryota > Metazoa > Platyhelminthes > Polycladida > Euryleptidae > Prostheceraeus > Prostheceraeus crozeri. Next base: position 179,508 of record CAJQUW010016235.1, read on the forward strand.
ATTTCAAATCAATTCTTCAAGCTCACTATGAACCCTCGTATGCGCCTCGTTCAAACCGAATTCTCAACTGCAATTTGATGATTCAATATCATTCGACGTTCATTTCGTTTTTCATTTTGGCCGCTGATTATTTTCCGGATAGATATCAGCACATATTCAATCGACAGAGGCAGTACTTTCATATTTTTTATAATTCTCAAAATATACGAAAATGAAATGATTGAAAATGCAGTAGGAAGATCATGTAGCAACAATTCCTCATCAAAGATATTAACCGAAATACAAAAACTACGACAACAAGTGCAGAACAACAAAATGATTTGAAAGTGCAAATGGAAGATTTTAGGAAAGGGTACCAAGTGAAAACTATTGTAAATGCGCAATGAGACCAAGCGTCTTGGCATTCTATTTCAGACTTTTGTTTCGTAGAACATTTTCCATGAACTATTTTATCAATGCACTTTTTCATCATTTTCGATGTAAAAACGGTCATCTTTAAAACTCTTTGTGAATGTTTTGGTCTGAATGTAGAAAGTTCATTGTTAAATTCGACGGGACTCATAGAAACGGATAGTACCGCTCCTATCGCCCTCAGAAAGAGCAGCACGAAAGCCCCTCGTCTTTTATGAATACACTTCAACTTCGAGGCCAGAAAGATATCTCTTTCCTGGGAGTCTTGAAAATTGATTGTCTTCAGGTAAAAAAAAACAATTACCCATTTTCAGCAATACAAGCAAGTCAAGTCCCTGAATATCTACACAGAACCTGATCATTTACAAGTAACATTCGCAATATTCTTATTAGAGATCGCTACTTCGGACTTGCCCTCATCACAATATCCATCTCAGAAGGAACAGTTCTGGACAGATCAAATATTACCTGGGTGAAATCTTTACGGAAGTCAGTACCTGTGTCTTCTTCGCACAGCCGTGTCACCGATGTATCGGTATTTCAAGGTAAACAGAAAAAATGTTCCGCGAAGAAATAGGAGTTTCAAAATGATCACAGAAACCTCATTACAATCCACTAATAGACGATGATTCAAACGAAACCAGTTTTGGAGACCTGCAGCTCACCCGCCCTCTGTGGGCCCTCATATCTGTCGCTTGCTCTGTCACAGACATTTGATGTCAACTTGAACGATAGATATCTACAGAAAGCTGACAGAAGTACACCACAGACTGCCCCAACACATATGACATCAGAAACTGTAGATGCTGCAGCAGTCCTTCCTTATCGACATCACGCACCAGAACGCTCGCATATAGAAGTTCAGACATTAATGTACTTAACCCAACACGTTGACTCCAGAATGTGATATCACTGAGATTTCAAGACGATGACTTCGGCAGTCCTGACCTCATTTTCAGTGAAATCAAATTCCATGTGTCTGCACACATCATTTCCGAGTTAATAGGCTCAGTGCAGTGGAGAGACGAAGGGCAAAGCGTCGGGCAGTGATTAGAAGCACGATCAAGCTAGCGTAAGACCGTTCCACCTTGTCGAGTGGCTGGATTGAATTACCGATGCCGCTCATTATAATCATTCAAGTCTCGGGTGACTGGCAGTGCCCTGCGTCGCTACAATGCACAATGAAGTGACAAGATCCGCTGAACCGCATCTAATTACAGACTACGAAATGTTCAATTCACAGAATAATGATACTCCTCAGACTTTCATAACCAAATTCCAAAACAAAATACTGAACAATTACGTGAATCTTTGATGTCATGAAACCGCCTGATCGGATATCTCTGATGTCATGAGGCGGCCTGATCGGATATCTCTGATGTCATGAGACCGCCTGATCGGATATCTCTGATGTCATGAGGCGGCCTGATCGGATATCTATGATGTCATGAGGCGGCCTGAACGGATATCTATGATGTCATGAGACCGCCTGATCGGATATCTCTGATGTCATGAGGCGGCCTGATCGGATATCTCTGATGTCATGAGGCGGCCTGATCGGATATCTCTGATGTCATGAGGCCGCCTGATCGGATATCTCTGATGTCATGAGACCGCCTGATCGGATATCTCTGATGTCATGAGGCGGCCTGATCGGATATCTCTGATGTCATGAGGCGGCCTGATCGGATATCTCTGATGTCATGAGACCGCCTGATCGGATATCTATGATGTCATGAGACCGCCTGATCGGATATCTCTGATGTCATGAGACCGCCTGATCGGATATCTCTGATGTCATGAGACCGCCTGATCGGATATCTCTGATGTCATGAGGCGGCCTGATCGGATATCTCTGATGTCATGAGGCGGCCTGATCGGATATCTCTGATGTCATGAGGCGGCCTGATCGGATATCTATGATGTCATGAGACCGCCTGATCGGATATCTCTGATGTCATGAGACCGCCTGATCGGATATCTCTGATGTCATGAGGCGGCCTGATCGGATATCTCTGATGTCATGAGGCGGCCTGATCGGATATCTCTGATGTCATGAGGCGGCCTGATCGGATATCTCTGATGTCATGAGGCGGCCTGATCGGATATCTCTGATGTCATGAGGCGGCCTGATCGGATATCTCTGATGTCATGAGGCGGCCTGATCGGATATCTCTGATGTCATGAAACCGCCTGATAGGATATCTATGATGTCATGAGGCGGCCTGATCGGATATCTCTGATGTCATGAGGCGGCCTGATCGGATATCTCTGATGTCATGAGACCGCCTGATCGGATATCTCTGATGTCATTAGACCGCCTGATCGGATATCTATGATGTCATGAGGCGGCCTGATCGGATATCTATGATGTCATGAGGCGGCCTGATCGGATATCTCTGATGTCATGAGACCGCCTGATCGGATATCTCTGATGTCATGAGGACGCCTGATCGGATATCTCTGATGTCATGAGGCCGCCTGATCGGATATCTCTGATGTCATGAGACCGCCTGATCGGATATCTCTGATGTCATGAGGCGGCCTGATCGGATATCTCTGATGTCATGAGACCGCCTGAACGGATATCTATGATGTCATGAGACCGCCTGATCGGATATCTCTGATGTCATGAGGCGGCCTGATCGGATATCTCTGATGTCATGAGACCGCCTGATCGGATATCTATGATGTCATTAGACCGCCTGATCGGATATCTCTGATGTCATGAGACCGCCTGATCGGATATCTCTGATGTCATGAGACCGCCTGATCGGATATCTCTGATGTCATGAGGCGGCCTGATCGGATATCTCTGATGTCATGAGACCGCCTGATCGGATATCTCTGATGTCATTAGACCGCCTGATCGGATATCTATGATGTCATGAGACCGCCTGATCGGATATCTCTGATGTCATGAGACCGCCTGATCGGATATCTCTGATGTCATGAGGCGGCCTGATCGGATATCTCTGATGTCATGAGGCGGCCTGATCGGATATCTCTGATGTCATGAGACCGCCTGATCGGATATCTCTGATGTCATGAGGCCGCCTGATCGGATATCTATGATGTCATGAGACCGCCTGATCGGATATCTCTGATGTCATGAGGCGGCCTGATCGGATATCTCTGATGTCATTAGACCGCCTGATCGGATATCTCTGATGTCATGAGACCGCCTGATCGGATATCTCTGATGTCATGAGACCGCCTGATCGGATATCTCTGATGTCATGAGACCGCCTGATCGGATATCTCTGATGTCATGAGACCGCCTGATCGGATATCTCTGATGTCATGAGACCGCCTGATCGGATATCTCTGATGTCATGAGACCGCCTGATCGGATATCTCTGATGTCATGAGACCGCCTGATCGGATATCTCTGATGTCATGAGACCGCCTGATCGGATATCTCTGATGTCATGAGGCGGCCTGATCTATACATTCTATTCAAAGATGCTCAGAATTGTGAGCTGTCGGATAGATGTCATTGGTGTATCTCACATATCTTGACTTCGCTGCTTATAAATTTCCATCAGATGATATTTTCGACGTGCGCTGCAAGAATGGATGAGTGCACCTGTGAAAAGATTGTGTGATGCGCCAATTATGTACACTGCCTTTTCTTCTAATAATTTTGAGGAATTATTGATGCAACCACGCACTCTATTCACGTGGAAGATTGTCTAGAAATCTACGAGTATGATTACAGATCTATTATAGTGTGTAGATATATAAATCTAGATCAACGATCAATGCAGGTCAGTTTCTATAAAAAAAAGTGACAATCGGAAACTCAGTTCAAAAGTCGATAATTAATTCTACAAAATCATTCAATTGAAAACGTCATGGATCTCTTGATGCTATAGGACATGCGTAATGTACCACAGCGCTTCACCGACATGATCTGCGGCCTCGTCTGACATTTGTCGTGTCGCCTCATCCCTGGTGGTTAGCTAAGGTTCAGAAGATGCATTATACTGACGGAAATAAATATTGATTGTCACACTGTTATCTCAAATGAACTTTCAAACTTTATTTCAGATATTTTCCACACTTTCATCACACATCAAATCCATTTCATTGATGCAGCTTCGTTTTCAATTAATATAGCTAAAATTCAGAACACTGCACCGTCGTGCTTACAATCATCAAAGCAAAATTATTGCGGAGTTGATTTCGAACTTGGAATCGATAACGCAGACAAAGAGAAGAAGCTTCAAGCGAGTGTAAAATGTGAAATAAAGACAATCTGCATATATTCATGATATTTGATGTGATTTTCAAGTTGTGCACTCGTATTTCATTTTCAACTGCAACATGACAAGTGTACGCCCTACAAAAAGAACTATCACAAGGAACAGAGCCGAACTCATCGTTCTTTCAATGCCATGGTTGGTTCGCAAGGCCTTTCACCTTCATGTGTACTCCTTCTTCTCTCGCTTCACGGATTTCTGTTATTTCTTAACATGAAGTCAGTCAATTTCTAACTACTAAGCAAAGTTGAAGCCGGAGGACGGATGTGGAAGCGGTGGACCCATCATTGAGTGCGTTAATGCTTCTGATGTTGAACTCAAGTTGAATGATTCATTCCATTCTATTTATAAAATACCATCGATCCTGAAAATCGATGGGCTTCGTGAAAATGTCAGCAAAGAATCATCAAATTCAGATCTTCGAAAAAGTTCTCTTCAAAATGATGCACCACATGATGTCTCGAAGAAAACGAGTACAAAAGCTATGAGTATACCGCCGAGGCGAATACATAGCCTTTCATGCGGGCTGATTGGACATTTATCTCCATGAAATCAGTGGGATAAGACACATTTCACGATTCCATAGCTATGCATTCTCCGGGTGTGTAGATACATGCATGCTTTCCTGGGTTTGTGGATGAATAAAATCTACCAGTGGATTCAAGGCTCAGAATCTGTTGCATGTTGGTGACATATCTCCAGGGATAAGTGGAATGAAAAGAAATCCGAGTACTGCTCTGAGGTAGTTATGGCACTCTCATAGAAATTACAAGCTATGTACTACTGAGAGCTGGCTCTGCTGCATTTAAATTGCTCTAAGTGTGCGAATGGAACTTTCTATGAGACTCCAACGATATCTACACGTCTCCATCCACAACAGTTAACGCTCGCACGCGCATGCAACTTTCTATGAGACTCCAATGATATCTACACGTCTCTATCCGTGGCATACAGCGCTCGCAGGCGCATGCAACTTTCTATGAGACTCCAATGATATCTACACTTCTCTATCCGTGGCATACATCGCTCGCAGACGCATGCAACTTTCTATGAGACTCCAATGATATCTACACGTCTCTATCCGTGGCATACAGCGCTCGCAGGCGCATGCAACTTTCTATGAGACTCCAATGATATCTACACTTCTCTATCCGTGGCATACATCGCTCGCAGACGCATGCAACTTTCTATGAGACTCCAATGATATCTACACGTCTCTATCCGTGGCATACAGCGCTCGCAGGCGCATGCAACTTTCTATGAGACTCCAATGATATCTACACGTCTCTATCCGTGGCATACAGCGCTCGCAGGCGCATACAACTTCCTATGATACTCCAATGATATCTACACGTCTCTATCCGTGGCATACAGCGCTCGCAGGCGCATGCAACTTTCTGTGAGACTCCAATGATATCTACACGTCTCTATCCGTGGCATACAGCGCTCGCAGGCGCATACAACTTCCTATGAGACTCCAATGATATCTACACGTCTCTATCCGTGGCATACAGCGCTTGCAGGCGCATGCAACTTTCTATGAGACTCCAATGATATCTACACGTCTCCATCCACAACAGTTCACGCTCGCAGTCGCATGCAACTTTCTATGAGACTCCAATGATATCTACACGTCTCTATCCGTGGCATACAGCGCTCGCAGGCGCATGCAACTTTCTATGAGACTCCAACGATATCTACACGTCTCCATCCACAACAAATCACGCTCGCAGGCGCATGCAACTTTCTATGAGACTCCAATGATATCTACACATCTCCATCCGTGGCATACAGCGCTCGCAGGCGCATGCAACTTTCTATGAGACTCCAATGATATCTACACATCTCCATCCGTGGCATACAGCGCTCGCAGGCACATGCAACTTTCTATGAGACTCCAATGATATCTTCGCAGGCGTGAATGACTTCTCACTCAAATTCAAATAAATTCTCCCTATTAATAGTAGAAATCAAACTACGATTTTTCGTTCAAAATACAATAATATCATCGCTGGAAGTCTTACATGCACTGATGTTCTTCATTTCCATAATCAGCCAACTTCCGATAATGGAATATTTCCTCAAACGATGACGTTGCAACGCTTCAAAAATGAGTAACAAAAGTAAAATCCAAGTAGATGAAAAGTCAATGATGAACATTTCCTTAACAATTCCCAAGGATTGAAACAATAACAAATTGTTTCAATCACGTGAATCTTTCCGTGTCGAAATGACTGAAGGTAGAATTAGGAAATGAACTGATGTATACATATTTCGTTCTCATGATTAGCTATTCGAATGGATTAACACTTGGACAGTTTTAATTAATAAACGAAAATTTGAAGTCCGTCTCATTGGTAACAGGAATGACATTTGAGAGCATTCTACCATTCCTTTCGTGATAAAGGACGTGAAAATGAACAGCGTGGGAACATGAACAGCGAAAGAAGCTGATGTGAAACTCTTCAACACCAGGCGAGTGAGTTCAACATCCACGAAATCAGCCGTGAAATAGTGCTGAGAAATTGTCTGTGAAATACGCCAAAATGTTCAAGCAAGCGGTTTCGGTATTCATGACTCAGATGCGAGCGAACTGGCTGGCAGCATCCACACGGGTCAAAGTCTCTTCCCATTGCACTGAATGACGTGACCATTGTCACTATCATTCGAGAGTTGTAAAAAAATGGCTTTAATTATACAAATATTCGTCATTTTACACCTTAAGAATCAATTCGATGGTCATCCGAAACGCCTTGAACTCGTCATTATCAACAGGAAGACATTTCCCTGCACTTGGATTCTGTGTGCATGGGAAACTCGTCTCACACTGGTGGCTATGAACCGTGACCTGTTGAGAATAATCAGCGCATAAGGGCTGCCTCATACCAAACTTGCAAGAGTGGTTTCATGCCTAAGGTGAGACATGAATCAAAGACCTCATGTAGTCTATTCTATTCAGGTTCATCTGCGAAATATTTTCCACTGCATGATTTTCAGTTCTCATCTTAAAATTATATACACGAATATCTATGCTATCTCAACCTCAGTTCATGTCATAAATATCTATGCCTTGGCACTAGAAATTCAAGATTGCGGTGGATGATACAGTCGATGTACAGAATGATTACCTCAATGATTACATGAGAGGAGGTCATTCAACGGCCACGTTCTACATCCTTGTTAACACCATCAACATAAGCTTCAATACATTGAAACCATGCTACAAGGCTGAGGAATTGATTTCTTCATCAAAGCCCGTGATTTATTTCACATCAAGCCTCATAAATGCACAGAAGAGATTCTGAACCGTAGCGATAGAACATGTTAAATAAGTCGTCAACATAACATGTACTTTTATTGCGTTAGTTCACGTCGCTGACATAAACCCACAAATTAGAGTTCATCCGAATGATAAAGTTCTTGTCTGCATATTCAAACGTCTGCCATGATGATAAGTGAAAATGCCATGCTTCTTTTAAGTACACTGGTCGATGAGTAACATCAACGTATCTCCACCAAATCTCAATTGAAAGTACAATTATCAAATCACTCGAAGTAAAATAAATAGCAATATTGAAGCTCTTCAACAGTAAATGGATTTCAAGACAAGTTATGGAAGGTACGTCCGGTTCATAATGATTCCTGCATCTTGGTTGAAATATATGTACGACAACTATGCAGGAGATATGCCGGCGAGTAGGAGCGAGTCTCCACCATATTCAACGACTCCAAATAAGTCATAGAAGTAAAAAGTAGTACACTAGAATGGAAGTTTGATATCTTGCCTATGTACAATGATGGCACATGGAAAAATCTATGGTCTGTGGATCAGATTCGATCTAAAACATTGTATCATAGTCAAACTACTTTGTATTTGCCAAGTTGGTTGTGGAAGTTGTTGACACCTAATTACAGGATTTTCATGAAGAGAACTGCAAGTGAGATGGCAGCATTGTTTCATGCGAAATAGCCTACTATTCCATGGATTAATATAGTGTGTCTATTTGTAGCAGTCACTGACAACTAGTTTCCAATTTTTCAATATTGGAATGCGAATTAAAAATTGATTCACAGAGTCATAATTGAAAGTGGTCGGTGTGCTGTTTGTAAGAACATCTGAAGAATTCACAGAAAGTCTAATTATTGTATTATTTCTCCTTCAAGCGGCTAAGAAACCTGGCGCTTTTCTGGAATAAACACATTGAAAGTTTCTTTACCGACAATCATTTCTCAAATGAATGAAATGTCGCTGGAACTTTTCAATTAATCATTGAATGACACATGTGATATTTTGGAAGCTGATATTCGAATGCAAAAAAAAAGTAAAAATGAATTGTTATTAAAAAGTAAAAGTTTAAAGTAAAATGAATACTCTGAGATTTCTTGGCCTCTGATTTCAAGCTGGAGTTATGCATGGACCATGTTCTTATACAAGTTGCATAAGAGTCTGATTATACTATTGATAGATTATCGGAGCGCTATTTCAAAATGATGAACGCACAGAACGTTTAAAAGGATTTTCTTCTTTGTCATCCTGTCGGCGCAGCATTTTGTAAATTCACTATTGCTTTTAAGTACATGGTCTTTGGACAAGGGCCAACAATCCAGATCACAAATTGGCCTGATAAATATAATGGTAATCAAAAAAACATGGAAGCCAGATCGCACAAGTTGCGTTTTGCCCCAACTAAGTTCCCCCGACGTGTGCCATAATTTTCATGCAATTTCCATTCTAGGACTTTCTATGGCATTGTTAATTTCTATGAAATAAGTGGTGCCATAGAAATGAACAATTTTGACTATTTTCAATTATGGAAATCACCGGAAAATTTCAACAACATTTCCGGAGTTTTATCACACAAAATTCAAGTTTAAATTCCATTGCACAGAAATGATGATTAATGACTGCAAATTTACCATAGAGAACGCACCTAGAAGCGTGTTAGAGACGGCACGGAAAAGTTGGATCTATGAAAGGAGTCTCTTCATTGCGATTTCTACACGATAAAGCACACTAGATTATCTGATTCGATATCTCGTTCTGTATTCCGGAGAGAGCCATTGCCCAGAGCATTTGATGTTTGCATATCCATCTTGTCATGCCTCACATTCTTGACGTGGAATAGACATGGTGTGCATTGACTCCGACAAATAGCTATGTAAATGATCTTACATAGCCCTCGGGGCAAGGTCAAATAATTTACATCTCCTATTTCCCCAACAGCCGTCCTCTATCAATCATCATGTTTTGTAGATCACTGCATGAGATAACAAATCTACATAGAAAGCCAAAGGAATGATATAGGAATGACGAACAAGTTTCTGATCTCTTCATTGACTATCAGATCTTCAGATTAAATCCTCTTTACCTCCAGAATAAATATTTCACTTCCGTTGAAATGAAAACAAAAATGAGAGATTGAAAGCCGGATGTAAGCATTAGTTGTTTTCTGATAACGGATTGACCTGAATCGGCATTTGTAAACAATTGATATCAGAACAAACACAGATCGGTTTGAATCGAAGAATAATGCATTTTCTCAGCATCCAATTAAACTTCTGTTATTGAGATTCTCAAACTGCGAAATTGTTTGTTTAATGAACGATGTTATTTTATCGTGATCAACTTTAAATGTACTTCGATCGGCACGCGCCTGTCATTGACCTGTGAACCTAATTGGCGAATCTACACGTTTGCTTTAATCTCAGAGTATTTGTCAATCATGAGTCCTCAAATAACCAACCTAACTTCAATGCTTAGAACAAGTGCGAATCACTGCTGATTAAATGAATGGAAAATCTTCTACTGTGAAAATTGATGTGCGACTGCTGTTGTTTTTTCCAACAGAGTTTTACTTTTGCTTTGAGTTATTTGTTTACGCTTTCTATGCATGATGTAATTATATAATCAAGTTTTGCCGGCATTAATAAGGGCTTTGAACTATGTTACACCTCATCACAATCTTTTCAATGCCGAGTAATTTTACATTGAAATCTGAGGCCGCAATTTCTTTGATAGTTTAGGCAAGGATGGCTAGACAGGCCTATAGACGATTGGTGAGAATCGTTATCAACCGCTGCCTCGGCATGTGCGTGCATTTTATCATGTATGCTACGTAGAAATCTGAAGATGTCTTTCAAATGTTGTCCTAGTCGGAATCAACACGTCTTATATTTTAATGTCTACGAATTCAGATTAAAATTATAGAAGTATAAGATCACAGCAACAGTTACAAGTTTCAAATCATTGTTTATAAGGTCAGTTCTATTTATTTGGCATAGGAATACAGCTTGATTACATAAAGCATTAAATTGTTTATGTCAGTCAATAAAAACCTCATTAATCGTATTGTTAATCTATGAAATTGTCAATGAATCAATTGGTAGACGATTTGATACTTGTTATATAGTCACGTGACAGGAAGACTGATGACGTAGCTGTCACTACCGTTCATAGAAGTATCTATTTACCAGTGCATTTCATTTATATCATAGAATGCTATAGTACAGTTCAGACTCTGAACCGCAATGTGCTATAAGGCTGAGGGCACTGTGGGGTTATGGAATCATCGAATGATTTCATTGAGGCAGTGCATGACACCATCGCTTTGTATGTCCACAGGTTAATCAGTTCAACGAGGCGGCATTACCTGTTGTATACTTGTATGAAATTAGTCATGTAATATACTAGCAGATAATACTAGATTTATAGTAGATAATACTAGATATATATATAGCAATAATACACAGATTTCTTCAGTCATTATTAACCGAATTGGCATCGAGCTTTCGGTTCTCAGTAATTATAGCAAATAATGACATCAAATGCAAGCACTGCCTAGTAAATATGTGTCAAATCAACCTCGATTTGATCGATGTTTGCTCTCAGGATAACACTAATGATGAAGAATGATGTCAGCCGGAACAAGTGACCAATAATCGTCGATTCGACCGATCATGGCGTGATTAATATCCTTGGACATTCGAAACGGCCCGAGAATCAGCAATATCCTTTAGTCTCTGGTGAAGGGAAAATCGGTCATGTCCGAGATTGCTGCAGCTTCGTCGCCTTATCTTGCCATCAACCCCCCACAACGTTAAAACCAGTTACCAGCACGAGTGCACCTTAACATCGATTCTTGCTCATTTAGCTGATAAAATGCGTCAACCACGAACTTTTCTATCCGACGAACTGATGACCCGGCCGCATTGCCGACATTACCAGCGAGAGAGAACACATGTTAATTCACTACAGCAGCATCGTATCATCATGCCAGCTGCCAGCACGGAGTGAAATGTAACCAGGCTCTCTAGCACAAGTTGCTGTCTGACTGCTGATGGAAAGAACATAACTAAGTACGCAATACTATTTCGATTTCGATGACAAAGAACAAAAGACAAAGCTGCGGAGTGAAAAAGTTAGTCTCCCAGTCGTGTACTGCAACTCTTATCATTTCTACAGCAGCAGCCTCTCTGAGGTAAAAGTGAGGCAGCAGGGGGAGTGGAAAGTGACTACAATCAGGGAACACAGCTCCCTACACCACTTGGGTACATTATGCTCAATCCGTCACTCACAATTAAGTGGCATCTATTCCGTTGCCTCAAGATGAGATGGGAGAGAGAGCCTGGAAAGGGAGATAACGATTAAAAGCAAATGTGAGAACTGAAATGGAGTACTCTCACGTTTCACCAAATCAACACAGCTATGTGAGAACAAATGTAATTGACAGACTCAAATTCAAATAATTTCTCCCTCTGATGGTTCATTCAGATCAACTCTGCAGCCATTAATATAATCAAACTATCAGCAAATAAACCTCGATCAACTGCAGTTCAGTGAACCATCTGCAATGATGTTATTCCCACGCCGCTTCATCGAATACACAGCAAAGCCAACTGAAATGAGAAGCACCTGTATAACCATAGAAGAGTGGAAGGTTGATTGCTAATCCACAATAATGGACGGTAGATAGAAAAATCAATGATTCTCGATCAATTTTCAAATAATACATGAATAAAAACCGTCTCAGGAGAGCTTTAATTACCATAATCCAAGGGAACGCTGATTCTCGAGGATTCCGAAATTATAGCCCGATTATGCCGGGAAGACGGACTCTATTCACAGCGGGCAGTGTCGTGATTTTGCATTCAAGCCCGGTAGAGCTTGCTGGATTTGTGTGCATTGGAAAATGACACTAAAGCCCGCCAGTAATCGGTATGTGGTGCTGCATCATGGATCTATAACAAACTTATCCGTTGTCTATATCTGTGTTAGTGAAATGAAATTACCGTAGCTATGGACTCCTAGATATCATGACTTACTTAAATAGATGGCAATATATATTGTAGCATATATAATTATTGCTGCCTGCCCAGAGCTGGCAACAATCGTCGTTGTTGCCGGCTACGTAATGGTTAAAGGAGGATTCATTGATATTTACTGAAATAATGAGGTCGATATCTTGTTAAAATTCCCGAGGGCTTTAGCCCGAGGGATTTTAACATGATGTCGACCGAGATATCTCAGTAAATATCATTGAATCCTCCTTTAACCGTTTTAAAGTATGCCACTTTTATCTCTATGATTGGCGGGCAAATTAACAATGTATAAAAGGACTATCTATTGAGGCAAGTTTTTCATAGAAATACATATTTCAAAATGCGAAATTGACAGCTCCACTTTCATTCTCTTAGCTAATTAGTAAAGCGTTAAGAACGTGATGAATGACTTCAGCAATATTTTGGAAGGCATTGATATAAATGATTTGATAAGATCTGAAGGAATGGTCAGTTCATCAACTACAACATTTAAGCGATATGCATCTCCCATAACTGAAATTGATGTGAAGTCCAGAATATCGGACCAAATTCCAAAACCAACAAAAAATTCTGCAATGTGGACAAGAAATACCTTCGACGACTGGCTTCGTCAACGAAATGATCTCATTTTGTGTTAGGGATCTTTGGAACTTTTGTTCCTTTCAGAACAGGGATATACAACATTGCAAACTATTACAAAATCAAGTCTCAACGACGCGCTTCAAAAATTTGTTTTTGAAGTAAGGAAAGTCAACGGTGAACGCTATCCAAGCGAAACTCTTCGAAGTCTTGTTTGCGGAATCGGATCATGGCTTCAGCGATTCGGAAACAAGCAGTGGAGATTGTTTTCCGATGCTGAATTCGAGGCAACTCGTGTGGCTTTAGATGCAGCAATGAAAGAATCGGCTGAGTTACACTGTAATGAAAAGAAGAAGCGGGCTTCACCAATCTCAGATGAGCAAGAAGAAAATTTGTGGGAGAGAGGTTACCTGGATGAGGATAATCCAAAGAAGTTCAATCGAACTGGATTTTTAATTTTATCTTAATGTTTTTCTCTTAAGATATTATGATCATTTCTATGTATATTGTTATTGAAGTTATGTGTATTGAAATATTTTACCGATAAAATGTACTATATCTATAGTATAACGATTTTCATTATAGCTGATTTTATTTCTATGCTCACAGGGCAAATTAACAGGGATGGGGATATTACAGAAAATAATGAGATTTCTAAATAGCAAAAATACATTACAAGATAAAATGGCATAGTTTAATGAAACAAAAACCACTATCTATGGATGTAGCCAGAAACTTCCACAGACTTCTACATGTGTATGAATCATAGCACGCATTCACTACAATAGTAATCATGTCTAGCTTTTTCAAGCATCAATGAAGTCTCGGCATCGGCTGTACAACTCATTGATGCTTTCAAAATCTAGGCATGATTGATAGATTCAGGAGTCCATGACAAAGCGGATGAAAAATAAATCAAAAGTGACAAAGGAATTCCATGATCGCTATCACTGACGAAAAACTCTGTGGAAATCATAAGCAAGGAGGAAATCTCAGCTGAAACGTGATTTTTGACAAGAAAGCCCGCCAAGTGACAGTAGATAAGTAGCAAGTGAGGGTTAATGATCAAACCACTTGTCAAATGAAATGTGGAAGGTGATTAGAGCAAATTGCAGGATATTTTGGAAACCAATGTTGAATATTTTGTATCATGAGAAACTGCTTCATGTACTTGCATTCGACTATTTCTCATCGATAGAATAAAGCTCACATGGTAAAGTCACGTCACCAGAACATCACAAGAAGTCACCGACAGATAACTAAATATCACACTTAGTAAGATAAAGGAAATAAATGCTCCTGTGGATAAAACAAATGGAAAACATTCAATCAACACGCAGGTCAACGAAATGTCAACTCATCAATGAATGATGCATATGAACAACGAACTACGAACGTGCAACACTTGTTGTCAAATGTCTTAGAAATTGATTAATATTCTTGTCATTCGTAGCATAGAGAGCTGCACACGCATGAATCTTCACTCTTACATTAATCAAATTCATTGCCGAGTACACTTTCATTACGTAAGTACAACTTGAATGAAGACGTCATGAACAACGATTGGTTTACCTGTATTTTTTCTCCTGGAATATGTCAAGTGTAATTCACCAACATCTCGTCACAGTTCTGAATTCAGATTTTCCGCATTTGTGATAGGGATAGTAACAACTTGAGATTGACAACAATATTCGATTGATTGAACAGAAAGAGACATTTACTGAAGCTTGATAATTGGGAAACAGCCTTTATCGCGTGAACTATTATCTGCGTAATATTTTAGTTCATGAGAGAATCACAGTCCATCGTCAGCTTCAATAATTCTCTCCTCATCTGAATATCAAGCTGAAATCGATTGAAAATGTTTTACAAGGCTAAGAATGAATCTTACTATTGACACTCGTGTCATTAGCTTGATGTGCGGCGTGTACACTGACGGCGATGCACTTCAAGCGAAGGCAAAATTCATTGATTTGAAAAGTGCAATGCATCCATTTTTTGTGAAATAGCATTAACTATCATATACTCCTTGAATGACTTGTTATGATATTCTTTTCCCCCACTCGAAGTTGCTGATAATCTCTAAATTGCTAAAATGTATATCGGAAAACCACTTTTATTAAATTTCCCCTTCACAAAAGCTCAAACTTGATAGAATCGCCTTGAAGGCAGAAGCCTTGATATCTCGGTATTCAGACTTCAGTTCCATGAGGGTGGAAAGTGGGTAGCACGGAAACTAAGAGTCAACTTTCAAAGATTGAAGCTGCTTTTCTCCCGGAAATAAACATTCGCACGCGCTATCATGAAAATCACGCCGCGATTCGCGCAGTATGTCTGGTAAGATGAGAAAACTTCAAATCCTGTGGAGATAGTGCTACATTAACTCCACATTTCCTAGATATTGAATGGTCTATCTATCGACTGAATACAATGAGTTCAGCATACGAGGCGCGCTCGTGAAATCGCTGCATTGTATGCAAGCTTCGTACTACTTATTACTTCACCCAAACAGTAGTTTAGGTGAAATATCGTTTCAATTCATAATTAATCGACAGAAACATTCCCTCATCTATACAAGAAGTAGAAATCCATCATTCCTAGCTTCGTGTCACCACTTCTGTCTACATCAAATTCTTCAAAGAAGCTGTCGGAAACACATCAAGCTACTGCTGCTGCGATCGCACGCCACATAGCTGTACATTCCACTGCTGTAAATCAACTTTCAAGAGAGATGTCTATGTACACCTCTCCGGGCATGAATTCACGTCAAACAATTGTCTCTTGGAATGCAACCTCACCACAACGCGTGACACTAGACATACGACAGCGAGATAAAAACTGGCAAACAATAGCAAGCATGAGAGACGACTCTGCGCCTCATGAGAGTCTCCTGAAAATATTTCCCGAGCTGGATTGGCATTTCATGTCAATACCATTAGGCCGATGACCAAAAATAACCCACACTTAATGAGCCAGGTAATTCGGGGAGCTCAATCGAGTAGGATCACGCTCCACCGACTCCTCGATATGCTGATGGTACAGTCAACTTCACTTTGATCATCCGCGAACAAATACTTTCATTTCTTGCCTGCAAATTAAAGAGTCATAAATTTTCTTCTTCAAAAATCCTCTCCTCACTCAGAACTCGGGGTAGAAGTGAAAAGGCTTTTGAAATGATTGAATTATCGGTGGATGATAACTGCACGTGGAGAGTCGATCTCACCTGACCTCACCGCCATCGATGGGAGATCAATAAAGTCCAACCGGAATCTGCAGATGTCGATATCCAACTAGATAGTCATGAGAACAAAATTCAGCAACCTGATCGACATCTTCGCTACTAATGTGAACTATTTGATTGATATTCTGTAGAGCAGGCTGCGTTGAATTCGAATTCCGTAAGCCATAAGCAGAGATTTCATACAAACTTGCACAAGGGAAACAACGAACAATCGACTCAAGTAAATTATCCTACACGTGACTCGCCGCACGATTCTCATTATCAAAGCGATGTAACGATGTTTATATGATCATCATCAAGGGCACTATCTATGTCCCTATCATGGAAGCCACTATCTATGTCCTTATCATGAAAGCCACTATCTATGTCCTTATCGTGAAAGCCACTATCTATGTCCATATCATGATGTTCACTATCTATGTCCTTATCATGATGGCCACTATCTATGTCTATCCATGTCCTTATCATGATGGTCACTATCTATGTCCTTATCATGATGGCCACTATCTATGTCCTTATCATGATGGCCACTATCTATGTCCTTATCATGATGGTCACTATCTATGTCCTTATCATGATGGCCACTATCTATGTCCCTATCATGAAAGCCACTATCTATGTCCTTATCATGATGGCCACTATCTATGTCCCTATCACGATGGTCACTATCTATGTCATTATCATGATGGCCACTACCTATGTCCCTATCATGAAAGCTACTATCTATGTCCATATCACAATGGTCACTATCTATGTCCTTATCATGATGGCCACTACCTATGTCCCTATCATGAAAGCTACTATCTATGTCCATATCATGATGGTCACTATCTATGTCCTTATCATTCACACCATAAAAGTCTATACAATGAAGCTGTCAAGAACGTAAAAGTCATAAAATCGAACTACTGAATTCGATAAATACGAAAATACATGAAGATGTTTCACTTATCAAGAAGTGAACCGACAGTCACAAGGATTACTGAGGAATTCTTCTTAGAATTCACCCCCTTTTTTGTTGCCACATTCCTACACAAGCTGGGATTTACACATGAATTCCTTTTATCTAGAAATGCATCCTACGACTTCCTTGTCTCTTCACAGATTCAAAACTTCCTATCTGATGTCTGACGTTGAATCAACCAAATTCAACTATAAAACCATTCGGACAAGTATTTCTCACTTTTCATTTCTTGGCGCTCTGTATGCACTGACTAAATGTCCATTTTTCATGTCGCTTGTGTAAGATGGCCAATCATTGACGTAACTCGGTTATCTTTAATTCTGCTGAACACAGAGGGTGTGAAGCAACATCAACGCATTAACTACAGTGTGAGTCAACCAAAGAAAACCTCAACATTTTATCATTTCCGCTGATTTGTGTTCAAATGCGTGATTATCACCACCGCTTCTGCTGAACCTGCCTGCAGGTGTGTTCCATACACGCGTTGGACGGGCGCATCCGCGTGTTATCTAAAAGAACGCGTGGATGCATAATTGCTGACTTTTATCCAAATCCACAATTTATCGCGTTTACTGATACATCGCAACTTCTTTATGGCATATGAGCCGCATTACTTAAATGCTTATCCCGTTGGTCATCATTATTAATCCACTGGAGAGACCATGCGAAGAAATCCGACCATTTGCCATAATTAGGATGTCTGTCGGTAGGCATAGAAATAGAATTGGCCAACAACTGAAATACATGTCAAGTTCGGATGACAATTGACTGCTCTTCTCATAACTCTTCAATCACAGAATAGGTATTATATTTCACCAAATTCGTTGGTCATTTAACGAGACAAGAATCTCAATATCCTATTCCTTCTTCAAGGTCATTTCGATTGTGTGTATTATTACGTAATTTTGCAGGAAACATTGCCAGGCTTCTAAAATAAACCATACTGTGAACACTAGCTGAGAACACTTTTATTTATGAGACGTAAGCCCCATGGTCCATGAGGCGGTTATTGACTTTGATTTTACTGCAAGAACAATTGAGACAAAGCCTTCTTCCAACATAAATGCTCATTTCATTTATCATCTGTTTAAGCATCACACATTGTATCTAAGGCCTCAAATTACTAACAATTACAAAAATCAGGTGAACTGAATCATTGCCTTGCTTCGAGAAGTGTGATCATGTTTTATCAAGCTCGGACAACGTCCCTACGTGAACAGATGCAGGAAAGAGACAGCTAATATCACCTCTCTTGAAACTCCAAACATGCTGAAAACAATTTATGATTGATTTTCGTGGCAAGTGTAAATTTGAAGATTCGCTAGTCCTGAATGGTATGGGCATCTGAATTGCAAGAAAATGAATTCGAACAGCGTCTTGAATTTCAACAACATGTTGAAAATTCGTTTCCTCATCAATCAACAAGAAAACTGAATCAAGTTTGTTGTAGGCTCATCTCGCACATACAGGATATAAGATGAAGAAATACGTCATAAACTGTGTTTAAGAAATAACACCCCATCATTTGATGATCCGCGTACAACTTGCTTCTATGTTTATACAGGATATAAGATGAAGAAATACGTCATAAACTGTGTTTAAGAAAGAAATAACACCCCATCATTTGATGATCCGCGTACAACTTGCTTCTATGTTTATAATTCAACGTAGGATATAAGATGAAGAAATTTTTTACGTCATAAACTGTGTTTAAGAAAGAAATAACACCCCATCATTTGATGAATTCCGAGTACAACTTGCTTCAAATTATGTTTATACAGGATATATTGAAGAAATACGTCTTATAAACAGTTGCCCATTAAGAAATAACAGGATGTCTCCCATCATTTGATGATCCGCGTACAACTTGCTTCTATGTTTATACAGGATATAAGATGAAGAAATACGTCATAAACTGTGTTTAAGAAAGAAATAACACCCTATCATTTGATGATCCGCGTACAACTTGCTTCTATGTTTATAGCGATGGCAGCTGTTAGACTGAAATCCACAGGAACAGCTACTATTCTATGGTGCTACCACTTCACAACACACTACAAGTCTCTAGAAGCCTAACAGCTGACTTCATGAGAAGCTGAACAACATTTTCTAAAATATACCACAGAATATTTTGCTATCATTACTTCGCATGTCTTTAGTATTGAGCGATTTGCAATGCATTTTCATCCAATGCATTACATTAAAAGTTATTGTCTTCCACACAAACCAACAACACAACTATCAGTAACATGAGTGCCTGATTTTGACTTCCGCATAACTTGGTAGAAATTTAACTTTCACCCAATTATGCTAATGATGGGATCAAGAGGTGTGCATGTCCAATGAAGAAATAACTCAAGAGTAAAAATCACAGAATATTCCATCTGCAACAAATGCGTGCACCAATTCTCAGAAGCAACGATTCAGAGCAAAAATTAAATCAATTGAAAATAGTGAAAATGATATAATTTAGATTACAAAATTTGTAAAATTCAAATCAAAATTATAGTGCATTCTACTGTAGTGACTTACCACAAACTTCCCAGTAAGTTAATGTTGCACCACACCTAGATAACACTAACTGGCTTACACACACTTGCAACGCATGATTTCCATCATGAGACGTCCTATATCCATTCAAGGTCTGAGACACGCCGACTTTTCAACTCAAATAACTGCATTGACCAAAGAAGTTACATATTTATGAGCTCTTACAAAGCTAAAATGAGATTGAAGTATTCATCATTCATTTGTTATCAAATCAAGAAGGAGCATCACACGAAATAATCACTTTTTGCTGTTCCATGTGAATTGCCAACATCATATTCGACATCGATGAATTGCTAATGAATATTGAAACACTCATGAGCTTCGTTTTCTTCATCATGTTGCTAACAAAACTTAATAATCAAACAATTCTACATAAACACAACCTGAAATTGCTCACCCTGAATCCGAAGTGACTTTGAAAGCCTGACCTTTTACGTCCTTCAAGAAAAATGTCGTTATTCGATTCCGATCAATCATCGTGCTTCAGATTAAAACAAATTATCGAATTGAACGCTTTCGCTTTCTACTTTTGATCGATTGAAATCGAAGCAGTACAGAATGACTGCTATGAAGGTATTAATGAATTCCAATGGCGGACAGTCTTACAACATGCACGCGAAGTGCAGACAGTGAATAGTTCAAACTCAGAATTAGGATCTTGTGAGCAGATTTGCATAAAGCCACAACAGCATGTTGTGAAATATATTTCTAAAGCTGACTGTAACAATGACTATTCTAGCCATGAACATTTCGTTGGAAAGTTGCCATCGATTTTGTCAACAGAAACAACATAAAAATGGATCTTGATACATTTAACTTCTGAACAAGCAAGTGAGTTTCAGTTCACGAATTTATGCAAAATAATTTCCCTAACGAAGAGATGCTCTAACATCCCAACGAAGAACAATACCTTTCGATATGCTCCAATAATCCTTGAGGATGAATTTTAATGTCCTTTCGTGATACAAGGCAATCTACTAAATAAGTTGCATCCTCTCAATAGGAACAAGAGGAATATCGCCTTGATACTCGTTACAACAATAAATGCTGTCCACAAACAAAATTCTCTTGTTTCCTCGCAAACATTGAATTCTTTGGTCAAGATATTGATCGGTATCTAGAGTTGGAGCAAATTTCGAAGAATAAACAAACAAAAAGAGCAATTTCTGAACCTTATCTGAATTTCCTAAATCGCCAGGAAAAGATTTTCTATGAAGATCGAGTGACCTGATAAGTTTTACATGCTTACAGATATTTCTACGGAGCAAGTTGTCATCATGTTGTCGACACAGACATCCGACATCTACATGGTCGGACGAGTGCCATCATAGTTATCTCATGCCCTCTTTAAGCGACGTAGACATCCGACATCTACATGGTCAGACGAGTGACATCATAGTTATCTCATGCCCTCTTTAAGCGACATAGACATCCGAAATCTACATGGACAGACGAGTGCCATCATAGTTATCTCATGCCCTCTTTAAGCGACGTAGACATCCGAAATCTACATGGACAGACGAGTGCCATCATAGTTATCTCATGCCCTCTCTGAGCGACATAGACATCCGACATCTACATGGTCAGACGAGTGACATCATAGTTATCTCATGCCCTCTTTAAGCGACATAGACATCCGAAATCTACATGGAGAGACGAGTGCCATCATAGTTATCTCATGCCCTCTTTAAGCGACATAGACATCCGAAATCTACATGGACAGACGAGTGCCATCATAGTTATCTCATGCCCTCTCTGGGCGACGTAGACATCCGACATCTACATGGTCAGACGAGTGACATCATAGTTATCTCATGCCCTCTCTGGGCGACGTAGACATCCGACATCTACATGGTCAGACGAGTGACATCATAGCTATCTCATGCCCTCTCTGGGCGACATAGACATCCGACATCTACATGGTCAGATGAGTGACATCATAATTATCTCATGCCCTCTCTGGGCGACATAGACATCCGACATCTACATGGACAGACGAGTGCCATCATAGCTATCTCATGCCCTCTTTAAGCGACATAGACATCCGAAATGTACATGGTCGGACGAGTGCCATCATAGCTATCTCATGCCCTCTTTAAGCGACGTAGACATCCGAAATGTACATGGACAGACGAGTGCCATCATAGCTATCTCATGCCCTCTTTAAGCGACGTAGACATCCGAAATCTACATGGTCAGACGAGTGCCATCATAGCTATCTCATGCCCTCTTTAAGCGACGTAGACATCCGACATCTACATGGACAGACGAGTGCCATCATAGCTATCTCATGCCCTCTTTAAGCGACATAGACATCCGACATCTACATGGACAGACGAGTGCCATCATAGCTATCTCATGCCCTCTTTAAGCGACGTAGACATCCGAAATCTACATGGTCAGACGAGTGCCATCATAGCTATAGCGACGTAGACATCGACTCTACATGGACAGACGAGTGCCATCATAGCTATCTCATGCCCTCTTTAAGCGACGTAGACATCCGACATCTACATGGTCAGACGAGTGACATCATAGTTATCTCATGCCCTCTCTGGGCGACGTAGACATCCGAAATCTACATGGACAGACGAGTGCCATCATAGCTATCTCATGCCCTCTCTAGACGACGTAGACATCCGAAATCTACATGGACAGACGAGTGACATCATAGCTATCTCATGCCTTCTCTAGGCGACACAGACGTAAATCTGACCTCTACATGAACAAGACGGCGTCTTCACAGTTATCTCATATCTTGGCGCCCCATCGACATTATAGCTTTGATCAAAATACACTGCTGCATCACCAATGATATCTCACTTCTTCAAATATCCATCTAACGGTAAATATCTAGGCACCCAACTAAGCAAATCACAACTTCCTTATTCGACTGGCAATTACCTCCAGAAAGTTCAAAACTGCTATGTTCTCATTTCTAATTCAGAGAATTGTCCTCAAGGCAAATCGACAGATACAATGAAGAAAGACGGATAGTTATGGCGCGGGGAAAGAGACGACTCAATTATTTGTCATTGTCATCGATTTCTTATGATTGACATTTGAATGATTCCGCACTGTTGCAATTTGCATGATTATTTACAGACGGAGACAGAAGGTATGTACAGCTCCGCATTCATCGACATGGATTCACACACGCTAATGAGCTCGCTAAATGAAGACTGTGAGATCGTCTAGTTACAGGAACTCAAGATAAAAGTACAAAACTTGTTTTGACGGAACTTGAATGAGAACTGACTGAAGATCTTGACCGGTTTCAACTTTGCGAAAATAATAAAATGTATCTGACGTCAAACTTCAGTCCATGATCCACAGAAGAATTGGAGTTTCGCCATTCATCAGAGCAAAACCAAAGAAATATAATGAGTATTTTCCCATGAATTATTGACCACAAGGCCACTGCACCCACCCAGGTTTGAACCAACGTCTCCCGGATGCAGAGCGAGCACTCTACCACAAGGCCACTGCACCCACCCAGGTTTGAACCAACGTCTCCCGGATGCAGAGCGAGCACTCTATCACAAGACCACTGCACCACCCAGGTTTGAACACAGATCTCCCGGGCACACAGCGAACACTCTACCACAAGGCCCATGCACCCAGGTTTGAACACAGGTATCTTGCACGCAGAGCGAACACTCTACCACAAGGCCACTGCACCACCCAGGTTTGAACACAGATCTCCCGGGCACACAGCGAACACTCTACCACAAGGCCCATGCACCCAGGTTTGAACACAGGTATCTTGCACGCAGAGCGAACACTCTACCACAAGCCCGCTGCATCCACCCAGGTTTGAACACAGGTATCTCGCACGCAGAGCGAGCACTCTACCACAAGGCCACTACACCCACCCAGGTTTGAACACATGTCTCCCGGACGCAGAGCGAGCACTCTACCACAAGACCACTGCACCCACCCAGGTTTGAACACATGTCTCCCGGACGCAGAGCGAGCACTCTACCACAAGACCACTGCACCCACCCAGGTTTGAACACAGGTATCTCGCACGCACAGCGAACACTCGCACTGATGCATATCGCTAGCTATTGTTGATCATAATAATCAAACTGATGCCGTTTCATGTGAAAGTTACAGAAGATGATGATTTTTCCAAGTGAAGTTCAGTCTCGGCAATCATCGCATTCTGACAATATTTGCTCAAGCTGAAGAATTACTTTCGGCGACGATCGAATAGAGGCTTCAAAAACATTCGGATTCCTTTCTTCTTCTATTAAAACTTTATGAAGAATGATACACATTCTAAGTAACTATCATCAGGGATTAAACACGATCTATCTCAGTTCCCGATCGGAGTTTTTGCTTTCCACTGAATCTGCGTCTTTTCTGTTGAATTGATTCATCAACCTCGACGATAAACATCATTATAGTGACAACGGTAACGTCACTTATCATCCTTTATGGACAAATGAAGGAAAACAGAACATCATTCACAAACAGTAGTCAAGGATACACTTCGTGCTGTTCACTGTGCCATTCAAGTTGAGAAGGCGGCATCTCTTCCTTCTCTCAAAGGTGTTAAATAAAGAATTAATGCTTTTTAGCAAATTTCCTGTAATTAATCAATGTCATTCAGATATCTACCTGCACTTTCATAGATAGTGAGGGTCTAGAATTAATACAGTTCAGTGTCACTTTGGCAAAATGTCACTCTTTGTTGAGCGATAAGCTCTCTATGGCGAGAGAGTCATAGAAAGTTACCGATTGTTGCAGCTTCTGAATAATCTCTGTGGCAATTTACAATGAAGTCTATGCATCTCCTGCGATTCAACTTGGGGTTGGACAGTGGTCAGAGTATAAATGATAGCTCGCTAAGTTACAAGGTACTTGGTCTCAGAATTAGGGTTGTAAAAACACGTGTTTTTTAATATTTATCTGTTTTTCTAATTAAAAGAATATATTGTTACTAATTATTCAAAATGATGAGTACCGAAACCTACTCAACTTCGAATGTTCAATTAAGCACAAGATTTCAGTGAGTAAACGAAGAATTTGAGTCCGATTTCAGGTTTGCTGCAATTGTTAAATAGAAAGTTCTAGAAAGACTTGCTGTTTTCATTTTCATGCAATCTTTAAGATTTCAATGAAAGAGCTAATCATCTCAAGATCACTGGGAAGTCCAATGTAAATGGTTGATGGCATATTTCTATGTGGAGTTATTAAAACTTGGCTCCCTTGCTGACGATGTTTTTCTATAATTCTTAGAGAAGATATGAACTGTTGTTTTTCTAAAGCAATGAAAATAAAAAACATGTAATGATAATAAAACACTGTTTTTTACAAATAAAAAAATAACGTGGTTTTTCAAAATATAGTGATCCTGCAAACACACATTGAATTGTCATCATAGAATGATCATCGAATTCAGCAACTTCATAGAATAATTCTAATTTTCCTAACAGCAGTACTGCATCAGGTAATATAGAGATCAGACCGAAGCTTCAGATTTCTAGTCTCATGAAATGGAGCGGAATAACAGGGAAATTCCAATGTAGAGATGTCCTCAGCGTTGTTACATCAACTTCAATAATAACTAACATGATCATGCGAAAAAAGATGCGCATCTAGCGACTTAAGTTCCTATTTTCAAGTTTTATGATACAAATATGAAACTGAATATGTTTGTGGGATGCTGCGGGTCTCAATGGGCCGCTTTTGAAAGCTCGGCAAGGGTCTGGTTCATTTGTTGCCCATCTGACGTCACAGGGAGGGCTTTGTTTATAACGATCACATCTATGTTTCGGTTTCTTACTGACTCTTTTTGAGAGATTCTCTTCTCCAAATCTTATCTAGTTCATCCAATTAGCGATCATGAAAATGAATGGAAAATGTTGAACAAATACTTTGAAATTCAGATAATCACAACATTGATATACTTTCAAATTCTTCCTCAATTAGGACAATTTCACATCATAACGAAGCCTCCACGTAGGAATACCATTGCCATAAATGAACTGCCACACAAAACTTTGTCATAGATCTATTATGTAAGTCATTTCTGTTGTGTGTAATTCAGTTCAGATGCAATGCGGAAAAAGGCAGCAATCTGTCGCGTAATGATTACATCGCATTAATTCAGTTACAAGATGAAATCTCAGCGAGCATTGTGTAGTCGGAGCATAGCTGCCCGCTTATTTGAGCATTTAATCAGCTACAGTCTGTCCCACATTATTAATCAGCCCCTACTTTTCTTGTTTTTTCAATATAGGATTTTCTGTTTAGGACGGAGGCCTATCTTCAATGTATACAAGCTCATCGTGCCAGGGCCAACTTGTCACTGTTCCATGCAAAGCAGACCCCACAGCTAGTTTCTAGAGATAATTTTGTTTCGTCAGACGTATTTTTTAGGCGATGAGGTGTTTCATATAATAAGTCACCCCTTGGTATATTCGAAGAATGTTTGATTTCTCGGCTTAATGATGATGTGAAACATTCCATGATGACAGCTTATCATCTTCTTACAGTAAGATATTCAAATTGATGAATACTTCATATATGTGGGGCATTATTTCTGATAGTGATGTAATTTTAGAATTATTAATTTTTATTGATTTTTTTGATAATTTTCTTCATTTTATTGCTGTTTTTTGGCTGGTATTGCCATTACAAATATTCAGATTGCCTGATTATGATTTTGAAATACAAAACTATATATGTACGTCCAGTTCAGGATGAGAAAAACATCTTTTGCTTCCATTTAATACAAAAAAAAAATATATATATATATATATTCTAAAAAATGCAGAAAAATATCATTTCTTACCGGAAACATAGATGCGACTAATACTGTGAGACAGACTGTATTACTTTTTGGTTAAGAAAAATGCTGGAAAAGGACAATTAGTAGATACAGTTAATCATCCATTTCCGATAAATCAAGACAATCAAGAAGTTATGTAAAATCAAGAAGAAATCATTGCCTGACCCACAGGTGAAGTTTACACTGATAGATATCTATATCCACCTGTTGCAGTCATCGATACTTATCAATTAATCATAGAAATAGCAGTTTCTATGGCTGATGTTCTCTCTCTACAGAGCCAGTAAAGAGTTAAGTCGCAAATGCGCGATATTTATGAATGTGTGTGAAAGCTATCTTGTTATCAAACAAGGGGACACTTTCAATGTAGCACATTTGAGGCATCATTGCAATAAATTATTGAAACTAAGATCGTCATTTATCGATGCAAGTTCTAAGATGTTCCTGAATTCTCTAAATCGCATGAGAAATTACATAATGCCTTAATAGAATGAGACGACATCAAGTTTTCATTTCAATCTATGAGGAGGGAACACATACAACAAAAGTCTCATACGGAGAATATCTTAACACAAAGAAAGTTCACACATGAGAAAGAAAGACAAAGGTAAAACGAAAAAGCCTGAGGTGATGCATATACGACATTCCAACGCCGCGAATACGAACAACTTTCAGACTGTATCAATACTTCTGTGAGCATAAAAACACTTGTGTGGCAAAGCAAAGTTGAATTGAAATTCCAAATCTACGTTACCTCAGGCGTGTTAGATGAAACATCAACACGAAGCGGTTAGACTGTCTCAATCTTATGATACGATTGAAGGAAAATTGAAACAAGAACAAAATCCACTAATAGTCGATAATCATGCATCATAAAGTCTTTCCTGATAAAGCAGTAAAATGCTGTGAATTTTGCGCTGGTCAATCCATCATATTTATCCGAGCACGGATACTTCGGGCTCAACAAACATTCAAGAAATTCGAAACTGTGGCTCAGTTCATTTTCAAATTCGGACAAATCCCTTTCATTACTGTTAAGCAAGAATGGAAATACAAATGAACAAAACTGGCTTTTTTGGAACAGTTGTTGGCGAGTCGATGAGCGAAACTATTTGCAATCAACTAAGTTATAATTCCAAATAAGATGTTATCCAGCATTGAATCTTTAAATCTGCGAGAACTCAATTGACGTAGAAGTGCGATGTGCAAAATCTTTTTATTTAAACAATAACTTAAATATTCGTCGAATTTTAAGCTTCTTAGTTCATTTTCATTACTTACTGAATTACTGAAGTTAATTCGTGATTTAGGGCCTACATCTAAGCTTGCAAAACGTGTCATCTTTCAACTTCGTGTCACACTAAGTGTAGAAGTGACTAAATTTGAATTATGTTCGTAGTAACGAATTCTGTGTCACATCGAAGTTCAAGAATCATCTTTTATCGAAACGCAGCACCTAATAAATAACTCCCTCTCCCTCTCTCCTCCGCAACATCTATAAATTATAATACTCTTATATATGAGATATATTATCCGCAACACGGAGTTATGAGGAACAGATGTGTACCTTGAAACACGGACTTATGAGGCATGGATATCTACCTTGAAACACGGACTTATGAGGCATGGATATCTACCTTGAAACACGGACTTATGAGGCATAGGTATCTACCTTGAAACACGGACTTATGAGGCATGGATATCCACCTTGAAACACGGACTTATGAGGCATGGATATCTACCTTGAAACACGGACTTATGAGGCATAGGTATCTACCTTGAAACACGGACTTATGAGGCATGGATATCCACCTTGAAACACGGACTTATGAGGCATGGATATCTACCTTGAAACAAGGAACTTATGAGGCATGGATATCCACCTTGAAACAAGGACTTATGAGGCATGGATATCCACCTTGAAACACGGACTTATGAGGCATGGATATCTACCTTGAAACACGGACTTATGAGGCATAGATATCTACCTTGAAACACGGACTTATGAGGCATGGATATCTACCTTGAAACACGGACTTATGAGGCATGGATATCTACCTTGAAACACGGACTTATGAGGCATGGATATCTACCTTGAAACACGGATTGATGAGGCATGGATATCCACCTTGAAACACGGACTTATGAGGCATGGATATCCACCTTGAAACACGGACTTATGAGGCATGGATATCTACCTTGAAACACGGACTTATGAGGCATGGATATCTACCTTGAAACAAGGAACTTATGAGGCATGGATATCTACCTTGAAACACGGACTTATGAGGCATAGATATCTACCTTGAAACACGGACTTATGAGGCATGGATATCTACCTTGAAACACGGACTTATGAGGCATGGATATCCACCTTGAAACACGGACTTATGAGGCATGGATATCTACCTTGAAACACGTACTTATGAGGCATGGATATCTACCTTGATACACGGACTTATGAGGCATGGATATCCACCTTGAAACAAGGAACTTATGAGGCATGAATATCTACCTTGAAACACGGACTTATGAGGCATGGATATCTACCTTGAAACAAGGAACTTATGAGGCATGGATATCTACCTTGAAACACGGACTTATGAGGCATAGATATCCACCTTGAAACACGGACTTATGAGGCATGGATATCCACCTTGAAACACGGACTTATGAGGCATGGATATCTACCTTGAAACACGGACTTATGAGGCATGGATATCCACCTTGAAACACGGACTTATGAGGCATGGATATCCACCTTGAAACACGGACTTATGAGGCATGGATATCTACCTTGAAACAAGGAACTTATGAGGCATGGATATCTACCTTGAAACAAGGAACTTATGAGGCATGGATATCTACCTTGAAACAAGGAACTTATGAGGCATGGATATCTACCTTGAAACAAGGAACTTATGAGGCATGGATATCTACCTTGAAACACGGACTTGTGAGGCATGGATATATACCTTGAAACACGTACTTATGGGCATGGATATCTACCTTGAAACACGGACTTGTGAGGCATGGATATCTACCTTGAAACACGGACTTATGAGGCATAGGTATCTACCTTGAAACACGGACTTATGAGGCATAGATATCTACCTTGAAACACGGACTTATGAGGCATGGATATCAACCTTGAAACAAGGGACTTATGAGGTATAGATATCAACCTTGAAACACGGATTGATGAGGCATGGATATATACCTTGAAACACGGACTTATGAGGCATGGATATCTACCTTGAAACAAGGAACTTATGAGGCATGGATATCTACCTTGAAACAAGGAACTTATGAGGCATGGATATCTACCTTGAAACACGGACTTATGAGGCATGGATATCTACCTTGAAACACGGACTTATGAGGCATAGATATCAACCTTGAAACACGGATTGATGAGGCATGGATATATACCTTGAAACACGGATTGATGAGGCATGGATATATACCTTGAAACACGGACTTATGAGGCATGGATATCTACCTTGAAACAAGGAACTTATGAGGCATGGATATCAACCTTGAAACAAGGGACTTATGAGGTATAGATATCAACCTTGAAACACGGACTTATGAGGCATGGATATATACCTTGAAACACGGACTTATGAGGCATGGATATCTACCTTGAAGCACGGACTGATGAGGCATGGATATATACCTTGAAACACGGACTTATGAGGCATGGATATCTACCTTGAAACAAGGAACTTATGAGGCATGGATATATACCTTGAATTTCAAAATATGAGGCATTATTCAAATATCTAATTGCCTGCTGTGATTTAAAGAGCTGAGACCATCGAGTATTTCATTAAGTTTCCTTATGCTCTCAGTCGCTTCAAATATAAATAAAGAGAACAGATTTCAATGCTTTGAATCAGCTCCGATGCATCTTTCTAATCATAGATTTACGTCATGTTCAACAACAACTGTTGAAATACGAGGTACAATCATAACCGCTTCACTATCTGCGAGTGCAACATTCTGTCACACGTTATGGTCATCTCCTGAGGTGCAAGTTAGAACACACAGTAATCAAATGAGCTGGTAAAATGATTGTACTAACAGCCATCACTTTATTGAAGCAGCTGTGGTAAGACAATGGTGATAGACATGACAGCTTCTATGGAATGTCATGTCTACTGATGAAAACAGATTGTTGTCTTCTAACTATTGCATACAGCTGTTTACATAATGATCTAACCACAAAGAGAAGAGCGTTCTGTTGATCATTCACAAAAACGTCGTTGTCATTTGTCTTTAAGCACCAAATCGATTGCATAAAAACTAAGCTGCTGAATTCAATCGTCAAATATGTAAAACGCTATTAGTTACATAAATTTCACTTCATGCATATAATTTGAATAGCAAGTTCTTCTTCTGACTAGTCACAGGCAAGGTAGATAACATTAAAGGCAGACATCTTCTACTTCACTCAGTGAACTCACGAATTTCCTGTGGCACTGAGCTCCGCGTTCGCCTGTTCTGATTATGTAGCATGAAGCTCATCTCGTGTGTTCATGCCACAGTGGAGAAGGGCTTGGTCTGCCGACCGAGAGAGCGTGAGGTCGAGCCCCGAGCGTGTCATATGAAGTCAGCAGAACTGAATTACAGTGTGACCCTCCTATTACCGTCCTGGACAGAAGTGGAGACTGTAACCGCTCCATAAATGAACTGTTAATTGTCATTAGATTTCACGTTTTCGGGCAATGAAGTTCATTATTTACGAACTCAATTGTGGAGACATGTCCAATAAACAGCTCATACTTAACAGTAACAAATGCACTCTATGAAAAAGGCTGTAGAGCAAAATATTTACAACCGATCCGAGATAAGAACAATTGAAAAATTACTTCGACTGCTTATCACTCAATATTAGTTTAAAGAGCAGTGAATGGTAACTACGTTTGTCTTGCAATGCGGACATTAATGTCTATTCATTCTCTAAAAACTATGTTGTAATGAATTTGAAATCCTTGCGTTAATGTCATATTTGGATAACTCAACAACTAACCATTATTCTATAAATCGCCAAAGTGTACCAAGATAGTCCAACTCGGATATTTCAAGACAAAACTCTATCATAAACAGCGGAATTCAGTAGTGAAATAGTCTGTAGAAGTTGAAACATTAGTATTAGACCCACGGAGATGTTTCTATGTAATGAAGTGGATACTAAGCTTATCACTGAACTATCGCAACCTTCTTCGGTCGTTTCCCGTCTGTCTGGGAAAAGTTTTGAGCACATTGATTTGAAACGACAACGGATAAAGAATTCTTCTAAAATAGTCAAGTCAAACAAAACTTGTTCATAAAATCTTTACCTGACTGACAATCTAAAGAGAAATAAAAGCCTGGATTTATTGTGCAAATAGACGAAGTATCTGACCGTCACCTTCATTAGATGAGTCAGTCATTCGTTGAATACTTGCAAGACAAAAGCGACAGAAACGCTGAATACGAGAAATGTTATGCGATATCTCATCAACTTCTTCATGTGAAGAATTAGTACTGCATCAAAGAAATTTCCATTATCGAATATCATCAAGACAAAAGAAGGGCGAAGATAAGTTCAAATGTATTTCTATTACCGATAAACTCAATTTCATTTCTATAATGACAATCTTGTCGTCATTTTTTCCCGCAACCTTACCTTAGAGCATATATTCTTTCAAATTAACAAAGAAATTGTTCTGCGCAGTTACTTAGGGGAAAGATGAATTATCTAGATTGCTTACATAAATCAATTACAGGACACATTCGTACTTTTCTGAAGTCATTGTAATGTCCTTATGCCATGCACCTTGTAAGCAGAGCAGCATCTTCCCGTGTACAACAGGTGATTGACTTGTTTATTGATTCAAATGTCGACAACGTTTTCTTATCACATCGCGCCAGCCATCACTCATCTCTCCAAGTTAACTAACACAAGAATGTAAATGCGCTGATCAGATACCTTCCACTCCTCGAGCAAATGCTGAGCCCGAAACTGTTCTTAGGGAGGTGTAGCACGTTTCATATAGCGACTCATCTGAGATTATTTTTAGTACAGGTGATTAGTGATCCTAATTATGATGACTTGACATATAAAGGGTCGTTATACTGACAATGGAAGCTTCTATTTCATAAAGCTTCACTGCATGTTATGAATGATGACATGGAATTTCTTCAGGATCATAAACTTCCTTGCACTCACTTGTAAAAACATGGATATCTGCATCGCATCTAGCTCTTGCACTCAATCTAAATACATCTATGCTCTGCGTTCAGTTACTGGCTAACATTACGTCAGTTTTTGGGTACATTTAATGCATGCAGTTGTGGAAACCACTGAACATGAAGCACACATAAGGCCTTTTCTGCGCGCCATGGCTAATCATGCGTGCCCATCACCTAAATCTATAGCTAAGCATATGCTTTCCCGTTTCAGGAAGCACGTCAAACCTTGGCTATATGGGCCAAGTCAAAAGTTCGCACCGACTAAAAACACGGCTATTCCTATGATACGGAAAATGCGTCTCGTTGAAAATGATGCAAGATCAAGGCACCATCACTCGAGAAGCGACCGCTTTAATTGTCATATAAATATTCATCTATACAAGTATTTTTAGGTTTCTTTTTCTTTTTACTTTCCCTTTTAAAAAATTAACACTTTTCAAGTACTGGCAATTTGAAATTTAGCACAGTCCCTCACGTATCAGGTTAATTATGCACAGAAAGAGAAAAACACTGTGACTTTGATCGTTCATCAAGTTACGATTCCTTGTGAGTGAAGAAAGCGGAAAGAATCACTATGTCGCTTATTGATCACCTTCATGTCAATGTCTTGATATTGTAAAATGAACTGCAAGCATTGAAGTGGCTGTGCAGCACCGGGCGGTCGAAGCAATACTCAAAGTCAGACGGAGTATATGTTCGACTCTGAACAGTAATACTTCGTCACCGGGCTTCGCGTAATCAACTACGATCTCTATAGAAAAAACGAAGATCGTAAATGAATCATTGATATCTCATGTAGAGACATATCTATGTAGCAGCCTGCAAGGTATATCTCACGCGCCATGTTACAATCCTCAGTCGATGACAACAAGATAGAAAGTTGACGAATTCTCACATGTGTGAACCCCTGCAGTGAAAGTTACTATCTAAACCAAATCAGATGCGGTGACATGGTCAGTAGAACGCCAGGAGCAATATGCTGTCGTGTCAACAGGTTAAATCATCTGAACAAGAAAACATTGTATCAAAATGTCCAGTCACTTGATCGACACTGGTGAGAACATGCAACATAGTATTCTGTAGCTAGAAGGAGATTTGCAACCTTATGTCATCGGAAATGCTACTCTTACTCTATCAGGTACTCCTTCTCCACAACTTTGCATCTGAATAAAAAAAATGAAGATAAGTTATCTTTCAAATGATAGCTGAAATTGTAGGCGCGAATCACGTCTCAATTTAGACAATTTTACAGGAGACCAATTGTCCGGAAACGGGTATTACTGAGCCTGAAGAGCGGTTCGCAGATGGCAGTTAGTGAAAACGACTTGAAGTTCACCAGTTAAGCCTCAGTAGCGGCTACCGAGCATCGAGTCCAAACGAATAAGTAAGGCGTGGTGAAATGGTTACGCATTTCTTTGATATAAACCACACACAAATATTCAATTTAAGTTCACAAAAGCACAACAACTGCACTAAAGCGATGCGCAAGTGCTCGAAAGCTGAGCTGTGATGTTCGATGATCTTTACGAAAGAAGTTTGAATCTCACTATGCACTGTTATTAATCTGATCCTTTGTAGGGGAGTTATAACGAATTTCACAATTAAACAGCATCTATGGACCAGGGTTTTTTAGGTGTATATAAGGTGTACACCTAAAAAATCGCTCATACACCTAAAATTTACGTGCTTAGCTGTATGATACACCTAAAGTTAAATGACAAGTTAGAAAACATCCACTAAAAAAGCAGAAACACATGAGTTTCATTACAAAAATTGGTATGAAGTAATCTTATTGAAAGAAAGTAGTAAGTCAAAGTTCCGTACACGTACCTATTTCGCCATAAATTTGGTTTGTTAGTAAAATTGAAGGGACATTATCATACAATCCTCGATGTAAACAGACTACGCCTTCATGACTTAAGATCACAATAATGCCTAAAACTATGAAGTTTATTTCACCATGAATTATCATTCAAATACTATTGGATATCAACTTGTTCTGAATCGATTACCAATATAAATATCAGATATATTTCGTAACTTAGTGGTATTGATAATGTGCTATTTGAAAGCGTTTCGTCAAATAATTAGAATATCATTTTATATCTTTTAAGGTTTCTGAAAAGATCTAATTCACAAGCAAAAATCAAACAAAGACGATAATAATTTAGATGTTTTGATACACCTATTTTTCTATGCATACACCTAAAGAAATTTCTTAAAAAAACCCTGCTATGGACACAAGTTAGAGCAAAATGTATTCGAACACAGTCCATTAATACTTCAGTGTAATAATCTCGCTTCCATAATAATGTCTATGCTTTCCATTGTGCATACATTTCAAGGAGTACAATGACCACTCTTCATTGCATTCCTTCATTGAAATATATTGTCGTATAAAAAGGTTTTCATCCTCTAAAGCGGTGAATTCCATATAGAAATCTCAAGAAATACTCTTAATATCTACAATTCTATAGCAAATAAAGGTGGATTTTTGACAGCCATAAAATGCTTATGGTCATTATGCTTCGGGCTAGTACATAGACATGCTACTCTCGAAAATAATTATTCTGCAAACTACACCTTTTCCGTGTCTATTTCAGATCTTTCCAAATGAATTTCAGATATCTTCAAAGTTGAGATTGTTGATAGATATCTGAAATTCAATTGGAGAAATCTGAAATCCATCTGGAGATGTCTGAAAAAGAAATGGAAAATGTGTAGTGCATGATTGCTTCTTTATAGCATTCCACGAGTAAGATAACTTAAATGCCCCAACCCGTAGGGTGAGAGCTATTTAAATCTAGCGAGTTCTAATGCTATGATGAAGCAATCTCATGCACGAGTTGCGTAGAGAACTTTATTTGACGACGTGCTATGATGATCAAGGACAGATTGTGATTGACATGTCTATGATTATCAAGAGTATTTGAATAGAAATTCAGCTTCATCAATAATGTAAATATCTATTCACAGATCTAGTATATACTAAAGCAGGACAAGAGCACTAAAAACTGACATAGATTATGCTCCTTCCATTGGAGAAAATAGTATTTCCCACTCGGGCAATAATCTGCTTTACAGGTCAACTAAAGCGATAAGATATCTATATTGCATGTACGGAGGTAAGTAAAAATGGATACTTTGCACCAGTTGCGTAAATAACTATTCCATAATCACTACAAAAATTCACTATATTTAAGGACTTATATCAGCAATACACGCAGAATAATAACAATGCTATTTATCTTTCGATAACAAAACTAAGCTTACTGAAATCATACAATGAACAACATCAACAATGAGGAAATTCTAATTATAAAACATGAAGGAAAAATATCAATCTCACGAACTTAGAAAGAAAATTCAAATTATAGCTTCAGTGTTCAGATGATAACATTTTATGCCGTCACATGGCCAAACCACGCATTTTGAAAAAACAAAAACTCGGTAAGTGTCAATTCAAGAGATCTACAGAATTTCAAACAATCTGTTAGAACACTGTTTCTCTTCATCAGAACTTGAAACCAAGACTTCGATATCATAGATCTTAAAACGCGAGATTTTGGCAGTCCAAAGATATTTCCAAGCTGCGCACATCTTCAACCCAATGCTTGTTCATCGCTGTCATGCATTTTGCAATACGTTGCTCTGCCTTAATTAGATATCTGACCATCATTGAAGGACATCCTGGTAATCTTTAAATTCAAAATAAGCCGCTTAGATTGATGAATACGAAAGTAAAAGGGAAGCAAGATGACGTCACATGGATTCTTTAAAATGAACTATTCTTCTCCTAAGGTAATGAATAAAAATAGACCTGGTTCCTAAGTGCAGAATAAGGACAAATTTCGAATTAAGACTGCTAGGATATCATTTGAAGGTAGGAGTATATCTGCTGAAGACAGAGCAATGTCTTGCAAAATGCGTCATAACAATATCTATTAACGAGGTGAGCGTCAAAATGTGTGCAGCATAGAAGTATGGTGTTTTTCCGACAAACTGAAGCCAAGCATTTTAAAACCAGCGATATCAGTGTATAGTTTCACACGCTAACGAACACTGCTTTGTAGATATCTAAAAAATTTAATGACGTGATCGAGATTGTGAAAGCAACGTGGTTCTGCCATGGGATGGTCGGTATGAGATACGTAACAGCATCAAATCGAATATCAACATGAAAATGAAAGAAAGCGTAAAGCAGCTCGAGCATTTCTCTTTAAAAACATGTAAAGCAAAACGGCAGAGGTGTATTCAATTCAGAATGGTGGTGGAAAGTAAAATGTGCCTTGAAACTTTACCGAATTAGTAGAATGATGCAAAGTGGAGATCAGTAACTGTGACTCTGAATAAAGAGAGATAAAACCATTTGTGAACATATGAACAGTTGATTCGGGAACTAAATACGTCTACCGATAGTTCGTTTCAAATTTTACACAGTTCGCTGGAAATCATGTATCGGAGATCATATAACCTCAAAGACAACAGTCATTCAAACCAGCAACGCTACTGTTAATAAGTTTTTGAAATCAACAAAATACGCAAATCTACGCAATACGAACATGTTTATTACAGGACAATAAATGACTAAGTATGCAGTGCTAAATATACCAGATCTCAGACAGTAGGATAGCTCTGTTGGTAAAGGGCAGAGCCTTGGCACTAAGGTGTTGATGTTCCAGGGTTCACGTGCGACAGGCTCTGTAGGCATGCTGTCATTAGAGGCGGTAGGATAGCTCTGTTGGTAAAGGGCAGAGCCTTGGCACCCACGTTGACGCGCTCACGTTGAGGCCTATCTGAGCCGCATCGCCATGGAAAAAACTGAATTCTGCGGATGTCATCATATTGACTTGTAGTACTGTTTTGTAGGGTCAAAATGCAACGCAATTTGGTGCATGATATTCCCAAGTCGGAAGACATCTCTGACACTCTGCAATCATGCAGTATTATAATTCTTACAAAAAGTGTTCTGCCTATCAAAGAAGAAAGACAGAAAGAGATCCTGAATGCAAAATAACTCATATGAAAGAACAATCTGCAGATGCCTACTATACAAATCGTATTGTAGAGATACCCCGGTACCTCTCCAACTTTCATCTGCAGTCAATAAAATCATGTTATAACCAACATCTTGTCACAATTTCTCCATTTGAAATACACGGAGGTCTTCAATCCAAGCAAATTATGGAGGACAAAAGATCAAATCCAGCAGACATGCAACTTCACATCTTGAACGATGACCCATTCGATGACGTTGAAATGTCATTCCGAATGTCAGCATTGCTCAGATAATCGCTTGCCATGTTGTCATAGATTAGCAGCATATGACCATAAATATAGACCTAAAGGCTTTGACATTTGTGCTTGAAAATCCGTTTTGAATTATGCTGTATTTCAGTCTTTTCATTGAACTTTAACTCCACAGGTATAGTGTAAATATTAAACACTTTCATAGACCTATCAACTCTTTCATTACATTTTCGCTAAATGGGCGTACCTACTTAGTTTTGGACCAATTTTGATAAAGTTTGCGTCACCCTTTGTCCTCACTTTGTCTCACCCCTCCAATTTCGACATGGTATGCATAAATACACCCCAATACACGATGACTTCGTAGGCGATTGTTCACTTTCAAACATTTTGGAGAACCTGATGATTTTTTCAGTTAGCTTCATACAATCTGACTCCCAAAAAATCACGAAATCGAGTCCTCCTGTTACAAAGTGGCTACATTTTTCTAATTTTAACCTTGCTATTATTACGGATACTTGGTAATAGATGATTTACCGGCATTAGCAATCAACTCTGAGTAGGCCAAATTTAAGATGCAACTTGCGCGGTCTTCCGATTAAGAAATTTACGGCACTCGCGTACATCAGAAGTTTATTTATATACAACAGCATATACAATTTTACAATGGCATAGGTTATCAATAAAATACTTGAATTTATGTCACAAGGTAGGAATGCTGGGTCACACTGTTGGATGGACCAGGTGGTACTAGGTCAAAAAATCCCTTTACTGGAATTGGCTCTTGATAGAACTGTCTTCGACAAAGTCTAGAATAAAATTTAAATCTCATGAACGTGCATGTAGACATCTAAAACTCATGTTTCTGTTAATAGTTTTGCCGGGAATGTTTTAAGTCATGTTTCAGAGAACATTATTGCTATTAATATTAGATTTCGAAGCCTTCCATGTGTTAAATTTATCAAATCCAATTTATCATGATACCTCTGCTGGCACCGAGTAGCATTTTAATTCTAATCACTCGAGCTTCTGAAAGATGAAATGCAATTACTGAGTAGTTATAGGATTATCCACGCTATGTAAATTGGAAGTATAGGTTGTAGTGCAGACCAACAGAAAATTAGGCAAATTACGCATGCCTGTCTTATCTCCTACAATGCACAAATCTCTATCAGACATGGTAATTTGGTGGAATATGTCATATACAGTCTGTTTCAATTTACTTCTCACACTCAATATTTTTGTTGCTAAAACGAATTTTAGTATAAAAGCTATTTCCAGGTCATCTAGCGGAACTCAAACGTATATGATTAAGATAAATTGTGCACAGTCAGGCCTTGTGGTAAGGTGGTGAGCCGTGCATGAAGATATTGGCCCTTACAGAGCACTTTTCTCCAATGGAGACTTAATGCGAGATTCCAAGATGGGCACGTGAAAATGTTGATTCATACTGTACTAACATGCGCTGTTCTCGAACACTTTCGACTTGTTATCTTGTCTGCAATCTGGCTCACGTGATTGTTTACGGTAATCGTACTCCAAGCTGATTGGTCAATTTTGATTTGATGTCTCTTCATTGGGGAGATTTCAGAAAAATCTCATAACACTGGTGATTGTGGTGATTCAGACAGGTTGTAACCTGATCGTAGCAATGCCGCAAGGAAGGGACCTCTCAAATAGCAAAGTTGCTGAAATAACGACCTTGTTGAAGAATACGGACTATTCACACCGAGAAATAGCTCGTAGAACAGGAATTAGCAATTTTGCAGTGTCGAGAATTGCTAGGATGAAGACCAACGGACATTATGTAGGCCATCGAAAAAGGAAGGTGTGGTAAGAAAAAAGCCACTAGTAGTGCAGATGTCCGCTTCTCAGTTCGTGAAGTAAAGAAAGACTATGGTGTTACAACTGCCAAGCTTCGAAAGCGGTTACAAGATGCATTGACCACAACTGTGTGGCGGAGGTTGAAGGAAATGAAGTGCGAATCCAAGAAGCCCAGAAAGGTCTCTCCACTTACCAAAGCGATGAAACAAAAGAGACTTCAGTTTGCTCTTGACCACGCTGGTTGGACTTCTGATGATTGGAGAAGGGTAAGTGAATGTCTGAATTCATTTTGTTCTGAATTTTCATGAGAAATATTAACTTGAGTAATTTTTCCAATTTCTCGCCTTTTTTTACTATTTTTCTTTTTTTTTTTACAGGTGGGCCTTTAGCGATGAATCGTCTTTTGAGTGCTCGTCAGTCCGTCCTAGGAGAGTCTGGACAGCTTCCTCATCGAATACTCCCTTAGAACCACGTTTGAAACATCCAGTCAAAGTTATGATGTGGGGTATTATGAGTGCTGAAGGAGCCGGACGACTTCACGTATGCGAGGGGAGCATGAATCAACATTCGTATTGCACGTCTGGGAGTCTCGTGTGAGACCTCAATTGGAGCAATGGAGTTCTGCTGGGGTTAGCATCTTTATGCACGACTCGGCACCGTGCCACAAGGCTAAACTGTGCACAAATTATCTGAATCAAATCAATTTGGATATTTTGAAATGGCCTGGAAATTCGTCAGACCTCAATCCTCTGGAGACACTTTGGGGGATACTGAAACAAAGACTTTGTGAATATGATTTGCCTATTGAACAGACATTAATTGCTGTGGCATAATAAT
Source organism: Prostheceraeus crozeri (assembly GCA_907163375.1). Lineage (NCBI taxonomy): Eukaryota > Metazoa > Platyhelminthes > Polycladida > Euryleptidae > Prostheceraeus > Prostheceraeus crozeri. The sequence continues at coordinate 220,790 of CAJQUW010016235.1, forward strand.
GTCTCCCTTACCGAAACATGTGAAAAGTTAGTAGATTCCATGCAAAAAAGAATTCAAGCAGTGATCAAAGTACGAGGAGGACATACCCGGTTTTAGCTTGAAATCTCTTCTGCCTTCGAGTCTATTTTTTCATTTACAGCAATTTGTAGCATTTAATTTTAATACATGAGTTACATCAGTTCTTTTTTTTACTTGTCTGTCGACATAAAACACTACAATAGCGCCTCAAACTTCCAGGAATAGTTTAGATATAGTTTAGATACTATGACTTGCATGAATCTGCAAAAATATGTGGTGTGAGAAGTAAATTGAAACAGACTGTATGTCCAATAAGACAATCACATGAAATCTTATTATAACACTATCAAAACTCACAATTGGACAAGTAGCTTCGTGTATTGATGACATCATAACAACCATCTAGGTGATGTCTCGAAGCTAAATTTAGATATTATAAAGATTGATTTTCCTTTGGTTGACGTAAACGTTTTCCGAGAGTTAATTACTGAAAAAAAATCACATCAATCACATCAAGAATATCTTTTTCAAGACTCACAGTAGATAGCGGCTTGTACTGCAGGCATGAATGCCCTAGCTCCCAAATTTTCTGGCGGTGGTGGCGACAAAAGTTTTAAGAGACGGTCATTTTTGCGCTGTTGACAGGTAGCATGCATGGTCAGCTCCGATTGCCTGTCTCACAAGTCCTCACATCACCAATAATACCGAACAAATGTGTTTACAGAAACATGATACGTGTTTATCATTGAGTAGTGGATAAAGAATCCAATGTATCAGCTCTTGATTACAATATTGATTTGCCCATAATTGGCCTACAAGCATTTTTCCACGTCACTGAAACTCAAAATAACCACAAATGCCTATCAAGGACAACTTCAATAAAAAGGAATCATAACAGTAGGCTTCATAGGTTGAGGCCTTGATCAGTTGTCAAAGCAAGTCTTGATAAAACTGTCCGAAGAAAGGTCTAGACTCGAAACTTAGATAACATGAAGATTCTCAACAACATCTTAGACCTACGTAACTATTAAAATTTAGCCGGAAACTAAACTGACAGAATGAAGGTTTCGACTTATTGACGAGCATGTAGTCATAGATTACTCCGTCACTATGTTTTCCTCAATCGTCTCTCAACAGATTTAAGCAATTCGTGAGATGAACCAAAATAATATGAGCAACAAAATATAGATTTCATACGCTGCAAGAAATATACCTATAATTGGGACTACCTGTGCTTTTCAAGGACCGTTAAGGACAAGCAAAATGGAGTATCGGATGAAGGCTCCAAATTTGACGCATTCGTCAAAATGAAAGAATGTGTCGCGGGATGAAGAAATGCAACATGTCATAAAGGACGGAATGGCATGACTGTTGAATAGTAGGCTATAGGCCTATGTGCCTATGCGCCGATGGTCACCTAACCTGCAATCAATATAGGCTACTGCTGGAACCTAACAAGAGTGCAAGTAATACATTCTTCGCACTTCTTTTATGTTGTACACATAAGACAGGATACCAAATGCAATATATTTAACAAGCATGATTTAAGTGATTGTAATGTGACTTAAGTAGACAGAATAATGCAGGGTGCATGACTATTTTAAATACCACATGTGCATCAGGGGCCTTTAAACTATATCATCGCACGTTGTGTATTTGAAAAATCTGTGAATGGCTGAGTTAAGAAAACAGGTTATTGCATGGAATCTCTTACTTTTTGACAAATTTTCAACGCAATAAAAGTTTGTATTTCAGTGTTTTAACCAAAATGTGGCAATTGTAGTTTTATATTCCTATAGTAGAGTATCTATGATAGTATATCATCAAGCACATTCACCACAGTGACTGATGTTATCTTCGAGAAGATGGAACAAATAACTCGTTATGGGTTTCATGCTCACTGCCAAAATTTGATTAGGCCTACTTAAAATATGCCAATTCCTAGTTCTCCTAGCCTGCATGATTTTCAATTGGAAATATTCGACAGCTGAAGGCTATAGGCCTACCAAGTGTATATATAACGCTTATAGCGTCGAAATGCGCCTTCTAACACAGGAAACAAAGAAGCAGCCGCCCAAGAGACTTTTCTCTGGTGAGTCATTATTTCAATTTGCAGCTTTATCACTGCACAAGTCAGAAGTTGCATCACCAACATTCTGTCATGCACGATCTTGTAAACGTAATATACCCACACTGACGAACTTCCTTTGCCACAACCACAGGTTCTCTTCCACTTCATCACTTACGCATCGCCTCTTGAAAACTCCTGTTATGATAGAATCGTCTCCATTCTTAACAGTTACATTACTGTTTCCGTGCGCCTTACCTGATGCATGCAAATTTTTTCAGCTTTCTTGAAGCAGCTCCAAGTAACTCCTGGTTCTTTTGAGTCTAAGTCCCTTTGACGAGTATTGTAGCTGTGAGAACCTCTGATGCGATGACAGGAATAAATGCTGATGTGGAACTTATATCCATCACAATAATCAAGGACAAGTGTCCAATAAAGTCTGGTTAGTGAATCAACAAATCTAGGTGTCCCAATAACATACAAAGCCTGCCTAATACAGCAAGTTCCATTGCACGCGGGCTTACAGCTTTTTGAAAATATAGGCTGCTAACCAAGTGAAGGGAAAATCGTTATAGACCCTATACTGATACCGGGTACACAAAGTGTGAGATAAAATTATATGAGCTTGGGAATCCTGCTGATTAAGCATTGCAGCCAAGCAATTCATTATGTTGCAGACATGCATGCATCAGATCTGATCTAATGCTTGGATGTGAGTGAGTTTAGAAGAGACGTGAAATATTGAAATACATCCAAAACCAATTCTGACATATTTACCGCGTTATCATACCTGACAAACATCTTCTGACAAACAGGCACACTTAATACGATGGAGCTGCAGCCATGCGTCTCTTTTAGGTTGCTCTTACCTTAACAAGTGCCTTTTACAATTGTCACTAAGCCTCTCACGTTTTCGCTCTTGTCTCACGTGCGACAACTCAAACATTTTCTCACATTTCTTGCATGCAGGCCATCCATGAGGTCGAATAAAACCATAAATTGATTTTATGGTAAATCGACCAATTAAATCAAACTGTCAAGTAGGCCGAAGTGAATTAGCTAAGATGAGCAAAAATCTCAAGCCATGAAGAGAAACTAGGTGAGTTACAAGAATGTACGTATGACTTGATCATCTACTACCACATCTGATAAAGGCAAGAATTGGCATGATACTAGGTGTAGGTGTAGGTGATGTAGGTAGTGCGAGGATGACTAGGATTACTAGTCTTACCATGGCATCAAAAAATATCTAAAAGCAGTATTACCATGAACGCGAAACATAATGAGGGAGTTGACACTAGAAATTATCAGACAAGCTTGAGAGAGAGATGTGGGTTGAGTGGGTTGAGTGGGTCGAAAGTAAGCTACGGAACAGTCTAGGCCTATATAGGCCCTAATAAATAAAATCCAGAGCGGATGCTGAGAAAAATAGAGCTCAAATTGTTCGAAGTCCGTTGACTTTTGATAGATAGGCTGTGTAGGCCTAAATCCAGTGCTACGTCTGAGTTCAACAGAAAACGAAATAGGAGACAGGAAAAGAAAAACTGGAAAGTGGGTAGGCCTATATAAAAGAACCTGATTGAAATCTCAAGTAAATTGCCTTTCGCAACCGGTAGGCTACCTGTCGAACAAAATATCCCAATTTCGAATAGAAATGATACTAAGTGATTTCAAAAGATTAGGAATAGAAATTCAATAATGGGCACCGAGTGCCATATAGGCTTGTATTAGGGCCTACAGGCCTATCACTTTGGGTCCTTACTTACTGAAAGTTTACATCAGGAAGCCCCTAAGTGTACTAAGCCCCTATATTGAATTCACAAATCAATGAAAAAAAGGAGGGCCAGAAACATACGCTAATTACCCTTAACTACTGAAGACTGAATTCAAGTTGCAAAAAATGCAGACTAACTTCACGCACCAATAACCAAACTTCATTCAGTGCATCCCACTGTACGTAGGTCTGTCAAAAAATATCTATATCCAAATATCTATGCCGATGTCCATGCTTCCTTCTGCTTAATGAGGTATGTCAATTACTGTGAATATTAACAAAGGCATAGGTCTATAAGGTCCTAACTGAAACATGATTTAGCCTACGTAAAGCGTGTTTTTTTAATGCTGGCCTAAATTTAAGTTAATAAGTGGTGTCACAACTAGACAATGAATCCATTTCAATCATGTGCTCAACCCCACACCTTTTAATAAGACCTGAATATCAGATAATGCCTATAGATGGCATGCCCATCTGTGAAATATGAAGGCCAGCATGCATACAACGATTCTCGACAAAAAAGTCCGGCACTCAAAAACAACTGTCTCATGTGGGCAAAATACAATAAACTTCGCACGATGAAGTTTTTGACGAAATGCCTGATAAGTGTTGATAAGATAATGCACTTTCACAACTTCGTAATGTTGGATGTCGATCGGGGATCTAACAAACATACAGTTAACGAGTTCTAGTCATCTCGACGAATGCAATTGGGCGAGGAACATTATTGGTAGTTTCAAAATCATAATAACCAAAAATGACATATTGTCAATGGAATACTTCGATTATCACTTACGGAAATGCAAATCCAGATAATGATGGTTTCAACATGAAGGGTTCGTCCGATAATTTCACGACTTAGTTCTAATCAATTATATAGATGCATGGGTTGTATTGTTACTTCAACTGAAGCGATTCTCACCACTCAGTAACACTGGTCATCCAGAGTGCGTCTCAACTATAGTTTTTTATTATGCATCGCAGTATCATTAAGTGCTTTAATGTATTATGTTGCGGTTACTTACTCTTTGTTTGGTAATCAATGTAACCAAAGCTTTACACACGCGCCAAATCTGATTTCACAAAAAAGTAGAAAAAAGTTCAACTATTAATTTGAATAAACTATAAATTTCACATACACTCTCATAGAGTAGACCTTCAAGAAAGGCAAAACATTGGATGAAAGTTGTATATGCATGTAATTTAGAAATTTTAAAATTGATTTTCATTCATTTTATTCAGACATAATGAAAAATTCCCAAAATTGTAATTCTTGATTACAGCCATCCGGAAGCTCGTTTGTGGCTTAGTTCCGTCGCAACAAAAATGAAAACCGAAGACTATCACATTACGAAGAACCCATATATGTTTAAGTTTACGTCACGTGTTTTTGCTAAACCTGCATTATGTACGCTGTAGATTTCCTATACAGACATGAAACTGAATTATGAAGGGCATGTATGATTCATGTAGATTCCTGCTAATTGTGACGTCGATCAAAAGCACTAGCCAATCAGGAGGCAGAAATTGACACTTGTTCGTGGTTCGCTGGCAAAATGCGGTCGGATATCTGTAATGATTATCCAATCTAAGTATCCAATCTTCAATACATCTGCGTTCCATTGATGTGACACATTTACTGCGCACCAGAAAATCCGACTTATCCGTGCGTTGCTGCAGTTGATTGGGAATAAATGAACATTTGATTTGCTGGGTTGTATAGAATGTTGACTCAAAAAAGTACATGCATGCAGTCAAAATTTTTATATCACAAGATTCAGTTTTTTGCGGAGATTACGTTCCCGTGGTCCAAAAATTTATTTGAGCACTTTTGAAAAAAGTTAAAATTTGGCAATTTTTATACTACCGAGATGACTCTCCAATATAAGTAGTATGAAGCAAGTTGGATATCAAAAGGAATGAATATTTGATAATAAGCATCCTAACTAAGCGGAAATCAAGCTGATTATCAAGGGAATTTCATGAATTGTATTGCAATGAACGTCTTCATGAAAAAGTCGCGATATTATTCGTACTTGCCTGACTGAAATGTCAAGTTTTTTATTCAATCTTCATCGCATCGGCATGATTTTTATGATTCGATCACTAAATTCATGCTTCATTTCTTAAATCTGAATAGTGATGTGGAACCATTTACATCTTTCAAAGTTAAATGAAATCATTGTCTTCGATTGTGTGATTTTGCTCTGCCAGTGGCAAGCTGTCTGTGATGCAAATGGAAAATTTTGCCTTTGTTTTGGAGACTTATTATAGTCGTTTGAAAAGACTATGTAATATTCAAAGACCGAAAACTTCTCTATCATCCATGTATGTCAACTTTTGTAACCAACTGCACCTTTTCCATATGTCTATTTGAGATCTTTCTGTTGACGAAAGGGAAAACAAGGCGTTCGTTCTTTTCAAATGTCTGTAATTGAGACAGCAATAGCCCGGTGATTATACTCCCCTGGCGGTCTCCGTAATTCTGATCAGTCTCATATAGATGAGGATCATGACGTCACAGTTAGAGTCTAAGCACAGTCTTGTTCCTATGACGTCACTCTTCAACAGAGTCAGATGAAATGCTCTGGAGATGACAGATGGAGTGCTGCTACGATTATACACTCAAATAGGCTATCAAACCAACCAACATGCATGATTAACAGCTCACGTCTCCACACTTTCCAAATGAATTTCAGACATTAGATGGATTTCAGATTTCTCTAGCTGAATTTTAAATATCTGTCACAAGCTCAACTTTGAAAAGATCTTAAATTCAAATGGAGATCTCCAATTCATGTGGATCATATCTGAAATTCATTTCGGCAGATCTGAAATCGATTAGGAACTATCTGAACTATCTGAACTAGAAATGGAAGTTGTGTATCCTCAGCTAGTGATGAAAATTTTCCGGAAAATTTTGAATTAAAATTTTCCATGGAAAATTTTGGAAAATATTGGAAAATTTTGGAAAATTTTGAAAGTTCTGATTTTTGTGATACGCCCTGCTTTGACCACCTCCACAGCCGAGGCATTATTTTGAATAAAACGATTTTGAAAAATGAAGAAATTTGAATTTTTGTGATACAATTTTTACGTTTTCTATCACAGCCGAGGCATAGACACATCAATAGAATTGTTATAAAACTCTTGATTACATCATATCATTTCGATTAAAACAATCGTAGCAATACGAATCCCGTCCGTGGATTTTTGAGCATTCCTTTGCCACCAGTGGCTTGTGGCAATTTGTTGCCATTTCTAACATTATAACACAGACATCTTTTGGGACAACGTGAATTTTTTCCTTTACAATAGGGTATAACTTCATGCATTGTGAAAGATCTGGAGCAGAAATAATGCACTTTATTTGGGAGTTTGTTTGTGGCTTGAAAGTTAAGCTTTATTATGCAGCCTTGATTGCAATGATACAAATTCTCCATGTGTTGATGAACATGTGAAGCAGAAGCACACAGTCCAACACAGCATTCTACATGAGCGACCATATATTGGGAGATATATAAAGACTGTAAACTCGTGAGATATTTGGAAACTAAAGATATCTGTGATGAGTAGAAAAATATCTATATGATAGCTTCTAACTTCTGGCGTATTGTCCGATATCTTCGTGGAGAACAAGCTACACATTCCATTTCTAGCTGGTTCAGATGGTTCAGATAGTTCCCAATCCATTTCAGATCTACTTAAATGAATTTCCGACTTTTCCAGATGAATTGGAGATTCTCCAGTTGAATCTAAGATCCTTTCAAATAAAGTTGAGTTTCTGACAGATATCTGAAATTCAATTAGAGAAATCTGAAATCCATTTAATGTCTGATATTCAGTTGGAAAGATCTGAAATAGACATGGAGGTGCAGTTGGTCCCAAAAGTTAACATGCAGGGATGATAGAGAAGTTTTCGGTCTTTGAATATTACATAGTCTTTTCAAACGACTGCAACAAGTCTCCAAAACAAAGGCAAAAACGTCAATCACCGAAAAAAAAATTTTGAAAAAATTGGAAAATTTTCCATTTGCATCACTATCTGCAGGTGCATCTGTGCTTGGATCTGTTGATGTAGTCATCAGCATTCGCTCATAAAGATTGCATAGTTAAGGTGTACTTTATTGTGTTGTGCTCTATCCCAAGTTGATTATTTGCGTCAGACGAGTTTTCAGGTTATTTGACAGAAACAAGGAAAATTCAGTATCTTGTCGCATTTCAACTATCCGGATATCCGCCAACAGCTCTGAAGAATTCTGAAATTAGGCCAATAAAATCATAATTTCAATTCCCGGGATCACGCACCCTCTAATCTCGGGATTTCAATCCCGTAAAATGCATGAAAATCCCGGGATCCCGGGATTGCAATCCCAACCCGTGTGGTTGGTTACGTGTGACATTGCTGCAACATATGTCGGCAATCGTCTTATATAGCCTTTGCGTCTCATGTGTCTGCATGTATCAGAGACCAAACGATGCGATAGAACCTTAATTTCATGCTCAGGGCAGACAGAACATGCTGAGCGGTTCATCCGAAGTTGAAGCGGCAACGCGGGATACGCCGCGTAAATTATAAACGCTCGCCCGCGCGTATTCATAAATATTCCCCATGTTTTGAGAGCATTAGATCACGTGATGCTGACTCTTAGTGCAGCGCGTAACCACGCACGTAGAAGTATAACGGAGAACGGTAGAAATATAACGGTAGAAGTCACGGACCCTAAATTTGATCCAATCATTGAATAATAATAATAGCAATAAATAATTAATTCTTTATTGAGCCACAAAGATCGATGACAAGCATGATCGTCTATGAGGGCTTACAAGACAAATTGCATGAGGGAAAAATATCTCTCTAAAAGAGATTGTATCAGTGTGTGGTGTGTGTGTGTGTGTGTGTGAGAGAGAGAGAGAGAGAGAGAACGACAAATTGGATAAATACAATAACATGGAATGCATTTTCCTATTCATCATCACAACAGCAACACATCCACCACTCTGGACTCCTTCTGACCTAGTGCTGCTTTGACCTACTTCTGGACAGCTTATATTTCATGTCTTTCAACCAAAATTTACTGAACTCAGTATGGTCGATATGACTTGGATAGACCATTTTTGTGAGGTTCAAATCACTTTCTAAAAAATAAAAATTGTTTGAGACAGTTACATGAAGTTCTTCATGCATTTATTGGCCTCTGGAAATGTGATCAAAAAGTGTCCATATCACCCCCACTTTACCCTACACTGTAAACTGTCGCCTCCTAAAATCGAAGAAATCTGCATCCTAAAGCGCGACACACTGAAATTTAGGAGGTTGCGTGAAATAGAATGCTGACATACTAAAGAGAACAATAACACTAGTGCGCTAGCCTCCTAAAACGCTTTGCTTTAGGATTTTTTTATTAGTTACGAATAGTGTCTCGCTTCAGTGTGTGATTTAGGAGGTACTGGTTTAGAGTGTATGGACTACGACGATTCATCTATTTAAGCTTGGGCTTGTATCGGTACACCCAATACAAGTTCTGTCCAACCCTATGCTAGAGGAATGAGAAAGACACATTTTGTTCTAATTTAGAAAATGCTGCAATATAAACCGTGAGACAATATCATAAGATGCTCTCGACGAAATAGACCTATACATGTAGATTCTAAAATGGGTCGTTTTTATAAGCTCATATACGGAACATGAAGATTATTCAATTTATGAGGAGTTTTTGTTTTTCAGCAACGACACTCGTGATGAAGCTGACAGTGAAGGCATTGAATCTACTCAGGATGAATATTTATCGAATAATCCGTCTGCTATGATAACACCTCCACCTTTGCCTTCACCTGCAACATCGAAGGTTCGACAAAAGGCGCTGGATGATGCAATGCTGGACTATTTGGAAGGATTAAACAAGAAAGACGATGAGGGTCTGTTTGGTGAACATACGGCTGCATCATTGCGGAAATTGAAACCTATTACAAAGTCACATACAAAAATGCGAATTCAGCAGATTCTCTTTGAGGCAGAACAATGCGACCTAAGTAAAACAGCATGCGAAAACGGATTCGTCGGAGATTTAATGAATACAACAACTTTCCACAATCTAGGATAATAATTAGGACAGTAAACTCACGAACGCTTCCCCTCTGTATTCGTATGTGTAAGGCCTATGCCTTTCATTTATATTTGATACACCGATTCCATTTTGTCTCCTCAGTTTATATGTATGTCAAGAAAAAAGAGCGGTTATCCATTGAGAACATTTGTTTTATTATCAAACCTGTTGAAAAATGGAAAATTATGGTCTTACATCGCAGATGAACTCGACTGCATAGGCAGTGTTATTTCAGTTCCGCGACGGATGACAGCACTTTGCCATGGAATGGCACCAGCATCCGAGTTGAAATAGTTCATAAACTTTTGTCTTACTTTGTAAGCATACTTCGAACATGAAGTTTCTGACATATTGGAAATATCTTCCATTCGTGCATCTTCAGCGGTAATTTGCCGCCATCCTCCTAAATGAAGTACACCATCTTCATCTTCATAGTCCACAAAAGTAGGTGGACAATACCTGGTTTCAGGTACAGATTGACCATCCTTTGATTTGACATAATTATGGAGGAGAACACAAGCCCAGATAATAGAATCCACAACATCAGCAGTGCACTCAATCGAACGCCTGAAGATTCTCCATCGTGCTGATAAAATGCCAAATACATTTTCTACAATTCTTCTGGCTCTGCTGAGTCGGTAATTGAAAACTTGCTTTTCATCAGTCAGGTTTATGCCAGAGAAGGGTCTCATGAAATATGGTCGTAATGGAAATGCGTCATCACCAATGAATACATGTGGGACTTTCTGGTCGGCTCCAGGAAGAAAATTTGGGGACGGAAGATGTATACTTTCCTTATGCAATGCTTCAGCAACATCCCAATCACTCCAAACTCCGGCGTCACTTTCTCTCCCACTTCTGCCAATGTTCACGAAACGAAAGAGATATTTGGCATCGACAAGGGCCATCAGTACAACTGAGAAGCTGTTCTTGTAGTTGTAGAAATTGCTACCGGAGTTTGCAGGTGCTGTGATAACAATGTGCTTCCCATCACATGCTCCGATGCAGCAAGGAAAATTCCAATAAGCCCAAAACTCTTTAGCGATTTCTTTGAAATCATCCTCAGAAGGAGGTGAAAGATATTGTTCTTGAAGAGCAGCTCTGATCGCTTCGATCGTTTCGCGAAAGATTTTGTTGACTGTTGATTTGCCCATTCGGAAACTATGAGCGACACTTTGTTGAGAATTTCCTGTTGCTAGTAAACGCAGGGTGACTGCCAGTCTTATTCGAGGAGAAATTGGGTAGCGTTGGGTGGGTTCGTGATATATAAATGTTTCCACTTTCTCGAGAAGATTGTCGAAACTTTCCTTGGACATTCTGAAGTAACTAAAGTGCGTTTCTGTATCCATTTCCCGCATCTCGTCGATCAGACAACATTCACTTCTTATGTTGCGAGGAATATTCAATGGTCGAACATACCAACGTCGTTGTCGTGACTTTCTTTTATGGTGATGAAAGTAAAGAAGCACAAGTGGATCCATTTTGTAATCAAAGTGAGACCTTTGCTGTGTATTCCTTTCTTAAGTATGAACGCTCGCACAACACAACCAATCAGACAAAGAAAAAGTTGTTGTAATACAACTGCTGTACAGCAATGTCGTACAGCAATTTAATACGTTTTGCTGTGCAGCATCTACAGCAATACAGCAAAGTCTGATTTTGCTGTACTTGCTGTACAGCATAAGTATAAACGAGGCTTTAGCCACGGATGTTTGGGGTGCTCCGTAATTACTCGTGAATTACGCGTGGCTAGTTGCATTAGTTGTAGCTAACTGTTAGGCAAATATGTATTTGGAGCAATAAGAAAATGGCAGGAAAACTGCCCGCCGTAATATTCAAAGACGAAGAACTTCTCTACGTCAACATGGTCAGCATTTGGGACTCATTTGCCCACATAATATACATAGATATCGCACAATTTCTAAGATGTAGAATACATCTTGTACTGAGCATTACAGCTGCCATTACATCTCAATTCCAAAAGACACTGATGTCTTTAAATTTAACAAAAGTAAAAAAATGAAAATGCATAAGATGAAAACGCTAAAGATATGCTGTCTTTCACTGAACTTCATAACGTCACTGACATTCAACTAATTAGAATTCTACCAATTTCACATTCAACAGTTGCGCTCGCTGTTGTGTGATGTAATTGTTACTAAAAGTGCTTAAGTTGTAGTTATTGCACACATTATCCAACATTTTATGCAAATTGTAGGAATTTAAATATCCCAACGAGTAAGAGGTTGTTCATGTACATTGAATGGTTATCCGTGGAGAACGATTAGGTCGTTAAATATTCACAGGTATTCTCCTGTTCGCTAGAATGACCTTCGTATAACTTAGTCAGTTCAGTGTGAAGTTGCTTGGGTATTACCGCACGTCGTTATTATCTAATCAAACAATGCTAAACATGTCATGCGTCGAAGAACTGGATTTCTCCGAGATGATGGACAGAGAGAATCGCAGGTTTGATAATGAAATCAGGTGAAGATGGTTTGAATGACAACGTGTTGTTGATCCTGCATGCCAGGTCAATGTTTCTTTCCCAGGAATGACTTTACGATATTTCCTGCAAATACTCGTGCGAGGTTAAAAAGAATTGAAGAGAATTATGACATGACTACATGGATACTTCTCGCAGCTCCTGAAGAGGATCAGTATGCATAATTCCGGATGCTTGAAAATAATTCCCCTACGATGCCAAAAACATTTGAAAACAACGCAGTAGGCCTGCCATGTAGTTCAAAGTAATAAAAAATACTTTGACACATTGTCGCAAAACCATCAGAATCATTTCGGATATTTCAAAACTGCTCAAAAGGATTCACACAATTCACCACAAGAGGCAGTTATTTAGAGTTATCCAACCCAATTCAGCCTAATTTGGGAGAAAATGTACTGACATGCATGAGCAGACGGTGTGAGCATTCAAAGTTTATGAGTTTCCTTCCGGGGAAAATCATAAGACCACTTATCATTCGAAGTTGTAGGCGTTGTCTTCCCTTTATGGCAAGTACATCCTCAAAGATTTATTAATCATTAAGAGCAATTGAAAAATATTAGATGAACTGCACACCTTTAACTAAAATAACCGTTAAACTTCAAAGAAAATATCGGTAAATATCATCTAGAAACGATGGCGTAGCAGTTAAAATCCCTAAATATCAGATAAACAGCGGCTGTTTTTACGGATGCCATGAGGCCAGACCGTAAAAACAGTGAAACCGATATTGGCTGTTACATTTCAACGGATGTTTACGGTTTACAATGTGGATTAATTTTTTCATTAAAGGCTTCAAAATATTTCAAATCATCTTGGAAAAGATTCTAAAACAATCCAAAGTAATTCACATTGACATTCAACACATTCTTCATTCATACCGACATTCAAAACAATGAATTTCAAACAATTCAGATTGTGTCATCAAATCTGATTGGAGCGTCATAATAATTCCAAAAATCAATTCAGAATATAACAAACTTCAAGGGCAAATTGTAGATGATTAGTAAAGTCATCAACTCATACATTTTACTTGAGGTACCACCGCTCTCGTGGAACAAATTTCTATTCTATTATCACAGTTACTAATGTATGGCATTTACAGTGACAATTTAAGAAAATAATTTACAATAAGTTACCGAATGCAAAAGTCATCTGAAATTTGACATATACAAGACTTGAAGAAATGATGCAAATACATTCCGACTCCACTTCAGGTACTGTTCTTTATGTGAGAGAAAATGAATTAAAAATGAAGCTAGAAAAGTGGAGCAAGTAAACACACAAGATTGTATCAAACATTTTTTCTGAAGCAAAATTTTAATTATGCGTTTGAGAATGCATTCTCATGATGCATAAAAAGAATTCTTTTTACTCCTACGACTTTTTATTAACAAGACCGCTACGTCAGCATTCCTTTCTTCATTCAGTTCTTGTGATAATTATGCAAAGTTATTTATTGATACAACAGCTATTAATTTTGACGAATCTTCAATTGAAAAGTCATGAATTGCCACAATGACTCATGGGGATTCACAAACATTACAGAATCAGAGTCAGAGCAGTACCTTCTTGACTGATCCACGTTCTCAACAGAATCTGTTGACCTTGTGGCTAGAGCGCGTGCTTGTGGCTGGATTTTGAACAGCCATTTATAGTGATCCCTGTTAAAATGAAAGGGTTAAAACATTCACACGCAATTCTTTTTATCAGCAATTACAAGCTGACATTATTAATTCTGACTTCATGAGTAACACTTTAAGAATCATTGAATACCCCACATCCTCAGATTCTTGACACGCTTCACAGTTGTGCAGGTGGTTGACAGGGTACTGAACGGGTTCAAGTGACTGAAAGATGTCGGTTTCTCGAAGCTGGAGGGACATCTATGATGAGAGTACTTAAGAGTGCCATAAGATAAAAATCGACAGCATCACCAGACAGAGCATATTTTGAATAGATTCTATTGTAATTTTCATGAAATTCTGTCGACTATTTTTGATACAATTACGAAATTTAAAAAATGATTGTCTGAATTTTAAAATGCTATTCATAGTAACAACAACACTGTAAACTGTGCACCATTGAAACATCCAAAATAACCGTTAAACTTCACAGAAAAGCTTCAGAGAAAAGCTTCACAGAAAATATACGTGAATAACTGTTAAAATGATGACGTCACAACATGATGACTGATGACGTAACAGTTAAAATCTGTTCATAACAGATAAACAAACGTCAATTTTTGCGGATGTTTAAAGTTCAGAATGTAAAAAACATCTCCTTGTATGTTATTCTCATACGATGATGAAAGTCATCCCAGCAGCCATTTATAATAGAATATAATGCTTACTAATTCAAATTATTAATTGAAGTAGTCCTAATGAGGACTGATGGCGTTCTCCAATCCGCAAGTGTACAGTTACAATGCTACTGTAACCATTGGATTAATCCGTTCTTAAAAGAACTCAATGGAGCTTTCTCGTGGCAACGAATTAAAATGGATCAGCTTTGGCCCAATATCTGGTAAAAATGGAAATCTTAAGACTTGCAACACTACTCGATTCTTACTGTTAATATACTAATACCATAGATTCCAAACACTGCCGCATACATGTTCAAAACAGACGTCTAATATACTGTACCGACTACAGATGCTGATAGTGGAAATAGAATATGACAATGGTCACCATAGGTTAAGGAAATTAAAAATGGATATTACAAAACAACAAGAGATCGATGGATAAAAATTGGATGCTGCTACACCGATTCTAACACTACGCATGGTGGATAATGGTAATAGTGGATAAGTGGAAAGTGGATAATGGAGGTAAACAATAGAACTACAATGACACTCTACTACACCAAAAGCAGTGAAACTATACACACTATACCTAAGACTACACATGGAAAATAGTATTTCTTCACTTGAATTTGTTATCGCCAGTTTCTTATTCCGTCTATAGTACTTCATATAATCCCACATTTCTTCATTTGAATTACAATACATCGACCACTACTTCAGCTACCGATTAAGGGATATAAAACATAATACTGCAGTCCGTCAGTCATCAGCAGAAGAATTATGCTATATAAGTCAATGGTTTAGAATATCTTTAGGGGGCGCAATGCTTCAAGGACTAGAAAAAACCTGAGGCAAATAGGGTGAACGCAGGCAAGTGGAGGGTGTTTTAAATAATATAGCACCCGTTTCTGAGACGCTGTGCTAAAAATTTCATCTGTTCTCATGCTCAATAAATGCAATTCAACCACAACTGTAGAAGCACGTGCCCCAGACAGAGAAACGTCATAAATACTGGGATAATGTGACAGAATTCAGGCGGCGTCCACCGACAGATCATTCCATGCATTTGGCAATTGGACTGTTCAGAGCTTCGAAAACTAACAACGTCAGAGTCGTTTGATCTCACAAATCGGTCAACATTTCAACATTGACTTGATTTCAACTTAAACAGAAATCCCGGCGACGGATATCCGGTTCAAATCGGGTACTTGACCAAAGGCAGCGATTGGGATGCGTTAAGAGAAACTTTCTCTGGTCAAAAGGAAATGAGTCACTCAAACTAGCAGGAACACTTCTCCTTCGCCTAATCGGCGATCTTTCAAAGCTGCGGTTGCATTGTGTTCCGGAACCGAGCAATTCACAAGGACGAAACTTTCATAGCTCACGTCATTACGAGTGAAAACGTGAGAACTGTTCATCCAAGGTAAAAACCGATGACTCAATGCCTCCGAGGGTAAAAGACGAAAAGTATTTCAAATGATTTTCATTACTAAATCCGTTTGACATTTACACAACTTGAAAATGAATGGAGTTAGCGTTTCAGACGGTTTTATTGACCGGACACTTTGAGAAGTAAAAACTGTAGGACATCATCGGGTAGCATCATCAATATCTCTGAGGTTTTAGTGTGTTATGAAATTTGAGCAAAAAGTCATGCATTTAATCATTTGAGAAAATGAATTTCTTTGTTCAAATCGACTGTCATTTAATTTAATAAATCACTCAATTAATATTCTCGATATTTTTGATATTATGAATAGCTGTAGTTTCAAGAAGATATTGAGATGTACATAGTTCCTGATAGAATGCCTACATGTACACACTTTGCTGACAATCTCTGGTGAAAAATGATTGAAGCTTCTCTCTAAAAGTTTCAGCTTATAATTTTCCACCGATTTTCTTCAAATTTGATGTAAAATTTTTGTAAAAAGCATTAAGTCTATTATAAAATATGCTGTAATATAATATAATTGTATTATATAAAAGACTATAGCCTAAAAGTTCCAAAGCAGTCTTTATCACAGGAGACGAATTTTTTAATCAGTGGCAATTTCTTCAAGATTTCAAGATTCTGATTTTTTTCAATCAAAAGAGCCCGTTTTTCTGCAATTTTAGTGCAAAATGATTAGCAGGCATTTGGAAGTTTTATAATATCCAAAACACATCATGGGCAACTTTTTCAGATGCCAAATTTTTAGTTTGTAAAGCTTATTAATGAGATATAAAGATTCAAATCATGGCTCATAGCAGTCATGGCTCTCTACTGCAGTCAGAGTCCAGGCTGTTGTCATCATAGTTATCTCAGGTCATATCCACTGCAATCAGAGTCCAGGCTGTCGCCATCATAGCTATCTCAGGTCCTCTCCACTGCAGTCAGAGTCCAGGCTGTCGCCATCATAGCTATCTCAAGTCATATCCACTGCAGTCAGAGTCCAGGCTGTCGCCATCATAGCTATCTCAGGTCCTCTCCACTGCAGTCAGAGTACAGGATCTCTAGAGATCGATACCATTGATCTCCGATCATTATTGATGCATTGAAGCGAATGAATGTGAAATGATAGACCTATTTTAGTGAAATGTCGAGGCAATGAATAGATCTTTATTACATCAGTTTGCAATAGCATAACTGATTTGAAAATCGTTTCCTCGGAGTTTTGTTGGCATCAAATAGGCTTGCAAGGATTGTCTTTAGTCCCGCAGCCAAAATTCTTCGATTTTGAGAAGAGAAAAAAGGAATCCCGACAAGGGATCTTGAGGATCAAATTCACATCAACGTGTAGATCTCAGCTCTGATAACTTTATCACTGCCATTTTCTTCGGCGTTTGTGGCAGGAAATGTGCATTGGAAGGAAAAAGACATGATAAAGAATTTCCGATGCGATCAGGGAACGTCCGTTCAGACGCCGATTGATGAGTCAGGTCAGACTGCACCCTTATGACTCATACAACTTGTCTAGAACGGTAGACTGTTGATTCTGAGTAATTAACGGCAAGTTTGTGTACTCGACTCCATTTAATAGCAAGTTCACTACTTCTCTGACTGCAACATTGCCGAGCAAACATGTTCATTTCAAGTTAATGGAATTTACTGCATATTTTATGATTCAATCACCCTTAGATCCGAGAAGGAGGGAGACAGCTGTAATGAGAGATGTTGAAATTTGTTCTCTATCAGTGTCATTTCAAAACTGCAGTAATTCAAGGCGAACAGGATGAAATGGATGAAAACTGAGACTTGAACTGATATTAGCAACATAAAAAGTGCTGCACTGCACTTCAGAAAAGTGAAGGAGAAGTTGGGAAATATTTCCAATCTCTTCATACAAAGCGCATCCTGTCCATCCTTCCCGATCCACACCAAATCTGATGATAATAGAGGACTGAGTGGTCATGCATCTTCCTACATTGCTGCCATTACAACTATTAACATAGAGATTCTGTCTAATAATATCGAGATATTCACAGATACAAAATCTTTGAATTTGAAATTTAATTATTTTTGCATTTTTTGGTTCTGCATCTGATCAGCAATGATTGGAAATTTTCAGAATCATGTTCCTTTTAGCCTCAGTGTCTCGATGAAAGTAACCAAATTGAGCTGCTTCTTCACCTGCAGAAACTGAATACTTAAGTGTGCGATTTTAGTGATATTTGAACTAAAAGTTTGAATTATGTGATCTTTGACTTCATCTAATCCAATGATGCAATCTCAGAGCGATTGATAGTCATTGTTTTATTAACCATCTTTGCCAGATTTTATTAGTGAGTGTGAACCACAGAGATAAATTGCTTACCAATGAAAACCGTTCCTTCTCGAATATAGATCACATCAGAGCTCTTATGTCATCAACTTCAGCTCACATTTTTGCCATTACGGAATCACGGCTCACTTTGGAAATCCCAAATGATTGTGTTGCTGCTAATGATTGCTTACTGTTTCGTGATGATAGAAGTGATGGGCGTCGGTGTGGTGGAGTGGCTGTTTCGGTTAAATCCTCTTTACAATGTGATTTGTACAATCTTCAGGGTGATTCATGCGACTTAAACACCATCTGGTTAGTTTTTCCCTCTGTGAAACTGTGCTTCGTTTGCACTTATCTCCCGCTAGTAACTATAATTCAGAAATCGTCTGTCATTAATAATTTCATGATTTCTAACCTTGAAATGTGTCAACAATTGGACGGCTTCTTCACATGCAGAAACTGTATTCCAAAATGCGAGATTTGAGCTGAACTGAAAGTTTGAATTATTTGATCTCTGACCTTGTCTAATGTAATGATGTAATCTCAGAGCGATTAAAAAGCATCCTTTTCCATTTCAAATAGTGATCTAATGGAAATTTGTTAAAAATTGGCAGTTTTTGACCTTTGACCTTCACCTCAGCCCAGGGATGACCTTAGAAATAGATCTGATGCTGTTTTTTTTAATCCCCTTTCAATACCCATTCCATTGATGTGTGGTTTGGAAAAATTGATGCAATAGTTTGGGAGATCAGCAGGGGGGAGGGTCCCAGTGGTGCGCGCTCGGAAAAACATCGCAGTGAGGCGAGAGTTAACTAGTCCCAATGCTGGACATTTTCATGCGCTCAAATCTCGTACATCATTGCCCTCAAAAATCCATGCTTGAGTTATGTGGCAGATTTCTATGCAGAGATTTCTATGAGACATCCCTGTTCTATAATGTTAGCTTTCTATGCACTGATCCCTTTTCGAACTTGCGCTTGCTGTAACTTCATGTGCCCGTGAATATTTCTTTTCATACAAATGACGCGGCCTGCAAGTTGGCGGAACTTTGGGCAATAAAACAAGCCACCGATAAACAGCAATACTAGTTTCACTTTTAACGGAGATGAGTCTTCAGGCGGCCTTGCAAAATACTTTGACATTGATTTGTTGGTTCGAAAGGAAAGGATCCTCAAGGATTCAGTGAATAGTGATATAAGATTTGATTTGAAAAAGAAGTTATTGAACATGTTCGGCTCGTGGGCGGGCTTGGGTCACTTGGAAGTGAATTTCTTGCTTTGAATGACGTTGGAGAAACATCGCCGTGGGATTGCGTCAGGAGATTCGATAATTTGAAAGGATACGCAATGACACCGGCCGCGCTGTTGTTGATGCGCAGAGGATAAACACATTCCCTTCTGTTGCGTCAAAGAAGATCGATGATAGAGAATGAACCGCCGCAAGATTAAATATTGATAGAAATTCGTCGCTGTTATAATTACTTGGTGTCAGCGTTTCATTAAAACAGTTGGTGATGGAAGAATGTGAACCGATTGAATCTCCATAAGTGGAAATGGATGCAATCTTTGTGAAATGATGGTAAATAGGAATTCCAAGTTCATAGATGCTGTAGACTTCTCTATCATGCACTGCAGTAATCTGAAATTTACATTTTTCCAATAATATTTCAGATAAAATAGTTGCAATTTACGTCTCTTCTGATGTAAATGTACCGGTAATTCTTAGTTTGGGTATACGGGAAGAATTATCCTTCGAAACTAATTAAGCTTAGTCCGGCAGCCATAACTAGTTTCTGTGGGGAACGAGGCCAAAAATAAGACTTTCACAGAATGGTGTACATCTCATAGTCCGGCAGCCAGAACGAGTTTGTGCAGGGAACGAGGCCAAAAATGAGACTTTCACAGAATGATGTACACCTCATAGTCCGGCAGCTAGCACGAGTTTGTGCAGGGAACGAGGCCGACAATGAGACTTTCACAGAATGATGTACACCTCATAGTCCGGCAGACAGCACGAGTTTGTGCAGGGAACGAGACCGACAATGAGACTTTCACAGAATGATGTACACCTCATAGTCCGGCAGCCAGCACGAGTTTGTGCAGGGAACGAGGCCGAAAATGAGACTTTCACAGAATGATGCACACCCTATGCCTACTGCGAATCTGTGCGTCTGCCAAGTTCTAGTGAGTTCCTCTTCTTGTCAGACAGGATCAAAGAAAAACACATGTAAATCCCATGGGACGCAGATTGCAGTTTTTGGCTGAAATGAAATTATGCATGTTTTCTCTGATTAAACAAAAAGTGCTAAGCCCAGAGTTAAGCACATTTCAATAACAGCTTGAAAGCTAGTTTCTATTGACGCGAAGCAAAGGTTTTACACGTGCAGGACTCATCACAGATGATTCGGTGATAACGTCTACGAAACCTATTCACTTTATCCATGTCATCATGTCGCAAATTTCCAAATAGAGGAGAACAGTATAAAAACACTGAAAATACAATCGCACCGAAGACATGAAGCAGTTGCTGTTTTGACACGAACGACTTTAAAGATCGGTTGGTCCAAGTGATACCAAGAATAATATAGGAATCAACCAGCTCAATGCCGTCATAGAGAGGCATGGAGTCAGAAAACGTTTTCAGAAACGTCTGAAACACCATTTGTCGGCTCTTATTACGATTTAAAATCAAATTATTCTTGGATATCCATTCTTCAACGAATTGCAGATAATGTGGATTTGCGTTGCCCGTGAAACTTTCAATAAGTGTTATGTCGTCAGCAAATTTGATCAGATGACATGAACATATTGAAAAGGTATGGACCCAAAAAAGAACCCTGGGGTACACCTGATTTCACAAGAATAGGGTCACCGAAAATGTCATTAATTGAAACACGTTGACAATGTAAAAGATGTGCGGCTGGTAGGATTCGGACCTACGACCAAGATTAACTAGACCTGTGCTCTAACCAACTGAGCTACGAGCCACTTGCGCGATTATGTCAATTGGCAGGATCAAACCCTCACCATCACACATCAGTTATCAAGGCAATAATAATCAATGAATAAATAACACGTCACAATGACCGCCGACATTAAGGCAAGTAGCGGGGATCGATTGTCCACCAAAGCATCTTAAGCCATGTCGTGAATGCAATGAACAACAATGAGATTAAATAAACGATAGATCAAATGTCAGTCTTCCAAACTTGTTTGACGGAGACTCCATAAATCTAGTAATTGTGTCATGCATTTGTATGAGAGCGCTGTAGAGCCATGAGGTCTAAACGCATGCCGATTAGCACCAAAACTTTGGATGAAAGAGTACTTCATATGGGATAATACCACGCGCTCAAATACTTTGGAGATTATCGACAAAAGTGAAATTGGACGATAATTACTTACACTCGGACTTGATTTCTTCGGTATTGGTGTTACATAGGCATTTTTCCAAACGGTTGGGAATTCTTTGGTTGAAATGGGGCAATTGAATACTTCACAAAGAGGCTCGCATATAAAGTCAGTGCCTTCATAAGCTCGCAAGCTCGCAGGAATTCCGGCATAACCTGGGACCTGCTTAAACTTCAGTTTTCTAAGATGCCAACGAACCAAGGTCGGATTAATTACTACTGAACGATCTTCACCTTGAAGAAAACAGGACTGAGGATCAGGCTCGACATTGAAACTGTCGCTTGAAACGATGTCAAATCACGCCGGCAACACCCATGCAACTTACGCACCACATTCCATAATGCCACATTTTTGTTTTGAGACTTTATCACATCAATATTGGTTGGCTCTCATGATTTCTGCTCGCACCTTCAACTTCAAGTAATTATATAGTAGCCAATTTCTTGAGCGATATGCTCCCCAGCGATCGTTGATCAATTTCTTAAGTAGAGGAGCAATCCAAGGTTTATCAGAGGCAATTTTCGAATTTCATGACAAGGTGTAGAGCTGAATGCGTCATAAAATACTTCATAGAAGAAATAGCATTTCTCTTCCACGAATGGTGCATGAAGCACTTTCTCAAAGTTCGACTTGCTCAGTACGCGAAGAAAATTAAGTAAATGCGCTTGACGGTCATTGTACACAACTGAAACAAGTATTTTTTGGACGATTTGAAGATGGGAAGATAGCAACACTATTATGGTCCGATGTGCCCACAGGTGAAACAACTTTGGCTGTGACAGGATGACAATTTTCTAAATCCTCCAATGTCCAGAGTTGATCCAGATATCAGGCTCCTCTGGTATGTAAACTATACTTTAAAATGAAAACTTCAGTTGCTGTCATATGGCGACGCTTGTTCTCTGGGTATGTACAACAAGTGGATGATTTCTAAACACTAAAGGAGATAAATACAGCTCTATACATAAAACTACTTGTTTCAACAAGAGAACAAGCGTGGCCATATGAGATCAACTGAAGTTTTGATTTTAAGGCATATTGTTCAATAGTGTGAGTCAACTGAAATGACCACTAAAAAAACTGTTGCACATATCAACATCTGCAGTAGATTTATTGAATGTGAAAATCGCAAAACTTGCACGATCTTACCAGATCTTGATAATGTTGCAAATAAAATGCACGAATGACAGTCACGAAACATGGAATGCGAAATACCAGACAAGCTTCCTAAAAGTTTGTTACTTGTGAAGTTTTAGCTATACTACACATAAAGTGACCCTCATCTTTTAATTTATCTTTCATTTGACACACAAAGATACATCGATGTTCTCCAGAAAATCATGAAAAGAATGATATATGGGCAAGTTGTAAACTTTGCACGTTCACCAAGCAGTATTTCTGTGACAGCAGACCCTTAGAACTCGAACCGTAAAGAATAACAGATCATGTAATTTTGAACACTGAATATTCAAAATTGTTTGGAAATTTTCGTCAATGCATTCCCTGTTCAGAGATCTAGAAATTTATTTTTAGAAATTGCGAACCCCGACGAATGACAGAACGTTCGCATTTAAAACTTGTTCAACATTTCCAGTCTGCATGTTTGCAAGTTGTTAAACTTATTCTGGACAAGCAATTGTCACCAACTTCAAAAGTGCATTGCAATTTAAATGAGGAATCCTGTTGCGTAAGTTCCCATGTACAAATCCACTTCTTCATTTTAGTGTAAAATATGATTCTTTTCCCTCGCGTGTTCGTTTAGAAAAGTGATTTTCAGTACAAACTGAAGAAGGCCGTAATAAACTCTGTGTCATGGGGCAAGGAAGGAAGCATGCCCGATTCACCGGTTAAGAAATGAAATCTTGTTCAGATATACATATCCCTTCTATAGGCTATCAGCATGGCAAAGTAATACTAAATCCATAGAAATTAGCTATACCATAGATAGGCTTATAATGTAGTTTGTCATCATCTACTTCTATGCCAATCCGATCACTATGACAATATCATGATCAATTTCTATGTCGAAGATGAAAATTACGGGAATTGCATGATTATTCAAGAATCTTATTTTGTATGTTTTCGTAGCAGAACTCGTATTTTCGAATCAGAAATAATCGGCTTTGGGGATCAGGAAGTGGTCTGTTGGCGGCAAAGGCCGCTGCAATGAGCTATAACTTAACGGCCTCCAACCTTACAATTGCAAATGTTTGTCATATTCATTTAAATCAGATTCTATCGCTCTCTCAGAAATTTTCATGAGAAGACAATTTTCTCGTGTCCTCAACAGATGAATTTTTGTTATTTTAGAGTTCTCTCCAATTTACCGAAATTTAAACATTCTTCGTACAGGAAATTAATTATTTCAAAGATTGTCATTGATATTCCGTTGTGATTATCAATCAAAATTCTTGAGTTCTTCATGCCTGAGAAATTATCAAACCTGAAATGACGAATCCGAAGTGCAGGCGTGTACTCGCATCTCATTCCTGTCTTGTATGAAGTTCATCAGGCGACTGACATTCTCTTCACCCAGCGGCCATATTCGGGTTCATTGCAAAAGTGAATCTTCAGAATTGATGAATAGAAACAGCAAAATCTGTTGCAAGCCGGGAAGGGCGGCCTGCAAGCGATGAGATGATAAGGTATTAGATGGTTAAAAGAAGCATTTATTCATTGAAAACGTAGAGGATTGTGTCATTGAAAGTCAAGTGACAATTAGCTAATCTTGCGTGTTTCAAGCAAGAAGAGAAGCAAAACGTTGTAATGTTGAAACTAATGTGATGCATATTCGTCCTGTACATAAAAGCTTGATCTAGAGCCGCTGTTTCTGCACAGCACAATTTTTACACTGTCAATCACTACCAATCAAATAGGTCGATATAAACAAATCCTCTTTAATTCACAATCGGCAGATTCAAACGACTTTTTGATGCCATTGTAAATTTCCATACATCAAAACCAGAACTCTCTACATGTCAAAAGTAGCCTCTGGCTTTCTCAGGAATAAAAAAACAAATTTCTAAGATACCAAGCTTTCGTATTCCTTCAACAGGGTATTCAATAGAATGCACAGATATTTTACAGCCGTAAATCAATATTCAAAATTATTACTTAGATATTTCGAACAGCTCATCAACTACAGACAAATATAAGAAAAACATGCATGAACTATGAAATGAAGATACAAAGCTAACTATGGTAAGACAATTGAAGGCCGACCAGCGGCTTAAAAATTAACAAACCACTGTATACATAGCAAACACTGTGTATCAATACAAGAAAGCATTATTCTAAAAAATATTGGAAAAGTATTAAAAGCTTATATAAAAGGAAATACAAAAATGAATTTATCTCAAAAAAGGTAATAATGTCTCGCCGCAGCAACCATTAATCAAATTATTCTAATTATTGAAAATTGAAAGCAATCCGTGTTCAAGCGCACGACATGTTTCAGCTTTACAAAGCCATCCTCAGGTGAACAAAGATATGTACAGGATAAAATTCTCTTAAATATAAAATTCGTGGTTACATCGGATGGTATGATCACATTTCAACGCTAAAATCAAGGTCATTCACAGCAGTCAAAGATGCAATGAATAATGAAATAAAATCAATTCTATTTACAGTTCTACAAATTTAGGCATAGATTCATAGAGCTTTCCCGTTCATTCATCAGGCTATTGTTCGATTTCTTTAATAGAATAGATTCCAGATGTCTAGGGTACCTCGTCTGAGAAACGACCTTGAAATTATCTTTGTGAGGAGGATGAACATGCAAGCTAATTTCAGAAGGCGTTGGGTAGCCTTTCAAGTGTTCATTCATCCTAGTAATGAAATGCCTGACCGAGCTGCAGATGTAGCACTTGTCACAGTGCTCACAAGAATACTTGTAGACAATGTTTGACTTGAGCTCGGCAGGCACTTTGTCTTTGTTAGCAAAGAACATACTCGTCTTGAGAGTCTGGAATACAGGTCGAATTTTCACGCTAGGAGAAATAATTTTGTTGATATCTTTTATATGTTTTCTTAAAGTATTTTCTCCTTCAGCAATGAAGGGAAAGCTCCAATTAATTGTACGGGTGTCACTTCTATCATTCTCAGTGTGGTTGGGAGTCCGGTTTTCATGTCTCGCCTCAACTTCTTTCTGAATACGAATTATCTCATTATTCGTGAAACCATTTTTTTGAAAAACACCAGTGATAGTACTTGCAGACTTGTGATAATTGCTGATATTAGAATTAATTTTCAAAGCGCGGCTGAAAAGTGATCTCATGGCAGCCAAGCGATATCGCTTTGGAGAGTATGCCGAATTTGGGGTATAAACACCGGTGTTGGTTTCTTTGAAGTGCCAGGTAGTGTCGAAGGCTTCATCATTTTTCGACACTACGGCATCCAAGAAAGTCAGACGACCATCGACTTCCTCTTCGTAGGTAAAGTCGATCTGAGGATGCAGTTCATTCAAAAAGGAATGAAAAGCAGAAATATCAGCATTCATCTCAAATATGCAAAAAATATCGTCCACATACCGTTTGTAAAACACTGGGCCAGAACCGACAAAATTTTTCAATTGTTTCTCAAGCATGTCCATGGTAAATGCAGCCATTGTTGGGGCGAGACATGAACCCATAGACATCCCATCCACTTGAACATACAATTCCTCATTGAAGGAGAAAAGGATGTTGGTAGATGCTAACTTCAGTAGCTCTCGCAAGGCCTGTTTTCCGATAGGGATTTCATCTTCCGAAATGGTGGACACAATATGCTCGATGGTATCATCGACAGGTATGCTGGTGAATAGACTTTTCACGTCAAAACTGACTATTTTACGACTTTTAGAAGCTTGACCTTTGATGAGATCAGTGAACTCGAAGGTGTCTTTCACCACAAACTCTTTTGGGAGAAGAGGCTTCAGAATTCTATCCAGCCATTTGGCTAGATTAGACGGATAAGCATCGATCATATTTAGAATAGGACGGTAAGGAGGATCACTCCGATCTTTATGAATTTTAGGGAGACCGCAGAGTCTTGCCGGTTGGGAACCGACTGGCTTAATGATTTTGAAAATCGTATCGGAAATCAGGCCTTTACTTTTCAGTTGAGTGAGTTTTCGCACAAATCTATCCTCTTCGAGAATGAATGGACTCTTTCCTGAGCGAGCAGAGGGAGAATATTTTTGGAATTTGGATTGATCTTCAAGAAGCTTTTCCATCTTTGACACATAGGAGGTGCGTTTATCAATTACAACACCGTTCCCCTTGTCAAATTTGCTAACATATAGATGTTTACGAGAGGACACAGTCTGAAGAACTTTTATTTTAGAACGCCAGTACTTGGATATCTTATGGCGCGAAAAGTAAGATTTGAAAGTACTGCGAAACTTGTGTTTCAGAGTACTAATCTTTTCTTCATGAAGAGAAGAAAGAGGAATTTGGCTGAACATGGCTTCAGCTTCAGCTTTCTCTTTATCCAAAGAAATGGTTTCCCTTGGCCAAGCCATCGAAAAGCCAAGACTAAGAATTTCCATCTCTTCTTTGGTAAATTGATCGTCAGTCAGATTAATGACAGAGGAAAAGGACTCACTTTTGTCCTCGGAATCTTGATCAGAATCGGCTTTGCTCTTCAAGGAGATCAAAGTCGTCAGCTTTTTAGAGTGGATATTGCGAATATTTTTGTCTAATTTTCTCAGGTGATGATTCATAATCGCTCTATAAAGAATCCGTTCATCATCGGAAAGCTGCAATAAGAATTGCGTCAATTTTCCGTCTTTATCTTTAAAGTCTAACTTAGCTTTAACAATCTCTTTCTTTAGAGCAACTGTCTGAGTTTTTAGAATTAAAGACTTACAATCTCTCAGGTTTGTGGGTACAGAGAATTGGAGGAACTTTGGAATCACCTCAGCATCAATACATGACTGCAGAAAATCAATTCTGCGTGATGCGCGAAGATGCTTCTTCCCCAACGTGTTGAAATCCTCCAACTGCTTGTGATTGATTGATTCGAATGACTTCACCTGCCAGTATGCAATACTGCTAAGTGAGAGCGGACTTTTTCTGTGATCATGAACCAAAGTAACCATTGGCGAACCATGCTTGTTTTCTTTTGCAAACACCATGACATCAGTGGGCTGTGCGTTAAGTAATTAAAGAAATAGTGCCCATAGTATTGAAAATTGAAAGCAATCCGTGTTCAAGCGCACGACATGTTTCAGCTTTACAAAGCCATCCTCAGGTGAACAAAGATATGTACAGGATAAAATTCTCTTAAATATAAAATTCGTGGTTACATCGGATGGTATGATCACATTTCAACGCTAAAATCAAGGTCATTCACAGCAGTCAAAGATGCAATGAATAATGAAATAAAATCAATTCTATTTACAGTTCTACAAATTTAGGCATAGATTCATAGAGCTTTCCCGTTCATTCATCAGGCTATTGTTCGATTTCTTTAATAGAATAGATTCCAGATGTCTAGGGTACCTCGTCTGAGAATTATCTTTGTGAATCTATCTTTATCTTTTTTCTCGACCTTGAAATTATCTTTGTGAGGAGGATGAACATGCAAGCTAATTTCAGAAGGCGTTGGG
The DNA here is from genome assembly GCA_907163375.1 of Prostheceraeus crozeri. Taxonomy (NCBI): domain Eukaryota; kingdom Metazoa; phylum Platyhelminthes; order Polycladida; family Euryleptidae; genus Prostheceraeus; species Prostheceraeus crozeri. The sequence continues at coordinate 249,307 of CAJQUW010016235.1, forward strand.
TAGCCTTTCAAGTGTTCATTCATCCTAGTAATGAAATGCCTGACCGAGCTGCCGATGTAGCACTTGAGCTTCTTGAAGATCAATCCAAATTCCAAAAATATTCTCCCTCTGCTCGCTCAAGAAAGAGTCCATTCATTCTCGAAGAGGATAGATTTGTGCGAAAACTCACTCAACTGAAAAGTAAAGGCCTGATTTCCGATACGATTTTCAAAATCATTAAGCCAGTCGGTTCCCAACCGGCAAGACTCTGCGGTCTCCCTAAAATTCATAAAGATCGGAGTGATCCTCCTTACCGTCCTATTCTAAATATGATCGATGCTTATCCGTCTAATCTAGCCAAATGGCTGGATAGAATTCTGAAGCCTCTTCTCCCAAAAGAGTTTGTGGTGAAAGACACCTTCGAGTTCACTGATCTCATCAAAGGTCAAGCTTCTAAAAGTCGTAAAATAGTCAGTTTTGACGTGAAAAGTCTATTCACCAGCATACCTGTCGATGATACCATCGAGCATATTGTGTCCACCATTTCGGAAGATGAAATCCCTATCGGAAAACAGGCCTTGCGAGAGCTACTGAAGTTAGCATCTACCAACATCCTTTTCTCCTTCAATGAGGAATTGTATGTTCAAGTGGATGGGATGTCTATGGGTTCATGTCTCGCCCCAACAATGGCTGCATTTACCATGGACATGCTTGAGAAACAATTGAAAAATTTTGTCGGTTCTGGCCCAGTGTTTTACAAACGGTATGTGGACGATATTTTTTGCATATTTGAGATGAATGCTGATATTTCTGCTTTTCATTCCTTTTTGAATGAACTGCATCCTCAGATCGACTTTACCTACGAAGAGGAAGTCGATGGTCGTCTGACTTTCTTGGATGCCGTAGTGTCGAAAAATGATGAAGCCTTCGACACTACCTGGCACTTCAAAGAAACCAACACCGGTGTTTATACCCCAAATTCGGCATACTCTCCAAAGCGATATCGCTTGGCTGCCATGAGATCACTTTTCAGCCGCGCTTTGAAAATTAATTCTAATATCAGCAATTATCACAAGTCTGCAAGTACTATCACTGGTGTTTTTCAAAAAAATGGTTTCACGAATAATGAGATAATTCGTATTCAGAAAGAAGTTGAGGCGAGACATGAAAACCGGACTCCCAACCACACTGAGAATGATAGAAGTGACACCCGTACAATTAATTGGAGCTTTCCCTTCATTGCTGAAGGAGAAAATACTTTAAGAAAACATATAAAAGATATCAACAAAATTATTTCTCCTAGCGTGAAAATTCGACCTGTATTCCAGACTCTCAAGACGAGTATGTTCTTTGCTAACAAAGACAAAGTGCCTGCCGAGCTCAAGTCAAACATTGTCTACAAGTATTCTTGTGAGCACTGTGACAAGTGCTACATCGGCAGCTCGGTCAGGCATTTCATTACTAGGATGAATGAACACTTGAAAGGCTACCCAACGCCTTCTGAAATTAGCTTGCATGTTCATCCTCCTCACAAAGATAATTTCAAGGTCGTTTCTCAGACGAGGTACCCTAGACATCTGGAATCTATTCTATTAAAGAAATCGAACAATAGCCTGATGAATGAACGGGAAAGCTCTATGAATCTATGCCTAAATTTGTAGAACTGTAAATAGAATTGATTTTATTTCATTATTCATTGCATCTTTGACTGCTGTGAATGACCTTGATTTTAGCGTTGAAATGTGATCATACCATCCGATGTAACCACGAATTTTATATTTAAGAGAATTTTATCCTGTACATATCTTTGTTCACCTGAGGATGGCTTTGTAAAGCTGAAACATGTCGTGCGCTTGAACACGGATTGCTTTCAATTTTCAATACTATGGGCACTATTTCTTTATTCTAATTATGTATGAAAATGGCAATAAATGGAAATATTTATTGAGGCTTCTACTGGCATACTTCAAGATTTGGCGTTCTTAGTTACATGTAACTGTACATTTTCATACATTATATTTTAGGAAATAGGAATCAACCAGATCAAAATTATGGGGCACCATTAATATGACTATCATGTGTTTTGCTTAAAGCTACAGATGGATGTCATGCCACCAACAACCAATGTAGATTTAGATTTAATCAATTCCGTACAGCTTGGCTCACAACTTCTGATTTTCAACCTTTATAATGAATTTGTGAATGCAATCTCGCCTCTGTATTTTCTGTACATTGAGAATCCTCGATAGATCTTGACCGAATCAATTGAGTTTGAAACAATTCCTAGAAATTTCTAGATGACGTGAAATCAAAAGTAGCAATAAGTGCGATCATTCAAAGGTTTAGGTTTGACAAATAGGAAATCCAAGTGTGACTATCGGATAAGTGATAGCCTACAAGTAAGGGTGATCATTGCAATAGTAGCTTGATCATTTGAACAGCTGTTTGATCATTTGAATAAAAGTGTGACTATTTAAATAATAATGTGACCATTTGAATAATAGTGTGACCATTTGAACAATGGTGTGACCATTTGAATAATAGTCTGACCATCTGAATAATAGTGTGACCATTTGTATAGTAGTGTGACCATTTAAATAACAGTGTGACCACTTGAATAATAGTCTGACCATTTGAATAATCGTGTGACCATTTGTATAGTAGTGTCACCATTTAAATAACAGTGTGGCAATTTGAATAACAGTGTGACCATTTGAATAATGGTGTGACCATTTGAAGAATAGTGTGACAATTTGAGTAATAGTCTGATCATTCGAATAATAGTGTCAACATTTGAATAGTAGTGTGACCATTTGTATGGTAGTGTGACCATTTGTATAGTAGTGTGACCGTTTGTATAGTAGTGTGACCATTTGAATAATAGTCTGACCATTTGAATAGTAGTGTGGCAATTTGAATAATAGTGTGACCATTTGCATAGTAGAGTGGCCGTTTGAGTGGTAGTGTGAGCAATTGAACAATAGTGTGATCACTTCAATATTAGTGTGACCATTTGAATAGTAGTGTGACCATTTGCATAGTAGAGTGGCCATGTAAATGGTAGTGTGACCAAATGAACAATAGTGTGGCCATTTGTATAGTAGTGTGACAATTTGAATACAGGTCTGACCATTTGAATAGTAGTGTGACCATTTGAATACTTGTCTGACCATTTGCATAATAGAGTGACCATTTGAATATTAGTGTGATCATTTGTATAGTAGAGTGGACATTTGAATGGTAGTGTGACCAAATGAACAATAGTGTGGCCATTTGTATAGTAGTGTGACCATTTGAATACTGGTCTGACCATTTGAATAGTAGTGTGACCATTTGAATACTGGTCTGACCATTTGAATAGTAGTGTGGCCATTTGCATAGTAGTGTGACAATTTGAATAGTAGAGTGGCCATTTGAATGGTAGTGTGACCATTTAAATAATAGTGTGACCATTTGAATAGTAGCGTGACAATTTGAATACTGGTCTGACCATTTGAATATTGGTCTGACCATTTGAATAGTAGTGTGACAATTTGCATAGTAGAGTGGCCATTTGAATGGTAGTGTGACCAGTTGAACAATAGTGTGACCACTTGTATAGTAGTGTGACCATTTGAATAGTAGTGTGACAATTTGCATAATAGTGTGACCATTTGAATGGTAGTGTGACCATTTGAATAATAGTGCTATCACTTATATAGGAGTGTGACCATTTGAATACTGGTCTGACCATTTGAATATTAGTGTGGCAATTTGAATAGTAGTGTGACAATTTGCATAGTAGATTGGCCATTTGAATGGTAGTGTGACCACTTGTATAATAGATTGACCATTTGAATGGCAGTGTGACCATTTAAATAATAGTGTGACCATTTGAATGGTAGTGTGACCACTTGTATAGTAGTGTGACCATTTGAATAGTAGTGTGACCATTTGCAATGTAGAGTGGCCATTTGAATAGTAGTGTGACAATTTGCATAGTAGTGTGACCACTTGTGTAGTAGTCTGACCATTTGAATAGTAGTGTGACCATCTAAATAATACTGTGACCATTTGAATTATAGTGCTATCACTTACATAGAAGTGATCATTTTAAGAGCAAAATCTAACCACTGAATTTGATCATTCGAATAAAATTCTAATTCCGTCTGTGGCAAGTCTGCAACTCAATATCTAATACAATTTTTCGCACATTATTCATATTTCTTCAAATTCTATCATATAAAAATTGATGAAAATTATTCGTCCCATTTTGAAATGCAGACAACTCTCTCTTGTATGATTTCGACAAGGATTTAATGAAAGTCTTCGAAGTCATATCAAATGAAATATACTTGCCCTCAAGTTCATGACGATGAAATCTTTTTCATCGAAATTTGTATCATTGCATTCAAAGTCAGTTTTATCTCAACCTTTTTTCCATAAGCATTCTGTGAATGTTGACTCATTCAGATTAACAAGAACGACACATTGAGCCTCACATCAATAATGACTTTCAACTTATCGTTACGAAAATCGAATAACGAAGTTTGCAGACATCTAAATATCGACAAAACAGGGCAGCATGCAGACTGTAGTGACGAGGAAATGAACTATCTTCCTCCCAAGTGCATCGACGAAACACTCCAACAGTCGGCACCCGAGTGGTGAAAACTCAATTGGATTCATGCGGATCAATCAAGTGATTGTTTCAGCGGACAATTGATGAGAATTTCAACCATGCTCACGGAGAATTCATTGAAGATGTACCGAACTTCCGAGGTCTCAGCTATTCACTCCTCTTCAGAGGCAACGGAGGAAGCGAATCGGACCTGCTGTGAACCTTCTGGTCGCTGAAAGGCTGATCAATTCTTTCAATTCATTTTAATGAGAAATTGATACATGTACAATTGATAGACAATGAGGTTGCATGAAGGATAAACCTCTGAACTGCTGTTCCATTTTGTTGTGGTCATTTAGGAAGCATTTCTCATACGATGATGAAAGTCATCACAGTAGCCATTTATAATAGAATATAATGCTTACTAATTTAAATTATTAGTTAAAGTAGTCCTAAGGAGGACTGATGGCGTTCTCCAATCCGCAAGTGTACAAAGGCATTGCTACTGTAACCATTGGATTAATCAGTTCTTAAAAGAACTCAATGTAGCTTTCTCGTGGCAACGAATTAAAACACATTAGATAGAGTAACAACTCAGAAATAATTAAATCCACTTTGTGTATACAGTTTTGATTTTATTAAATGAACTTAAATGAGAACCGGCATCACATGTGAGATATGCAAATTTTCGCACTTTTGGACAAATTTCGGATTTGACTGATCGTGGTATCAAAACAGAAGGAATAATGGCATTCTACAAATCCTCCGTGTCATGTCAGCCTGTCTGGAGAGCTGTAGTTAAATTAGTAATCCGATGGGTTACTACCACTTGAATGCATGGCCTTATCAATAGCACTTTCCTGAGCATGATCATATCACAAGCTATGACCTGCCACAGAGCGAAATGAAATAGCCACTGATAATGATCACAATTAACTTAGAAGATGTCAATGGGTCCGTATTACTGTTCAGATTTGAGTGAATCATAAATTAACTATACCGATGAATATGGGATTGAAAACTTGAAATTTCAGCCAAGAAAGCACAATAAGATGTCGACATTTCTATGAAGATTTGCATATAATTGCAGCTAATGAAGTCCCTTCGATATTCAGTTTGATTTCCGCTTAATTGAGATGCCTGTTAGCAAATATTCATTCCTTTTGATATCCAACTTGTATCATACTACTTATAAAGTGGCTTCATCTCGGTAGTATATAAACACAGGAATAATTTGAAAAATAGCTTTTGAAAAACTGCTCAAATAATTTTTTGGACCCAAATACCCAATCTCCGCAAAAAACTGAATATTTTCATTTCAAATTTTCACTGTATGCAGATACTTGTTTGAGTCCACACCTTGCTCTATGGTTGTGATCTTAGTAATTAAGAGGAAGCTGCTTGACTGGCGCTTCTGACACTTTTAATTTTAGCTTAGTCCCAAAATCTTCATTTAATCACTTCTCCCATTGCATGGTCAGATCTATGATCTTTCTGCAAAGCACTTTCTCATAGACCCTCTGTATTTTTGCCTGCTTTTGCAATCATTTTGTATGAGAACTTTTGACAGGGTGCCATCTATGAATCCAATTATGATCAGACATCGTGCAAAGTATTGAAAATTAAAATATTATGCAAATACTACTTATCAAATTTTTAGTAATGACTAAGTAGTTCTTTTCGAGTATTTTCTTTATCAGTTGAATTCTGTGGATATCTGCAAGCCGCTCGCATTCAACATAATCAAATTTGAGGTTGATTAGAACTGTAGAATACCATTTCACAGACAAATCGGAATGTTAATAGTTGAAGAAAAAGCTTCTGCATTTGATGTACGAATACTTTCTTTTCTTGTGTCCTTTGCACAAGTCAATCCTATCGGAATCTTTATGCATTCAGAAGTCACTTGTCAGAATATTCGACCAGTTTGGCATCGTAGATGACTATTAAATAGGAAACACACAGCTACATTAAAAAGCTACATTATGAATTGTTATTGTAACTTTACTTTCTTTTTTTTGTGACTTGAAAGCTTCAAAAATCGCTAACTTTTATCTTTGCTGAAACTTTTCTTTACAGATGTTGCATGCGACTTATCACATGGCCGATAGATGGGAGAGTGGCTGCGGACACGATGCCTAGGCTTTACGTTCAACTGAAAATTCATGGTCTTACCAACTCTTTAATTTCAAACTGACACATCCAGCTCCCCAATACCTTCTAGCTTCATTACATTCAGAAAAGGCATTACATATAGGTCTTTGAAATATCCTATCACCATACTCGTTATTCCTTCATCTTCACAGATCTTATACCGTCATACCATCGTGTAAGATGTGACGTTATTCTTTGATCATGATTACTCTTGTAGCAAATCCATTGTTAGCCCAAGATGCCACACACGGTGGGGCAACTGCCGACTAGGGCGACCTTCCTTAAAACTCACACTTTCGGGAAACAGAAGGTCCGGACTTCCGTTCGAACAACTGCCGTGAGAACCCTCTCAGTAGCGCCACCGTCTTCTTTCCTAGCTTGTTCTTCTTCATTGTTCTCCTTCATCGCTTCTTCATCGTCCTTTTTCATCGAATCGCCCGCTCGTAGACATGAACAGAAAGCAGCTTGGTGTCAGCATCTTGCCAATTGATACAGAATAATTACAATCATTAAAACGCATACCGGTGCATTAAAACATATTGCATTCACATACAATATAGATAACTATCATTAAAAGGACTTATAACATGAATTTTAATTGATACTTTTAGCAAGAAGATGAATTGTTAAAGATTCGTCAAACGTGCTTAACTACAAATACAGTCCATGCCGTCCGGTTACTGATGGCAAAGCACCGTGAGAAGAGGCAGCCGCTCCACCTCGCTTTCCTCGGCTTGGAGGAAGTAGAGAATTCCGCACGGCCTCATATGGCATGCTCTGTGGAATCATGGTGAACCCGAAGCGTACGTGGGGTGAGTGCGGATGATGTACCGAGACGTCACAACCCGTGTACGGTACTTCCCCCACGCTCCCGATCCGATTCGGCGTCCAACAGGGCTCAGCACTGTCACCGTTTGTCTTGACCCTTTGCGTGGACACGTTGACAAGGAACATCCAAGCCCACATCGATGGTCGATGTTGTACACAGATGACGTGTGTCTAGCTGCCACGAACAAAGAAGATCTCAGTGCGCAAGTACAGCGGTGGAAGAACAAGCTCGGCGAGCCCGGTCTACGGCTCAACTTCGGCAATATGAGGAAGAAACTGATGGAGCAGTGCAAGTCGACGGAACGGAGCATGCAAAGACCACCAGCATCAAGAACCTGGGACCAATCCTAACTGCGGATGGTGAGAGAAGTGTCACAGATTCGCGTGTCCCTGTCACCACAGCGTGATTGCAGTGAAGGAGGTCACCGGCGTGCTCTGAGACAAGCGATTACCCACGAGGCTGAAATCAAAAGTATACAAACCGGTGGTGCGACCAACAGCGATGTATGCAAGCGAATGCTGGGCGAACACAACAGCTCATAACCGCACGCTGCACGTCGTGGAGATGCCCATGCTGCGATTCTCCCTCGGACTGACGCTCCTAGACCGTATAGAGCGAGGAGGGGAGGAGTT
>CAJQUW010016235.1:262500-269065 GCA_907163375.1 Prostheceraeus crozeri
TAAAAGCTGGGAGAGATATTACACAGCGAAGATACACCTTCAACTTCTGTCCCTGCTATCTTTTAAACAGATGATCTGAAGGATATGATTGAACTTGTGTGCGTACGATGGAATCGCGGCGATTGGGGTGCTTTGAAGGGATTCACAACAATACGCATGAGATCAAGGACCCTTTGCTTGTTGAATACATTGAAATCTCCTTCGCCATTTAAGCTTCAGTCAGTGCAATCTTTTCAATGACCATCACTTATTTGGAAAACTGTTTGCTCAGTGGTTTCTTTCTCTCAAGAGACAAGTATCTGTTGGAATGAGAATTCTGTGATTGAGAATTCCTGAGCATTTCCATCTCTCAGACATTGTATAACAAATTGTAACTGAGAAAGTTTGAAAGAATGAAATTCGTCCCAGGAATGTTGGGTTGTGACATTTTATCTCCATAATAATTCAGTGTTTACACAGGCAGGTCCAACTGCTGGAGAATTTCTCACAAATGCTCATAAAATAGCAAAGATGGTTGGAATTGAGACAATTTCTCGCATAAATGTCAAAACTGTAATCGTGAAGGTTGTCTGCATATGGGACAGAGAAATATTGCGTTCCAACACTTGAACAACATTTTGTGTCCTCATTCTTCCTCGGAGTGGTCAAGGGCTCATCGGACTTGTTAGAACGACCAGCAGTTGCGCATACATGAGTTGTGTTATATTGGACAAGCATGACATAGAAACTTATATCTCAAATGAAGAATCACATGATGACAATCGAATAATGTTCATTTAACGTAAACTCCAAACCACTGAATAACATCTATTGTCAAATGTCATCATTATTAGTCAATAATAAGATATGGAATGAACCATAGATATCAACAGGACTCACCCAGCCTAACTCATGGAAGCGCATGTCAAATCATCAGGGATGTGGAGTCCTATCCGACTCCTACAGCGGGTTGAGAAGACTAGCTGAACTAGAAAAGTGCTTATTAATAACTACATACTTAGTCAATGTAATACAAAGGATCAATATTGAAGATGGCTTACTATCCCAGTAGTGTCCGACAGCGACGGGGCAGTAGAAAGATACAATGTATCTGTTTTTACTTGAAATGAAATTTGATGCAGAAGACATTTCAATTTTTTGTTTTTGTTGCCAAGACATGAGTTTTATGACGGCAATTCGTTGGCATTAAAACGATGCATCGCATCGAGTAAAACAAAGATTTGGTGATGCGGTCAAAGTAGAATGGCATGCATTTTACACGAGTCAGAAAATATATTGAGCTAAATCTGGTCAGTTAAGTCCAAGGTTTTTCAAATGAAACAAAATATTTACTTAAATGTTATCATAGGGGTAGGAGATAAATGCTGTGAACTGATTTAAATATTCATCTGTAGTTGTTGCTATTTTTCGCAATGTCACACTAGGTGACATGCCACGCTCAATTACGCGTAATTCACGCGTAAACTGCGCGCAATTACACATGACCCTAAACATCCGTGGCTATGCGTGACATTTGCTGCAACATCTGTCGGCAGTCCTGTTACATAGACTTTGCGTCTCATGTGTCTGCATGTATCAGAGGCTGAACAATGTGATAGGACCTCAATTTCATGCTCAGGGAAGACAGAACATGCCTAGCGGTTCAAGCGGCAGCGCAGACAACCGTAGACGACGCGCAAACTATAAACGCTCGCCCGCGCGCATTCATAAACATTCCCCATGTTTTAACAGCATCAGATCAAGTGATTTCTGACTCTTAGTGCAGCGCGTATGTACGCGCGTAGAAGAATAGAATGTCCTTAACCACGGATGTTTGGGGTGTTCCGTAATTACGCGTGAATTGCGCGTGGCATGTCATTCTCACCTAGTGCAATATAATAGCTGTATAGCTCAGAGGAAGGTTCGGTTCAAGATAGCGAGAAGTGACAGCCTCACCACCAGAAGCAGTGCTCCGTATACAGGCTACGCTACATACATGTACGTAGTTTTTAGGCTTATATGAGCCTATATCTCTAATGTGTGCTGCTCTTCAATATATACGAAAGCGCATTAACCATGCCTTAGTAGCATTGCTTCATATTGATGTATAGCATTTGACAGTGACCCTATAGCGAAGAGACAATGAAGAAAACCATGTAACCTCCGAGAACTGCCGATGGGCTCTGCCTAGCTTCAGACCCGAGATAGGCTTCCGACTGCGCGTCCCCACCCTGCGTTCATAATCATGGCTTTAGTCCGATATCTTTTCCATCAGCGAAAGAAGGTTCCCCAGGGATATACATGAACCATAGATATTTTCCGATCCCTGGTTTCCCGTAGCCAACAGTTCGATTTGATGTTTGCTAAGTTCATTTACGTGAAAAGTAATTTGATTTATGAAGTTTCAACAGAATAGAACTCATTGCTAATAACTTCATAATTAATGATTTCTTATAAGAAGTTTGGATGAAATAAATTGTGCTTCCACTGAGATTCACAGCGAGAATGTTAATAAGATGATGAATTCATACAACTGTCAAAATTATGGTAAGGAATATTAGAACGAAACTTCATTTAATGCTTGGAAACACTGAAAAACTGGTACGACTGTCTAGACTTCTCGGATTTCATTATGATGAATTGGACATTGTGTTAAGAAAGATTTCTTCAATTGTGCAAAACTCTTAGAAACAATTATTAGTCTAAAACTTCGTGAAACTTTGAAACTGCAAATGATGAAGAGGATTCAGTCTCAGACAATAAACTACACAGAATGAGGAACTTGAAAATACTATAATTAGAATAGGAAGAGAGGAATCAGAAGACTGAAACGACAGACAGAAACATTTCAAAGCAAAATTGAAGTTTGTAAGTGGGAGGAACAAAGATTATGGTAATTTTGACGAATTTCAGTTGAAGTGACTCTTTTATTTCAGTAGTCGGGAGAAAACCTGACGTGTCTAACACAAAATGATTTGTCGCTATTGCGAGATCGCAAAATGAAACTCAAAATGCATTTGGACATTTTTTCTTAGCATTTCATAGACGCAACCAACTTCGTATCATTTCCCTTCGATAGATAGAAATAACTGTTGGATAACAACGGGAGCTTTTGAACCGGGGGCAGAACCAGGATCTTGTCAAAACCGTCCCAGATCGTCTTCTTTTTGAAGACATTCCTTTGTTCTTGACATTTTTTGATTTGCTCTGTCTGCAATCATGTCCATCATGTCGAATGCTTACATGAACTCCTTTAATCTTTTCCTTAAATTCTCAAAATTATTACGTCAATGGATTCAAAGGCCAGCACGGTTTGCATGAAGCAATTTTGCCGAGATATGACATAATTTTCGGTATTTCATTGGCGGTATAATTGAACAGAATATTTGAGGTAATGGACTGAGCGGCGAGCTGTCTGAAAAACGGAGACAAGATGGAAGGCAAGATATCCCTGGATGCACTGCGAGTATTATTCGTCCTAAATAGTATGAATTGACTGAACCCTTATCTAAAGAGATCTCATCTTTTGTTTCGTTTTTCGATACCCTTGAAAAACAGAATGATTAAGTATTGAGTTGCATCGTCAGTTGAAAAATGGGAGCAAACCTGACTAGTACTTCATTAATCATCAGAATGCCTAGTCCACAGGTCTCATTATCGACACAACTTCAAACTTGCAACCATGCCCGGGTACACTTGAGATTTGAAATTAACATGTTGAGTGAGACTTCGACGGGCATTCATTAAATGCTACTGACTACACTTAATTTCTTTAATTTTAACTTAAATTCTGCTTTTTGTAAACATAATAAAAATTGTGGTGATTTGTGAAATGTGTTTCCAAAAAGCAACATTCAATGATCATTTGATTTTGAAGCAATTATGCAGTTTTTTACACTCTGAACATATATTAATATAGTGTCAATGAAATTATTGCGATTGGCAGGTCTGGTATGACTTGCGCAGACACTGGATTCACAAACCGAACAGTATTTTGTCGCCTTGTTTGCAGCTCTGGCATGTTTGTCGATCCTGCAGATTTCGCACCGCTCGCTAACACTTGCTGGGGGTGCTGTGAGTCCATGGTCACGCCCTACTCCAAGGAATTGCCTCATCAATTCCACATCGACAGGTTTCCTACCTGTAGTTTGCGACAGACGATGAGACACATGCTCTTTACAAAGGAGTTTGGCTAGATCCAACAGCAGGTATCGCCGGCCTCGCCTGTTGCCTTGGGTGCTTTCAGGGTTGCAGATGGTGTAGATAGTACAATGTTTATTGCCGTTATATCCAAAATGTTCTGAAAATGAACCATCGGCCAGCGCTGAGTGCGATTTCGGACGGTGTATTTTTTGTACATCTGATCGATTGAGTTGACCCCCGCTTTGGTTCTGTTGTATTCCAGGATCATATCTGGCTTGAGTGGGTCATCATTGCTTATCGCCCTGTCATGGTGTTCACTGGAGATCATAAACAACTTCTTCTTTTCTTTGGCTTGATAGCTGCACTGGGTATACGACTTCGCATCATTTCCACCGAAAGCAAACTCAGTAGTATTTGTTGCTCGATTTTGGTGCAGCACGGCTGGAATTTCTCGACGATTTGCCATCATAGTACCAAGGTATGTGAACTGATGATCATTCAGCAGTTTCGATGCAATTTCAAGGCTGCTGAAGTACCTGTCTCCTGTTATGTTGCATCCAGAACCCGAAAAGGGGGCAACCAAATCAAGTACGAGATTGGTGGTTCTGTTTGCCTCCTTTTGCCTGGCTGCTGCAACAGGGTCACTTGGCGCCTTTGCGTACGGATTTCCCTTGTAGATATACCGGTATTCAGCATCTGCTGACCAGCGAATTAGCTCACCAAACTTGCCTGGCTTTTGAGGGTTGTATACACGATTAGGAGATCGGCATCGTGATGCTACAAGTTGCTCATCCACTGTAATGAATCCACTTGGCGAAAAGTATCTACTTAGTTTGCTGTTCCAAGTATCCCAGAACTCGCGTATCGGGGCAAAACGATCCAATTGTTTTCTTTCCTCTCTTCTGCCTTCATGCGAGAATACTCAACAATCTTCTCCAGCTCTGAGTCAGGTAAGAATTTTTCCCAGATTTTGATCAAAGAGTCCTTTCGTACCTCAGGTCGGGGACCGCACTGCTCATGAATAACATTCTCTTGTCTTCTTCGACCTTGACGAGGTGGGACAGGGCTCCATTCCATGCCATTCTTATCTAACCATTCATTGTCCTGCCTTGCTGCATGTCCATGAGATTGTCCTCGACCAAGTCCCCGACCACGACCTCTGCCTGCTTCGATTGTACCAATATGAGAATGTCCTCTACCACGACCGTGCCCGTACATGTTATCTGTGACTGTCTCTCGTTGTTGTTCGTGTATATCGTCGATATTTTCTGCCTCACTCTCTTGTTGATCTTGGTCGGATTCGCTATCCTCATTTTCAGATGACATTTCAGTGATTGCTGCAACTGCCTGAGCAAGCGCGAGACGTCGGGGACGATTCATTGCTGACTTGTATCGATGAATGAATTACATTCTCAACCTTTCCTTGATAACAATTGTCAATTGCGCCTGCTGACTAATCCAGGTTGACTGCCAATAAGATTTGCGCAGACGATAGAAATAAACTGTTTACCTGAAGTTGGCTAGAATGGAAATTGACTCAAGGTCGCAGTACATCCGAGGGAACTAAGTTGGGGCATGAAGAACCAATTAAAAATTTCGATTCACTCGATCATGTGACTGATTCCAACACAATGATACAGACGTTGGCAGGTGCATCTAAGTGAAAGTGCGTGCGATTTATGTGCCGTTATTGTGCATTGCATGAAGCTTAATTTCCATTCTAGAGGTTTTATTATTGTCAATTTCTATGGCGCAGACCAACTACACTGAAAATTCATGACACCGATGACGCCTGTATCGTGTCAAATACCAAAAGGAATAAAGTCAGTGAATTTCGTATCAAAGCGGTGCGAATTGACAAAGTGATAAAAAAGTATGTGAAGAGGTGGCGATTTTCGCCACCCCGAGGACTTAAGGGTTAAAATGCAGCAATAAACTCGATGTATGACTTGTAGATGCTTAAAATCAGATAATTAGGAAGTGATGCAGAAAGATTGCTTGAATATGCTGCTACTTAGCATTCCAACATGTTGTATTTTTATAGCAGCATAGTTTCAAATACTTCTTTCGATGGCGATGGTATAAATGACGTTCATGATATGATTCATAGACTTCTCATATGATATGCTCTTCTCATTGAAGAAACGTTTCGATGCACATTCATATCCAAAGCTAAAGTTGTGAAAGTAATAGTCTTCACAAGACGAATTCATGGACTTTTCGATATCAAAAGTCTCATGATGGTATATAGAACGCTCTCACAGTGAAAGTTATACGTGCGTTCTCCTTTTATTTCTGCGAAGACAGAAGCAGCATTTCAGGCCCATTATCACTGACAGACTTTATTAATCTCCTGTAGACAGAGCATCAAACTTTCTACCAATCAGGTAGCTCTTGACATCGATTCAACAACATAAAATGAAATTCGGCTGGATTGTCTCTT
>CAJQUW010016236.1:0-88401 GCA_907163375.1 Prostheceraeus crozeri
TTGGAGTGGGAGACAGTTCCTCCGCTTTCATTCTTTTACTAAAGGTCTTACGCTGAGGTTGGATAATGAATTCTATCCACATCTTGGTTTTGGTCCTGGACTACATCTAACATCAATTGCTACTGCAAATGTTAAAAAAGTTTATTCAAATCGAATCAACAAATTTCATTATAGATTTAAAATATTTGATGAAGATGTTGTAGAATGCGAAGAACGCATCATTTTGAAAAAGCGTGGTGTTCAACCTTTATCACTTATTGAGGTAGTAAAACGATGGGATGAGACTGTGGGTAAGAAGTATGGAGAGAAAATTATGGCGGACAAAAATAAGTTGGTTATTCAGAAATATAATGACAAACTTACAGTTTATTTCTCTCCAACCTTGCGTCATTTTGTAAGACATTATACACCTATTATTGGAAGCGGTGTGGTGTATGCTTCTCATGAATATCACACTAAAGCTGATTCAGTTAATGATGAATGGTGGGTGGACATCTATGGCGATCGCATCAAGAAAATTTACCAGTCTTATGAAGAATCTAAAGTTGCTATCAATATAATGCCGCGTCTATATCATACAGTTGAAAGCTTCATTCATGTAGTAAATCCTTATATACAACAGAAGTTGAAGCATGTGATGAAAAGTAAATATGATGTAAAGATACACCACATTTCGTTTTCAATTGAAAATCAACGCGTTGTTCTGAGACTGGGTGATGACATTCAATGTCAATTGAGTAAAAATTTGAAAAAACTCTTTGGTTTTTCAATGCTACAAACAGTGTTTGCTGCTGCGCATACGATTGGTATAGAAACACCAATGACACTTGATAAACATGAACAGCACCTTTACATTCAAAGTGATTTGATTCTACCTATTTCTGTTGGTGAGAAAAAAGAATACATTTTACGTGATTTCATTCATGATAAAGACGCTTCATATGGAATAGTCGAGAAGATGTTTGAATCTATTTTCTATCATCCCGTCGTCAAACAAACTATACCCTCTATTGCTATCAAAATTACCAATGGTTTACAAGAGTGCATCCATGTGAAAGATACTAAATCCCTCGTAACTTTAGTGTTTCGGAAAACAAAGTGAAGTCATTGTGATATGTTTATTGAAATAAAAATATGTATATAAAAAAGTCTTTTCACAGATATAGGGGGAATGAGCTAACTGTAGGCATATATTCACAAGGAAGAAACGATCTCATGCGATACATAAAACAACCATGTATATCTACAAAAAGCAACATCAAAATACTGAGTTAAAGTTGATTATGTCAATACATCTCCTGAATGTGGTAGCGTGAGTTTTATTCTTTTGGGTGGTGGTATGTTTGTGTCAGGATGTCCATGTGGAAGAGATGTGTTATGTCCTATCCAACACCTCTTATCCTCCCATGCTGAAAGTGCTCGTTTCTTGAACGTGTACGTTTTCACAGTATGAACTTGAGATTTTAAGATTGTCATATTGACAAACGTTATATTTTTATTTTTATAGGCCTTCTTATAGGAGCGATGTTTCATTTTATGAACAATGGATTTTGATATACCTTTAGCACGCTTAATACTATCTGCACATTCTTTTAATTTCATGGAATACATTTTAGGACGGAGGAGAATCATTTCATCTATTTCCTTTCCTGCTGTTTCATCCTTAAAACAACCAAGTTTGGCTTTATTCTGTATGGAATAGAGTGGATGAGTGGGATTGTAGTTAGATGTGTCGAAATATTTTTCTAATGACTTGCCTACTTCATTAAAATTTAAATCTTTTTGAGTGGTAATTCCTAAAAAGAAACTATCTGTATCACCACCCAGCAAGCGAACCTCTTTTACGAGAGGGCATGGTTTTAATATTTTGTAGAAGAGTTGATACATTTCAAGCTTGGAATAATCTAAAACGGCTTGCCCAATATAGATGGGTTTGCACAACTCAACTTCTGATTTTATCATTTTAACACCTACAAGATCCTCATCGATGATGTCTCTATCAATGAAAAGAGGTGATGAGGTCAATTTGTGATATTTTTGTTCATCAACGACTAATTTTTAGTTCATACGTTTTCTAACATCCTCCATGGTCTTTCCGAAAAGACTGTTATTCTTATATTTATAAAAATTCTTTTCAAAATTGTTTTGGGCGAGTGCACGTTTTTGACTGTTACTATCTATGTAGGGTTTGAGGAAGGCTTTCTGTCTAAATTTTATAATGCGGTGAACTGACTTTAGAAGCATCCCCATTTCTAAATAGAATTTTAGTATGCAGAAGTGTACGAGATAATTTTTCTTATCATATTGGGTGAGTAAAAGTTTGCGGCATGGTTTGTACCTTGGCTGTCCACACTCTGTTAAGTTATTATGAAATTGTGACATGAATGGTGAAAACATATCTTCAGTCACTTCACCAGATTCAGGTGCGAGTGGGAAATCAGCAGTTTTATTTTTAATGCTATTTGGATAAATCAAATCCACTTCAAAATAATATCCCCAATCACCTTCATCTGGAATCTTCAGTATGTTTGAAGGGTTGGAGTAATACTCAAGCTCATCTTGATTTAACCAACTAAACTCGGAATGAGGTAGTGGTTTAGACAGTGAACTGCCATATAAATTATTTTGGTCATAGTACTTTAGGTGGATATGATCATCACCTACTGTTTCAGATTTTATATGATGTTTATTTACAAATGTGAGACCACCGCGTATTCCGCGCTCAAATATATTATACATCTCCGGGTCTTGTAAGAGATGAATGGTCTCACCAGTCATTTTAAAGGCTGATTTAAAGGACATGGCTGGTAGACTGACAAAGTGGACAGGATCTAATTTGTCTTCTTCTAATGCCACTCGCCGAAATTCCTGAAAGACATCAGCCAGCAAAATGACATCTAATTCTAAGTAAGCGATCATATAATCGCCAAACGTTTTACATTCAAATTTTAACCATGCCTCTTGAGCATGTTCATAGTCCTCTACTGGACAATCTTCACCCGTCAAATCGTTTTTGAATTTGTCAATGGAAGGAAGGGTTGTTTCATTTAGTTTAGACATTGAGCTAAAATACGCATAAGGAAAGACTCCTTTGCGAGTGATTATTTCATCCGTTAAGTTTGGATAGTGTTTCTTCAAAGTTTGACTATGGGGAAGAAACTTGAGATTTCGAACGAGAGAAGCTAGTGACGCTGACATGAATTGAAATGAATCTAAAAATTTTATTTCGAAGAAGACTGTCTTATTTTCTTTAGTTTTATCTACTGGTACTTTTGCTGTCATTGTCATGAATTTTTCTCTCGTTTGTGCTATTACATTAAACTGCCACGATTTCATCTGGCTCAACCCTCCTTTCATGAGCATATGACTGTCATAGCCCTTAAAGTTATGAAAAATGACGGGTAGTACACGACGTCTCAACCTAAGTGAAAAGTTACATTTGGAGCAGAGTGCGTTTCTAAATTTACCAGTGATGTGATCATGATCACGCACTTTCTTAATTTTATCGTCATCAAACGTTTTATGACATTTAGGACAGGATGTGAACTTTCAAATTTTTGTTTGTCTTCATCTGACATATGTAGTGACTTACGCTGCAATTGGGAATCATATGATTGTTGAAATTTAGCAGCTTTATCGAGAAATTCTAGAAATTTTGAAATGCAATCTTCACCTTGCCAAGTATGCATTTTGTTTTGTCTATTCCTAAAGTGGTCATGCCATACTTCATAGCAGGATATGGCTGCTGGCTTGTGGATGATATCATCAATGTAGCATTCTATGTCTGCGTAAATGACACGCAGGGGACTTAATTCGTCACCATTATCCCTATGTGAAAGTGATTTATCTTTGGGCATGCGTTCCATTTGTAATTTACCTCGCTTGCACCATTCATAGTGAGTTTCAAATTTATCTTTACTCCAAAAGGAGCGGATGCAGCGGTCGCATACAAAATGTTCACCTCTTTTAGAGTGCCCCAAGTGAGTGTACAAGCGAGAGATTTTGGGAATACCACAGTAGTGCCATTCCTCGCTATCATCTTGTTTTACTAATAAGAGGTTGACTACACGTTCATAACAAGTTGAACGTGAATTATAGCGGGCACCCTTCAACCCCTTCTCCCACACGTGAACGACAATTTTAATCTTATTATGTTTTTCGAACGTTTCTACATGTTTGATTTTCATGTTGTTACTATCACAACCTTCAAAGTCTAGTTCATCCTCCCACTGTCTATAGCTATAGGTATGATTTCGATTCGCGTTGATATCATTATAGTGAAGGATGGATAGGACTGCATATTTGAAACATTGTGATTTACAATCGACATTGATGACAGCTTTCTTATTATACAACGTTTTTGGTAGTTTAAATGTACCTCGAGCTGCATGACTTTCTAATAGTGAAATTTTGAATATGGCTGAGTCCACACCATCAAAAATGAGAGCGCTGTCGCGTTGATTGAATTTATCTACATTTGATTTTAAACATTGAATGTGAAAATTTAGCCAAGACTCGCAGTCTACAACTTCGGTTGCGGAAGAGGAAGGAACATGAAACTGTATTCTCTCCGTCACTTGACCCGTTTGAAAATCTATCTTAATATATTTTAGTTTAAGGTAGATGAGCGCCTTCATTCTAAAATTGTCTAAATTGTTGAAGAGCGCTTCGATAATGTTTGAATTTTGAAGGAGCCACTCAGGAAAATCTACTATTTGAGTATTGGACTCCATGCAGTAGTCGCGTACTAAATTATTATGTGAAACATTAATGAGGGAGATGGTAGAGGTACCGTTGGTGTAGTGATCATTTGCATGCGTGTGTTGAAGTCTGTGCGAAGATCGCTGAAAGTGACTATCAAAAGAAAGAGGGCACAAATCGCAAGGAAAGGAGATGTCATCGTCAGAATCAACTTCACCTCCGGAGATTGACGCCGCTTTGCGTTGACACACACGTTGTTTGATGTGTCGAAGGAGACTGTGC
Organism: Prostheceraeus crozeri; assembly: GCA_907163375.1. NCBI lineage: Eukaryota > Metazoa > Platyhelminthes > Polycladida > Euryleptidae > Prostheceraeus > Prostheceraeus crozeri. The sequence goes on from CAJQUW010016236.1 coordinate 4,984, forward strand.
TTCCTTGTAAACATATGTCCGCAGTCGGCACATTCCCACTCGTCGCCTTGTCGCGAGAGTCCTGAGCTGGAACTCACATCACCTGAAAGAGAAATCATTCTTTCATCTCTGTTCAAGTCTCAGTGTATTGTTACAACCTACCTTGACTCAACAACTCTAAACTTTCCTCGAGAAGGGAGGGTGTTGGTGATGAAGTTGATGCCTGAAATTGAGGAAGATGCTATTAGCCACACGTTTGAGGGAGATGAGTGAAGAAATTTTCAACTTACCATTTCAACGAAATTATGTTTAAGCTTGATACTTCAACAAGATAGAGACTTCACTCAAATAATACGTCTCAAATTTGGAATTCACTTGTACGCCTCAAATAATAACAGAATTCGCTAGACAACAGTTCACTTATGCGTCTCAAAGACAGAGTGAAATGACACGAATGTCACTTTACATATATACTTTCATATTCATCATTCATTGGCTGTTCATTCTGATTGGTTGCTTGTTGATACTTAAGAATTAGAAAACATTTCAAAGTCATTATTCACAGTCAACATGACAAGCCCTCCGACAACACCAAACACAAAATTCTCTTCTCCATCCTCAACACCAAACGCTCCAACGAAGGTAGAGAAGGTGTTATTACCAGCGGACAACGAAGAGAGTGTATGTGAGAAGGAGTGTCCCGACTTAACAGGCGTGAGGTGGAAGTATCTCCAGTACGATACTGACGATGTGATGGAGATCACCAGCACGAAATTCCTCCACCAATTATGGGAGTGATACACCCCTAACTCCCAGCCACGAACTATGGAGGAGTGGGAGTATATTGACAAAGTGAGGCTCGCAGTTGAAGAACGATTAAAGCAACTGAACTGTTTTTGTTATCTATGTGAAGCCAGACTCTGGGACGATATTGACGATGAAGACCTTTTGAAATACATGCCATAATAAATTTTTATTTCGTATTATCTTTGCTTTCATACTGACTTACTTGAATGGGGCTTCAGTGGATGATTTACCCTTGTATACATTTTCATTTGGAAATAGTAGCACGCTTAGTCTAACTTGTAAATCTTAAAACATTTCATATGGACGATGATGGTAGATGAAATAGTGTCAAATAAAATTAAGATAGCTTACACTTCTGATACAGGGATAGCAATCGACTGCGATCCATGTGTAAAGAGCTTGTTAGACTACGGATGGGCTTAAGTGGATGATTTAACCATGTATACATTTTCATTTGGAAATAGTAGCACGCTTAGTCTAACTTGTAAATCTTAAAACATTTCATATGGACGATGATGGTAGATGAAATAGTGTCAAATAAATTAAGATAGCTTACACTTCTGATACAGGGATAGCAATCGACTGCGATCCATGTGTAAAGAGCCTGCTAGACTACGGATGGGCTTAAGTGGATGATTTAACCATGTATACATTTTCATTTGGAAATAGTAGCACGCTTAGTCTAACTTGTAAATCTTAAAACATTTCATATGGACGATGATGATGATAGTTGAAATAGTGTCAAATAAAATTAAGATAGCTTACACTTCTGATACAGGGATAGCAATCGACTGCGATCCATGTGTAAAGAGCCTGTTAGACTACGGAAGAGAGAAGTGTGTTATGTTGCGTGTGGCGCGTGAGTGTCCTCCCATTTCATTCCATTCATCAATTGGTCTCATTGATAGAGACAGGTAGAACTCATGGTTCTCATAACGTATGCAATGGAAAGTTTTAGGCAACCTTCGACAGTTGGCTAAATGTCGCCCTGGCGCGAATGCATACTACGTTGAGACAGAGGCAATCACTTGCAAACATGACGCAGAGAGGTTAAACAAGATTGACCATTGCCGAATGTCCCTTGCGGTATACATAGCTACGGGTTTCACCGCCGCCCTTTACAGGAACGCCCGTCGAAAGGAAGTATTACACCGAACTTCATTTGCAACGTTCAAGTTGACTGATAGCAGATTCAACTTAATGATAGTATTCGCCAGTCCGAAGACTGCCCAGGGCAAACCGCGAGGAGGTTCTATCATGTCTTGCCCCTAGGTGGCCCTTAAGAGAGCCGATGGTTCGTTCTCGGGCGGTGTGAATTTGACTATTGGCTGGAATAGTCAATGGGTATGACGGTTAGGTTGTCATAGACCCTATACCGCCGAGGTCGTACTGGTGCATCTGGCACCTTTCGGATGCGGGTGGTATTTGGAGTCCACACCCCATCCGTCCAAGCGATCTTCTCGATCTTCCCCTTCTTATCATCCTCTTCATCCCACTCGTCGAGGATGACGAACTCGGGAATGGCGTTGTCTTCATCGATGAAGACGGGAATGCTGTTGGCAGATGTCGCTTCCATCGTGACTTCAAATTGAATGAGAAGCGCTACAATCTTCTGGCTTATATAGGGTTTTCAACAATGAATTGCTCAACAGCGAATCAGAATGCTTCAGGGATAGCAATCGACTGCATAATGTTCAAGTTGACTGATAGCAGATTCAACTTAATGATAGTATTCGCCAGTCCGAAGACTGCCCAGGGCAAACCGCGTGGAGGTTCTATCATGTCTTGCCCCATGGTGGCCCTTAAGAGAGCCGATGGTTCATTCTCGGGAGTAACGTCATCTTACACCCTACCAATTCTGCTGAGAGAGTCTTTGACTCTCTCCTTGGTAGCAGTGTCGACTTCCACACTAACTGGTACATGGCTAAAAAGTGGAATGTAGCGCCATTCCGTTGGATTGACAGCAGTTGCTGTCATCGGATTGCCAATCCGAGCAAGATTATTAAAAACTCTGTCTTGCTCCTCTAGCCTGGCAAACTCCTCAAATAAATTTCGCGGCCTTAACTGCGGTCCGCGAGGAAAGCTGACTTGACTGTTCGGCGTCTGCATGATTGAAATGAAATGAAATGAGAGGCAGTGGTTTATATACCCCTCTAACACGATGCAACGTTCAAGTTGACTGATAGCAGATTCAACTTAATGATAGTATTCGCCAGTCCGAAGACTGCCCAGGGCAAACCGCGTGGAGGTTCTATCATGTCTTGCCCCTAGGTGGCCCTTAAGAGAGCCGATGGTTCGTTCTCGGGAGTGTCGTGATGGGGTGGTGAAGGCGGGCAAAGATCTGCAATGAAAATGATATGTATTAGAATAGGATATACTATCTTATTTACTTTTCACTTACCAAGTTAGCCATCCTTTGGCACTCTCGCGCGCTTCCGAATCGAGAATTTATGTAAGTGACCGCGCATTCGTAGGCTGGCATGCAAACATTTTTTCGTTGGATGGCCGTTATAGCATATTATACTTTCGTCGAGGCTTTGATTTACTAATACTTCGCCGGCCAAATGATTATCCCGAATAGGGATGTGAAACTCAAACAAACGATCCTCATTCACACGTTCCCACTCATCCCTCATGCGCTCCAACTTCTCATACGCCTGCCTCTCATCACCCCGCCGAGCCACAGTCCTCTCCAACTCAACATTCCTCGCTCTCAACACACTCATCTCCTTCATCATCTCCTCAAACTTCGCTTCTGCATCTCTCATTCTTCTCTCCGCAGCACTCGCCCTCTTCTCACACTCATCATTCTTCTCTTCCAACTCTCGCGTCTTATCCTTCAAATCAGTCACACTACGCCTCATTCTAATATTTTCATCCGCTACCTCCTTCGACTTCAGTTCCTTCTTTTTCAACTCATCCAACTCCTTCACAACTTCATCCTTCACTTTCTTCAAACTCTCATACTTATTCACCAACAAATCATGCGCCATCTGCTGCGAAACATGCCTCTTCTCTTCATCCTTCAACCACCTCGCCGACTGCACACGAATCCCACCACTCTTCACTTTTGGGGAAGATGAGCTCTTCGGGGGGTCGGTGATGACAATGTTTGACACCTCCGACGACGAAGAGCTCAACTTCCTCACACGCTTCCTCACACGCTCCCTATCTAAATCCACATCATCCTCATCATCACTCTCAAGCACTCTCTTTCGCTCAATCTCACCCTCCAACGACGCAACCGCTCTCGCCAACTCATCATTCTCAACAACATTCTCAACAACATTCTCAGCCTTACCCTCTCGCTCGATCGCCAACATTCGCTCCCTCTCTTCCACAATCAACTGCGTAAATCTTAAGTCAGTCACTAAACCACCACTACAGTCAGCAAGCACTCTGTAAAAACTCGCCTCATCCTCATCACCCTTCAGCACTCTGCACTTCACACACGCAACCCTATTCAAGATAATCATGTGGCCGGTGCCCGCCTTCTTGACATGCGCCTTGGCGTCCGCACTGCGATTTATTCGACCGCACACACACATTTTGATATGGTATTTTCTGTTTTTATCGTTTGCCATGCCTGATTTATCGTTAGCTGTAAGATAATGAAATTTGTATAAGTTTGGAATCATGTAGTACAGTCATATTCCTAAAGAGTGTAGTGAGTGGCACTCGATCCCGTCGACAGCCCGAAGGCCTTGTACTGATCACTAGGGAAGTGAGAGATCTTCCCCGATACCCGCTATTTACAGCTGAAGACATCATTGTCACTGCCCCGAAGTGGTAACAGGAACGCCGAGTCAAAGGTAGTGATCAGTAGCTGGGATCTAACCCCTCAAAGCTGCCTTAGACTTAGTCAAATTTCAAATCTGATAGCAGATTTGAACTCAGGATACTTGAAAACCTTAGTCTACATGTTAAAACTTTGAAAAAACTGAAAATTAAGAATTTTTAAAAAATTCCGTATTTTAATACTCATACTACTTTTAAAAAATTTTATCAGTAGTAAAGACACTATCAAACTCTATCATACAAACTTTGAAGTAAGAAGATAGCTTGCCTACTTCAAAAGATAGAGTCCTTTGAAACACCCGATATCGGGAGCTCAGAGCGACGACCGTCGCTTACCTCGTCTTTCGATGAAGTGATCAGACTTACGTTGTCGGGGGTTTATATATGCTCGGAAGAAAACTTAAAATGGCTCTATCTCCGAAAGTATTCATTGTAGCGACATGCGGTTTGTTGCAAACGATTCGTCTCATCATTCTCTATCATATGACACCTGAACCAATCTCATATGACCACGGGAAGTTGGTCAGTCAGCACATGTCCATGTAACATGCCACAAGTGAAAAAATTCCTAAGTGTGAGAGCTCCAGTGTGGTGAAAATTTTGAAAAATTTAAAACTTTCGAATTTCGACCTGGGACCTTTATCAAAACATTTTTCATCAAATTTCACTGACCCCCCCCCTCGTTCAGAGAAATTTGGTGAAAAATGTTTTGGTGAAGGTCCCAGGTCGAAATTCCACACTTTGGAAAATTTTCAAAATTTTACCCATACAAAGCCACTCTGACACTTAGGATTTTTTCAGGTGAGCGAGCTCCGACCTAAAATCTTGTAACCGCTCTAACTTTTGAACGAAGACAGATATGAACAAGCCGTTTCTTTCACTGAATTTGTCTCACTCTTAGCTTTCAAACGAGCTATGGCACGACAAAATCCGTCCACTAGAAGCCAAGATCGAAGCTAGCTGTCCAGAGGGGGGGGAGGTCAGTGAAATTTGATGAAAAATGTTTTGGTGACGGTCCCAGGTCGAAATTCCACACTTTGGAAAATTTTCAAAATTTTACCCATACAAAGCCACTCTGACACTTAGGATTTTTTCAGGTGAGCGAGCTCCGACCTAGAATCTTGTAACCGCTCTAACTTTTGAACGGCTGGTCCGATTGACTCGCAACAAAAAATGTTGTCGAGCAGTTTTTTCTCCTCTTTCGAATGCAACTCGAACGAACAAAATCCGTTCACTAGAACCAAAGTTAGAAGATTGCTGTCGGGGGGGGGGGGGTCAGTGAAATTTGATGAAAAATGTTTTGGTGACGGTCCCAGGTTGAAATTCCACACTTTGGAAAATTTTCAAAATTTTACCCATACAAAGCCACTCTGACACTTAGGATTTTTTCAGGTGAGCTACGACAGTCCACCCTCCCAACCTGGCCGGCACACCACGCCAACCTAGACACCACATCACCGCGCGCTATACGACGGTCGGCCAGAGGGGGGGACGTCATACCCGAAGCACCACGGCGGCCGACCACGACACTCTGCCGGTCCAGAGGGGGGGGACGTCAGCGACGGCGGCCATCTTGCGCTATCCAGAAGTGGAGTTTTACTTACTACTGATTCAGTTTTTGCTAAGATTACGTTCCCGTGGTCCAAAAAATTATTTGAGCACTTTTGAAGAAAGTCAAAATTACCCAATTTATATACTTCCGAGATGACTCCCCTATCTAAGTAGTATGAAACAAGTTGGATATCAAAAGGAATGAATATTTCCTAGTAGGCATCCTAACTAGGCGGAAATTAAGCTGATTATCTAGGGAATTTCATGAGCAGCATTATAATGGAAATCTTCATGAAAAAGTCGCGATCTTTTTCGTGTTTTCTTGGCTGAAATGTCAAGTTTTTAATTCAATTTTCACCGGCATGATTTTATGATTCACTAAATTCATGTCTCATTTCTTGAATCTGAATAATGATGTGGACCCATTTACATCTTTCAAAGTTAAGTTGATCATTCAAGTCAAAGTTAATTGAAATCATTGTCTTTGATTATGTGATTTTGCTCTGAAAGTGGCAGGTTGCATATGACATGATCACGCATAAGAAAATACTCTTGAGGTTCAGCATAAAAGTAATTGGAACTCATCGAATTGCTAATTTAACAAACATTAAATCTCCAAGGCTGTCATGACACTGAGAATCTGAAAAATACCATCATTCCATGTGCATTACAAACATGATCACTCAATTCCGTGGCAATTTCTTCAAAACTGCAAAAATTCGCATATCTCACATTTGGCAACAATTACCAACTGTATCACCCACGAGTTCATTTAATAAATTCGAAAGTGTAAACACATTGGGGATTTAATAAATGCGGAGTTACCACTCTACCTAATGTACAGGGTGGCGCACGTAAACCGCCAGATTTAAAAATTTTATTACTCCTCAAATATTCATCCGATCGTCTTGAAATTTCGACTCATACTAGTTTGGAGTATAGGATTTATGATGATTATACCTGTTGTACTGACAATTGTCAGAAAGTTCTGATTCTATTGACCGAATGACATGCACTCATTTTGTTGACATCGAAAATCTAGATCAAGTTAATTAACTTAGAATGAATCGTATTCTGCACAACGAATTGTGCGCAGTCTTGAAGTGAATATTGTTCAGTTACTTCCATGTCATATAAAATACCATTCGACTATTAAATCACTATCTGAAAAGAATCAAACATAGAAGAATGGATGATAATTCTGTTGCAGAATGAGCAAAATGCGCGGCTTGGTACGAATGGCTCAAGAGTCCAGTGGAGGTACAAAGGCTTTATCATTCAGAGTATGGCAAGAACGCCAGAGCACCGGATGCCCGTACCATAAAGCGGTGGCACACAAACATGTTGACCAGTGGTAGTGTGGTGACTGTCAAGCGGGACCGGTCATCTTCTGAACGAACGGAGCAGAATGTGGAACGAGTTGTGCAGCACTTCGAGGAGGACCCAAACACATCTACCCACCCGTCCTGCATCTAATGCTCTTCAAGTGAGTCGCCGTACTATCCAGCGCATCCTCCATGACTATGGATGGCATCCGTACAAGGTCCAGGTGGTGCAGCGATTACACGAAGAAGATCTGGAAAACCGAATGGAGTTCGCAGAACAGGAGCTACAGCGCATCCAAGCCAACCCGAGCCATTTAGTGGAACTAACCTGGTCCGATGAAGCTCACTTCCATCTGGATGGTGGTGTGAATCGCCACAATTGTCGTTATTGGGCCAACCAGAGCCCTCACTGGATCAAGCAAGAGTCTATGCACTCGACACGCACCACCGTCTGGGCGGCAATCAGCCGATCAGGTATCTACGGACCGTTCTTCTTCGACACCTCCGTCAACAACGATCGGTATCTCAAGATGTTACAGGAGGAATTTTGGCCAGCGGTACAGTCGGACAGAAGAGGCAGGAGCATCATATTCATTCAGGATGGTGCACCTCCACACTGGGGACTTCCTGTGCGTGAGTGGTTGAACAAGAAGATGCCTAACAGATGGATGGGACGTGGATGTCCTAACATGCCCTGGCCACCGCGTTCACCTGACCTGACGCCTTGCGATTTCTTCTTGTGGGGTTTTGTCAAGTCCAAGGTTTACCATACACGGCCAACATCCATGCAAGACCTGAAGGACCGCATCATACAAGCATTTCAAGAAGTGACAACTGAGATGTGCCGAGAAACTGCTCTGGCCTAACAAAAGCGACTCGAATCCGTCCTCGAGAATGGAGGACACGTTGAAGTTCGATGACTACTAACACTTTTTTTCTTATGTTTTTCATTTAATAGATGTTTTCTATGACATTTACCTTAATTCGTTTTGGTCATTATTGATAAAGACGTGGGGGAAATAAAGGGAAAAGTTTGTCATTAAATTTTACATGTTAAGATAAATTGTTGGTATGTCAATTTTACTACATGTCATTCGGTCAATAGAATCGGAATTTTCTGACAATTGTCAGTACAACAGGTATAATCATCATAAATCCTATACTCCAAACTAGTATGAGTCGAAATTTCATAACGATCGGATGAATATTTGAGGAGACATAAAAGTTTAAAATCTGGCGGTTTACGTGCGCCACCCTGTACTTACTCTATGATTGACACCTTGTCGTTGACACCCAGACGGGGTAGCTTGATACAAAAAATCGCAGAAAATCTTGTCGGGGAATAGTTAATCACATGAATTTATGTCTTACACCTTACCTTTCCCCAAGCCTTTCCCCGACGAAACTCTTTCTATTTCTCCGATAAGATGCTCATCTTTCCCCATGGCACGTATGCTGTAGTTATTTCAATAGTTATAGCCTTACAAGGTTTAATAAGGATAAGGCTATGCCTTCATGCACATAGGTAATTAAATTGTTAATAAGTCAAAAGCTCCACAATTGTGTAAATTGTGCATATCCAGCCAATTTGGATGCTCATTTTCAAGAAGTAAGAAGGCTAAAAGTCATGTCTTTGAAGGCCATTTCTGAAAGTCGGTGATCACGTCACTCGAACATGTTAAATGTGTTTGCAGTCGCATGGGGCATTAGTTATTGAAGCTCAAAAGTGGAAATCTTTTTTGCATAAACTAACTACTCAAACACAATTTCGCCCTCTAGAAAATCGCATAATTTGTAAAAGCTGCGTCTGCTTTTTTGCAGAGCTCAAACAGATTTATCCAATTAAACGGCAGTGATTGAAAATTTGCGGGACTATCATATATCTTGCAAAAAACTGATGTGTGATGAACTGTGAAACTGATGTGTAAATAATTTCAGACAAACTGTCATTGCCTGAACCTAAGCCACTTCGTGATATTCATAGACAAGGAAATATACCTGAATATTTGGAGCAATATTTCCTAGAAGTTCTCGACAGAAATCAGAGAAATTTTTGTGCACAATATGAAAGAAATAGATTGAAGGTTCAATAGATATTGTCATCATGAACGAGATCATAGGAACAGGATTGGTGCTCTCAATTCGTCGTCGGAAAATTAAAATTTTATAATGATGCATTTTAACAACATTTTACTGTTATCAAGCTCAATTGATGAATGAACTTGTCATCGAAGAGATCGCGTATCAACGTGTTGATACAACGAGTCAACTGAATAATGAATTCGACTGAGCGAACTGAACGAATTCCTGACAGCTCGCAACATAGAATTGGATCTGCATATTGTATATCCATATATTTCTATTATATCTAAGAGAAGCGAACAAGATTTGATGCAAATCATTGCAGGAACTAAAAACACTTATTAGCCGTCATCAATGTAGTAGGTCTACCAATAACAGCTTTGCTGGATTTTGTAAATTTTCTGTGAGTGAATTGTAATTCATACGCGTCGTCGATGTCATATTGCAAAATTATGTGTGAAGTAAGTATCAATTTGACATACAAACGTGAGATTAAAAGATGGTCCCGTCATTCTCCAGTGCACTTTTGACTCCAATCCAATGACCACATTTATCAGAATCAACCTGCATTGTCACTTCATTTTCCCCGTCACGCACTGCAGGAGTAATGTCCCCATATTGGCATTCGTATATAGGAAATCACTCTGCAGCTGAAACCAATACAATTTGCAAAATATTGACAAATGCGATCTTAATGACATGCACGATAGTTACTTTCAAGCTGATAACTGTGAAACTGATATCTTCTTCTTGAGATAACAATATGCAAAGAGCACAGACTTTCTCAAAGTAGGGCCTACCCAAAAGAGTATTTTCAATCTGCAACTCACAAAATAGGCCGAGGCCAACGCATTTTAAATTACTTTTTTCAAAAAGTAATTTTTAATAATTAAGTATTTTTTTGCAAAAAGCAGCGATGACATTGTTAGAATAAACATTGTACGTTTTTTATGAACACACTTTGTGTAAATCCAATTTAATCCACAACATTTGACGAAAATGTGTCTTTGATTTGTAAAATCCATATTTCTGAACCGATTTCAATATTTCAATTTTTTTAATCGAACCGTCAGGATCTCATCTATTATGGCATGGTTTTAAAAAGTCATAATCCCAAGACATTCTTCACAAGTTGCCGTTTTTTGCTGAAAAGAGACCAAAAAAGCATGTCCAAAGTTACAGTATTCTCACTTCAACACGCATTTTCGGTCAGCTACATTCAAATACACCCACTAATATTTCTATCATCTGAAAGAAGAAGATCAGCTCTTTAAGACAGTCTCATTTTAAATATTGTAATTAACAATAATCATTGAATTTTCACTGGGTTTCCATTGTCCAATGAAAAAAATGTCCTCTGACCGAGACGTTTTCTGTCCTCTGACCAAGGTACCTTTTCTCGAAGAATAATGATTTTTCCATCAAACGTTTTGCACCAAACGAATCCTCTAGTGTGCTAGTTTATAAATGCGTAAAGAAAATTCAGTTTGGTGACGTTACAAGTGAGCAATATTGATTTAAATATATTTTTATCCGTTTTTTCGACCAGAGTATTTGAATATTCCCAAAAATTTCATATGGATGTTGAAACCAGAAATTTTGTCAGGAATAGATGAAATTTCGCGGCATAGGAGGGATCCATTCTCTTAACATCTATGCAAAAGAAATTTTTCATTTATATTAATTAACCCTCTCAAAATCTCCAAAAAACACGAGAATGTCCTCTGACCGAAACCCTAAAAAATTTCGGTCAGAGGACAGCGTTAAAATTGAAGATCTCGGTCAGAATACAAGGGTCTCGGTCAGAGGACATTATAATGTATGCAATTACATTTAGATCATTTCGTCTGACGCATTCAAGTATTCGCCCTAGTCCCCAGTCTCATGAACCCAAATGCTGAAGCCGAAGAGTTTCCTGTTCGACATCAATTTGTTATCTGACCGAGACCTTAAAAATCTCGGTCAGAGGACAACGTTGAAATTGAAGATCTCGGTCAGAGGACAAGACGGGTCACGGTCAAAGGACATTATATGCAATACATTACATTTTGGTCACTTCGCTTTACGCATGCAAGCATTCATCCTAAGTTCCCAGTCTCATCAGCAACCCAAATGCAGAAGCCGAAGAGTTTCCTGTTCGACATCTATCTGATCGAGATCATTGTCCTCTGACCGAGATATAGAAAAAAATGGCATTTTAAAAGTGCTAGATTTCTATGGAAAGTTTTTATTTGGTGTGGTCGCCGCTACGATTTTCGTGTTCAGCGTAAAAAAATAAGTATATATGCAAATTTTCACGGAAATCTGAGACCCAAAGTTTAAAAGACAGAAATGTTGTGGAATAAATTGGATTTACCCTTTTGCATGTTTTTAAGACACTCAGCGAATGTTCATGAACTAAGTTTGTTACTTAATTTTGTTCAAAAGGGCAATAAACTTGTATAAAAGGATGAATTTTGGACAATACAGCAAATACGAGTATATTAGGTAGAGTAGCAATTCAGCATTAATCAAATCCCTAATGTGTATACAGCTTCGATTTTATTAAATGAACTCGAGTTGAATGCAATTGGGTATTGATACAAATGTGAGATATGTAAAAACTTGCTGTGTTGGAGAAATCTGCACGGATTTGACTGATCAGATAGTAATACAGAAGGAACAATATCATTTTACAGACCCTCAGTGTCATGACAGCCTTGTAGAGGTAATGCAGGGCTCATTCGAGTTCTTCTTGTTCCTTTGAGGACGACAAGCAAAGGGAAGAATTTAGGATAGATTTTTCTTCATTTCTAATACTTTTGAAAGCCAAAAAGCAATCGACAACTTCCATCACTTGATCTATGCCACACATAAACATTATAACTAGACAGAAACTGCTAACATGTCGTCAAACATTTTTCAGTTCATCGGACCCCTTTTACGACAGGTGGTCCAAGTATAAACCACCACTGCAAAGCAATATTTCATATGCATGTGTCGCAAATTTCATCATGCCAACGGATGGACAATATTAAGAATGATGATATGAGATATTATTTTGTAATAGAATACCTGAACTTATATTAATAAAGGAAGTATTTGTCAGTTACCGAAAAACACAATTGAGAAAATATATTCTGGTCTCCAGCTAATTGTATTAATGACTTTAATCAAAAAGTGGGAACTTAAAACAAAATCGCATCATTTGAAGTTACTTTTCACATCATCTAAACTTCACTTATTGAGAAAAAGTGTTTTCAGTGCAAATAGATAGACACATCGTTTTGGAGGTGGTCCAAATATGGACCACTAGTCCTCAAAGGTGACCAATTCGAAGGTTGCTAATACTAAAAATTTAATGCTTATACTCAACCTTCTCAATGAGAGTATTTTCTTTAGCGAATGATCATATCACAAGCCTGGAAGAGCCTGCCACTGGAAGAGCAAGGCAATATAATCAAAGACAATGATCACAATTAACTTTAAAAGATGTAAATAGGTCCACCTCAATATTCAGATTCAAGAAATGAAATATAAATATAGTGAAACATAAAATAGTACCGATGAAAATGGAATGAATAACTTGAAATTTCAGCCAATAAGCACAATGAGATCTCAAGTTCTTCATGAAGAATTGTTGTATAAATGGGTTCATGAGCTTCCTTTGATAATCATTTTCAGTCACTTAATTAAGGTGTTTGTTAGTTAAGTAGGTTCGGTGCACTTCTAGTTATGATAAAGATAACCAACATTTTAGCAAGAGGAGCAACAGCGGGGTATTCACAGCGAAATAACAAAACTTCTGAGAGATTTCGTGGCCAAAAATGATTTTTCATGAACTTGAATAATCGAATTTTCGCCACTTCTTTCACGTTTTTCTCACCTCCAAGAAATAGATATAGCCGTGGTTTTCAAGAAATTTCACCTTCATGACACACAGAAATTGAAAGTTTGAATTATATAATTTATTAATACAATAATTGAATAATGCTCTCCTAGTTGGATAGATTATGCTGCTGATGTGTGTCTGATGCCCTGAGTAAAGCTCCCGTGGCAACTGCTTTTCATTTTTATCAATTCCCAGTAAATTTCCGTTATGAAAAAATGCTATTCTAATTGTCTATTACTATCTTACAATAGGAATAATGAAAATATTTTATTAGGAAGTTTTTTTATCAGCCCTGTAGCTATATGTGCATTTGTGTCAACATCGTCAAGCAGTTTGAGGCAATCAGTATTCAATAGTCTGCACTGCACTTTGAAATGCTTAATACCGATATCAGATGCACATGCACGGTGAAATTAATTGATAATTATTCGCAACGTCCAGATATAAACTCGAATGAACAGCACTCGAATTTTGATTGGCACAAGTGATCAAACCAAAAGTGAAACGTTTATCTACATAGCTCTATAATATAAATTTCTGTTGAAGACCTTTTGTGAATTGATGAAGCCTATGATGTTCCAACCGATGAAATCAAATATACGTTTGCATGAGTCAATGTCCGCTGTCCCAAATATTTTCATCTGCATCTGAATGTTTCGTGTTGCTTTCCTTTCTTGTAGTGAATATAATTTTATTTTTCAGTGATTTGCCGAAAGCCGAGGAACTATCGTACTAATTGCTCAATATACATGTATTCGAATGCAATTAATACAAAATATCTTCAGCTTAGGACCGGAGCGTCATTCATCATTTTCCATTATTTTCATCACTAACCAAACCAGTCATTTAAGTGATATATCAATAATTCATTGATAACATTTCAGAATTTGACTACTTTTTCAGAAGTTGTTGTCTCAACACCATTATCATAGAAGAAATTACAAGGGAATATTCTGATGTAAGAAAAAGTAAAATGTTAGGATGTCAATTTAAAAATCTTCAAATTTCATAAAAAATCGTATAGAAAAATGAGTGTTCTGCAGTCGCCTATTAAGTACCTTAATTATAATCAATTAATTTCTATACCAAATCAACTCAACATTCCAACCATAGAAATGGTTCTTCTTTTATGTTTTTGTCTTCCAAACGTCTGCGGACAACGATGCAATTTTTCCCTGTTTCATAGTTTGACAGATCTATTCAGTCCCTTCCATTCCATATTTCAAAATTCGGTGTTGTCAATTTTAATCAATAGTTCAAAGTTTCAATATCAAATAAAACTGCTTATAAGGGCTGGATGAAAATTACTATCATAGCTGTCGCCACAAATCAACCATTGATTGCATACTTCCTTTATGTACTTATTTTGGTGCTAGAAGCGATTGTATTAGAAATCACATCATTTGTATTTCATCCAAGAGAACAAGCGAGACTAGTGAAAATATGACGCTTTTGGTTTACAAATTTACAGGAATAATTTGCAAAAAATTGCTCTTTAAAAACTGCACAAATAATTCTCTTTCGACCGCAGGAACATACGTAATCTCCGCAAAATACTAGATCTTTTCATATGAAAATTTTACAGTATAGAGATTTTTTTGAGTCGACCCTCTACGTAACATACTTGCTCTGTGTTTTGGACTAAAGCATATTATGCTGAGTCATTGCTGTGCGCATCAATTCTTCTGAGTGAATTTGCCTAATCACGTTCCCGTGTCAAATACGCAATGAATAGATCACATGGACGCGATATTTAGAATTTAAATAATTGAGTAGTAGCCGTCAAGGAAATCGCTTTTGTCATCTGTGATTATACTCTATTATTTCTTACTCAGCTCCTACAAAATTCTCATATTAGCTCGTACCTTTGATTGTTAAATTGTTAAAAGTGAAACTGATAAAGTCAGAGAGCCAAATAATTTAGCAGAAGTTACAGGCCCTAGTTCTTCTTCAAGTAAATCTTGAGTGTCGCTGATATTCTTGTTATACTAGCTTAGGCTACTTCAAAATTCACATAAAAGAAACAACTCTGTTGTGCTTTTGCGTTTAGGATGCATGTAATTCAGTGTTTGGGTTTTAAATGTGGAACACAAGGAAATTTATAAAAGCTTGTAAACGTTGAAGCCTACATGTAATATTGAAACCAAAACAATAGGAAATATCTTGTTAAAAAATTGTCAAAATTTATTCATCTCTTCCTCCTTATCAAGAATCTATAATTAATCAAGTTGCAAAAAATCACAATATTTTCTATTAAAATTGATAAACTATCCATTTTGATGAAATCAGTGATAGATAACTATACATGCAAATGTTACTGCGATCACTTTTGTAGATGCAAGTTCATGTCAGTGAGTGTGCATTCCTACAGAATTATTCATATTGACCATAAATTGATATAGCAAAACAACAAATAAGCTTGCACCAATGCATGCATAAGATGAAATTCGGCGGCAATCATTCGCATTAGCAAGAATTCCGAATCAGAGACGGGTTTCACTCCCAAACTTTCACGCAGAATGGAATCGACAATGCTCATTTTCATTGATAATATGCTTGCGCTAAAAGACTTGGAATATTGAAAATCGAAAGAATTTAATCTATCAAAAAAATCACATTTTGTTTTTTTAAGAAATTGACATGATATACATATTTCTTCTTCTAGCGAAAAAATAGTGCAATGTCTTCTCATCTCAGAATCAGTGATGTCTCAAGTACAGACAAGAACTTTCTTTGATCTACATTTCCAATAAATAAATTTTTCGTAGAAATCCCGTCACCCATGAAGATGAAAAACAATAGACTTCTTAAACTATGAAGCAATTGAACGGTATAAATATATCTTACAATAAGATTAAAGATGCATTTATCACACAAAGACAATGATCTTCAAAGCATTCCCTTGATAAAAGGAATGAGGTATCCATAAAAATGATTTTTTTCTTTTCATGGCGTCTCGACAATTAAGACATCGTCTAAAAAGCACACAGCGGCCAAATCAGAAATCTTATTTTATAAAAGGGCTTAATTCACTGGCAAAATCCCGATGAATCGCCACATGAGCATCGACAGCAAGTACAATCTTCTATCTGCAGAAGTCAGTTTATTTGACAGTAAGGAAATCTACTCTAAGACATAGTTTATAAATCAATATCCTGTACTACATACATGTAGTATAATAAACTTAAGTCATCAAGTAGAGAAACCTTTGAGAGTAGCCTTTGATAGTGAACCTTGATAGCATTGAGCGGAACACAATTTGAAGCCGCGAAGCTGTGACCTGTCAGAAGCAATTCAATGATGACGCATTGTTGTGACCATAGAAATCCAACACTCTTAATAAGTACTAAAGGACTATAGCTCAAGTGATGAGAATGGGTAGCTGACCCAGATGCATAGGGGTAAGTTTGAGCCATGGTTTAACTCCCTTCGAATGCACTGAATTAGACCACGGCATGCCTTCGTAAGTTGACCATGTAGACCACAATATTGAGGATTGATAATTGAATGTGTCACTTGCTGTTGGTCTTATTTATTTGCTAATTGCAATTGCTATGATAATTGAAGCAAGGGATGATGTCGTCCTGTCTTCAAAACAAAGAAGATTCAAAATTGCTTCATTAACAAAGATCCTATTGCGACAGCTTTGAAATCTAACGCTACTTATGAGTAAAGATGAGCGTTTGGTCGGGTTGCATGAATTTGAAAGTTGACTCGAACTAAAAGTTTTGTAATTTCCCTTATATTACAGAGATATTTCACCCGAACCCGATCAGAAAATTTCAGAACACAACCTGACTGTATTGGATCCAAAAAACATCAATGAAGCGCAGATAACACTCGTATGAGCAGAAAATATTCAAATTAAAGAAATATGAAGACGATAAGAGTCCAATCGTTCATGACGTCATCAAGAAGAACATAGATTTGATGTGCGCTCCAACAATAGTCTGAGTTTCACACTGCACCACACCATTTAAAAAGAAGTTGTGAGAGTGCAAGCAAAATAAAATGAAATTCTATTATTAAGTAATATATGTAACACACATACGTCCAGGCCATACATGAAGGACTTACTGAAGTGAAGACTATGAAGAGAAATGCCACCGAGATGTACGCAGCTCTTCGGTCTACACTATTGGATGCAGCAGAGCAGGTGATGGCGAAGAAAGAACGAGGGTCAAGGGAAAGGTGGATGACAGAAGAGATTCTGAAGATGATGGAGGAAAGACGGAAGTCCAAAGGCAAGATGAATTGTACTTGATTTGGAACAGGAGGATAAGACGAGAGTGTAAAAGAGCTAAAGAGGCATATTCAACGAACAATGCAAGGCTATTAAGCAACTCGAAAGCAGGTATCACACGAACGTTAGGCATCAAGAAGTTAAGAAAGCAGCCGGAATCCGAAAGAGGCCAACAGCCAGCGGATGTCTAGAAGCAGAAAACGGAACCACTATCATTGAACGAAGCAAGAAAATGACTAGATATAGCGAATGCATACGACAGCTATTCGGAGATGACAGAGGTGAGATGTCTCACCGCGTGAAAACTGGACAGTGTTGAAGATTGAAAAGAAGGAGGTCAGAACAACACTGAGGAAATGCGCCGTTGGTCAGGCTGCGGGACCGGATAGCATCACAACAGAAATTTTGGCATCGGGAGAAGATGGGATCAATGCGCTAACGAGACTGCTAAATACAATGTTTGTCGATGTCATTGTGTCGGAGGAAATGTGCTCATCGATATTCATTGCTCTGCCGAAAAAGGAGGGCACTGTAAAATGTCAGGAACATTGCACTATCAGCTTGATAAGTTATATGACAAAACTACCATGCATGGTACTGGTGAACAGGATGCGCGATTGATCAGCGCAAGAGGTAGTGGACGTTCAGTTCGGCTTTACGCCAGACAAAAGTACACGGAATGCAGTATATGTACTACATTGACTCGCCGAGCGAACGATTGAAAAGCAACGCAACATCTATGCTTGCTTTATTGACTGTAATAAGGCATTCGACATAGTGAAGCATCAAGATTTGTTTGATATCCTGGAAAACTTAGAAATCGACGACAACGACATCTGCATGCTCCAATGGCTCTACTGGCACCAGAAAGCTTCCGTGCTTGTTGAAGGCGAAGTAAATCTGCCGTGTGAGATTCAACGTGGCGTGAGACAGGGATGCGTGGCATCTCCATTCATGTTTACGCTATACACGGAGATCATCCTGCGCAGTCTTGATGACTTTGACGTGTTCCAAATTGGAGGGCAAAAGATCACGAATACGTGTATAAGGTGTTACGGGTTATTATTTTCTTAATATTCCCAAAACATATGATTGAAAAATGTAAATGAAAAATGTGGAAGAATTATACTGTGAAAATAAATAAATGGTGCAAACAGTCCTTACAAGGACAGATGGTACGTTCACAGTTATAAGACAGTCACAGCACCAACAGAGTCTCCAGATTCTTCCAGGACCACAAGCCGTGGTGATCACGTCCGCAGCAGTTCGATGATAGTTCGCACATAGAAGATAGGCTGCAACACCGTCAACGGCTCTCGCCGACAACTTCGCTTGGAGAGACCAGAATGCGTTAGCGGGCGTTGTTCATGCCGCGTTAAATACGTCTGTGAAGATTCGCTCACAGTCAGCTACCAATTGTTTGGTCATCCATTGTCTGATGACATGACATGTCTTGTCAGTCATGTACCGTAGATAGCTGACAAGCTGGACTTTTGCATGACATTGGAACTTGAAATGCATGCCGCGGAAAAGTTATTGCTCTAACAATGGAATGGAGATTACTCTCACAAAACAATAAAATGCATAATAAAGCAAGAAGACAAACTGCCTAGCACACAACAAAGGTATGATGACGATACTGTAATTTTTGCGGAATCGGAACAACAACTACAAGCAATGATGGATATTGTGATCGCCGAAAGTGAGAGGAGAGGACTATCGCTGAAGCCCGCGAAATCAATGGTGATGGTTTTCAGCAAAGAAGACCATCCACCGGCCTGCAATACAGGATGTGGCATAAAAAAGTGACTGAATTTTAAAATAGCATATCTTTGTAATTATCCAGCAGATAAATTATCTAACAAATAGGGTCTCATTTTGAAGCCAATACACATCTTTGTTACCATTATCAACCAGAATTATCACCAGTATTATGTTTATGCAAGGCAGAAGAACTCGAAACCTAAAAAACTAGATCAAAAGAGCTACGACTGAATGGAAAAGCAAGCCTACTTCCAATTCTTCACTTAAGCGATTATCATCACGGCGAGGTCTTTCTGCTGCAGATGACCACATACCATCAATTGGATGATGACTAGATTAGCCTTCAGCAGAACCTCCGTGAAACCGAACTCCAGAAATTTCGCATTTCCTGTTTTATTTCCTCCAACGTCTCTACGTTTCTTCCACGTTAAACCCCAAACAATAAGTGGTATTCATCATGGCAAAGTCCTTCACCATTGTTGCAGAGGACCAAACCACTTTCATTTCAATCATGCAATACTGAATATTTGTAGGTGAGTAGTAAGAAAGTGACAAATACCAGATAGCGCAAGATGGCCGCCATCGCTGACTCCCCCCTCCCCCTCCCCTCCCCCTCCCCCCCTCTGGAACGACAGAGGTTGTAGTCTGACGTGGTGTGCCGGCCAGGTTGGTCCACGTTCACAAAATGTTCGCTGACTCCCCCCCCTCTGCAACGACAGAGTGTGAGACTCGGGTGAGTTGGTCCGACCGCCTGGTTGACGTGGGCGACCGTCCAGGTTGACGTGGGCGACCGTCTAGGTTGACGTGGGCGACCGTCTAGGTTGTCGTGGATGGTGAAATGGCTGGCAGATTCGGATTCAGCGTAAAATTCTGCATCTGTGGTGTGATTTCCAGCTCAATCGGCGAGAAAAAATTTTTCTTCAAAATTTTAACAGAGTTAAAATTTGGGACGTTTTGGTGTGTAGCGCCCAAACGAAGCATCGGATGGGAAAACGGAGGTCAGATTCGGATTCAGCGTGAAATTCTGCATCCGTATGGTGAATTTGAACGCCATCGGAGAGAAAAAATTTTCGCTGACGTCCCCCCCCCCACTGGACAGCTCGCTTCGATTTTGGCTTCCAGTGGACGGATTTTGTCGTGCCATAGCTCGTTTGAAAGCTAAGAGTGAGACAAGTTCACTGAAAGAATCGCCTTGTTCCTATCTGTCTTCGTTTAGATGTGAGACGCCATTTAAGATTTTGGGACATTGGCGAAAAACGACAGAGTTAGAATTTGGGACGTTTTGGGCTGTAGCTTCAAAACGAAGCATCGGATGGGAAAACGGAGGTCAGATTTGGAATCAGCGTGAAATTCTCTATCTGTATGGTGAGTTTCAAGGCAATCGGCGAGAAAAAATTTTCAACATTTTTCGAAAAAACGAGTTAGAATTTTTGCGATGGCTGCCTACTGTAGAGCCAAAACGAAGCATCGGATGGGAAAACGGAGGCCAGATTCGGATTCAGCGTCAAATTCTACATGGAAATAGTGTATTTCCAGCTCAATCGGAGCACTAGAACCGGAGATATACGGGATTTTTAGTGTTTGGATGATGGGTATTACGTCATCAGCTGATCGCCACACACTATATAAGCTGGGAACCGACAGAGACTTGTCATTCAGACGAGAGCGATTGTCAGAGGTAGGTCGTCTCTCTGAGCTCCGATGATAGCTTCGGACATTCCAAATCCCGAGTTTCTGTAAGAAACCGACTTAGAAAATTTCATTGCTGATATCAGCTAAGGCGTCAGACTTAGAGGTTCGCCAGGAGATGGCCTTCGTCTCCAGGCCATAAAAGACTCCAAAACTTTAAAGGCTTGTAACTTTGCTTCTACAAGTCCGTTTGACTTGATTCAAAAAAGGTTCGGTCGCTATTGACCTGCCCTAAGTGATAGACTACTTATAAAATTTCATAAGTAGTGCTAAAAAGTTGAAAAATTCAAATTCACTAGTTTTGGAGGTTTTCTGGGGTTTTCGACCCTGCTGAAGTCAATGAAAGCATTTTTAATGATGTCTGAGCCAGTCTTCTCATGCTATAAGCGGCTTTTCACTGAAAGCGAGCAAGACACGGAGAGTTTTGCTGTAATATTCCACTGACAGGGTGTTCCTTCGGGACGGCGGACGATGCCGTAGTGATAAGTGTGGAAAGGGAATGTGTCATATTTGAGACCGTAACCGCTGGGACAACTCATGTCTCATGTTGGGCATTTGACACAGCTCTCAACGTAGCACTTTGAACGCCAATCGGTTGAGTCTTAGCTATCTTGTCATGGGTGGCCTCTAAACATCTCCATTGCAAAACGCTGGTGAATCAAGCTCTCTACGGCTTGCTATCAAGCTGCTAAAAGTCTGTCCACCTCTTACCAACTCTACAGGTTTTCATGTCTGAGCCAGTCTTCTCATGCTATAAGCGGCTTTTCACTGAAAGCGAGCAAGACACGGAGAGTTTTGCTGTAATATTCCACTGACAGGGTGTTCCTTCGGGACGGCGGACGATGCCGTAGTGATAAGTGTGGCAAGGGAATGTGTCATATTTGAGACCGTAACCGCTGGGACAACTCATGTCTCATGTTGGGCATTTGACACAGCTCTCAACGTAGCACTTTGAACGCCAATCGGTTGAGTCTTAGCTATCTTGTCATGGGTGGCCTCTAAACATCTCCATTGCAAAACGCTGGTGAATCAAGCACTCTACGGCTTGCTATCAAGCTGATCAAAGCAATAACTTGGGATGTTTCCTCAAGGTTTTCAAGTATGCTGAGTTCAAATCTGCTATCAGATTTCAAATTTAACTAAGACTAAGGCAGCTTTGAGGGGTTAGATCCCAGCTACTGTTCACTACCTTTGACTCGGCGTTGCTGTTACCACTTCGGGGCAGTGACAATGATGTCTTAAGCTGTAAATAGCGGGTATCGGGGAAGATCTCTCACTTCCCTAGTGATCAGTACAAGGCCTTCGGGCTGTCGACGGGATCGAGTGCCACTCACTACACTCAAATCTATCATTCCTCACTAAGTGTAAATTACTGACTATACATTTGTCCTGCTATCAGGTTGTTTTGACTTGCTATCTAGTTGAATAGTCTCTTGCTATCAAGAG
Organism: Prostheceraeus crozeri; assembly: GCA_907163375.1. NCBI lineage: Eukaryota > Metazoa > Platyhelminthes > Polycladida > Euryleptidae > Prostheceraeus > Prostheceraeus crozeri. Next base: position 27,539 of record CAJQUW010016236.1, read on the forward strand.
ATTCACTTCTGCTCATAAAGCACATCATCGCTGTAATACCTCCTTTGCTCGAGCGTTCCTTCGGGACGGCGGGTACTGCCGTAGAGGGATTGTGTTGCACGGGTTGTTCGTCGTTTGTTAGACCGAAACCTCTGAGCCGTTGCTAATGTTGGGCATTCGACTTCATACTCAACGTGACGCTTTCTCTCGCCAGGTCAGAGTACTTCAGCCATTCGACAAAGGTTAGTCTTTATGATATGGAGTAGAGTGAAATGTAATTCATTAGATGCCCCTTCAATGATTGCTCCCATGATAAACGTTGATGAGACAAATGAAATGATTCTCATCTTCCTTTTTCAGTGATTGAAATCTACTAACACACTACCGTATAATCGTCCACTATGGGACAAGACATGATAGAGCCTCCACGCGGTTTGCCCTGGGCAGTCTTCGGACTGGCGAATACTATCATTAAGTTGAATCTGCTATCAGTCAACTTGAACGTTGCGTCGCGTTAGAGGGGTATATAAACCACTGCCTCTCATTTCATTTCATTTCAATCATGCAGACGCCGAACAGTCAAGTCAGCTCTCCTCGCGGACCGCAGTTAAGGCCGCGAAATTTATTTGAGGAGTTTGCCAGGCTAGAGGAGCAAGACAGAGTTTTTAATAATCTTGCTCGGATTGGCAATCCGATGACAGCAACTGCTGTCAATCCAACGGAATGGCGCTACATTCCACTTTTTAGCCATGTACCAGTTAGTGTGGAAGTCGACACTGCTACCAAGGAGAGAGTCAAAGACTCTCTCAGCAGAATTGGTAGGGTGTAAGATGACGTTACTCCCGAGAACGAACCATCGGCTCTCTTAAGGGCCACCATGGGGCAAGACATGATAGAACTTCCTCGCGGTTTGCCCTGGGCAGTCTTCGGACTGGCGAATACTATCATTAAGTTGAATCTGCTATCAGTCAACTTGAACGTTGCAAATGAAGTTCGGTGTAATACTTCCTTTCGACGGGCGTTCCTGTAAAGGGCGGCGGTGAAACCCGTAGCTATGTATACCGCAAGGGACATTCGGCAATGGCCAATCTTGTTAAACCTCTCTGCGTCATGTTTGCAAGTGATTGCCTCTGTCTCAACGTAGTATGCATTCGCTCCAGGGCGACATTTAGCCAACTGTCGAAGGTTGCCTAAAACTTTCCATTGCATACGTTATGAGAACCATGAGTTCTACCTGTCTCTATCAATGAGACGAATTGATGAATGGAATGAAATGGGAGGACACTCACGCGCCACACGCAACATAACACACTTCTCTCTTCCGTAGTCTAACAAGCTCTTTACACATGGATCGCAGTCGATTGCTATCCCTGTATCAGAAGTGTAAGCTATCTTAATTTTATCTAACACTATTTCATCTACCATTATCATCCATATGAAATGTTATAAGAATTGCAAGTTAAACTAAGTGTGCTACTATTTCCAAATGAAAAAGTATACATGGTTAAATCATCCACTGAAGCCCCATTCAAGTAAGGCAGTATGAAAGCAAAGATAATATGAAATAAAAATTTATTATGGCATGTATTTCAAAAGGTCTTCATCGTCAATATCATCCCAGAGTCTGGCTTCACATAGATCACAAAAACAGTTCACTTGCTTCAATCGTTCTTCTACCGCGAGCCTCACTTTGTCGATGTACTCCCACTCCGCTATAGTTCGTGGCTGGGAGTTAGGGGTGTACCATTCCCATAATTGGTGGAGGAATTTGGTGCTGGCGATCTCCATCACTATTCGTGAGTGTCGTTAGAAAGTGTATCATGGTTTGTAAAAGTTTTACTGCAACACAGGTTGATGTATAGTTAGAAAAGTTTGATCATCAACGTTGTATTCGTAAGTCTAGTCAGAAACTTTATCATGTTGTACAAAAGTTTTATTGCAACACAGGTTGATGTATATTTAGAAAGTTTGATCATTAACGTTTTATTTGTAAGTCTAGTCAGAAAGTGCATCATGGTTTGCAAAGTTAGTGTAGTCAAATAATTTTACTGTGACACCCGTTTGAGAAAGTAAAGTCTGATCATCGAAGTTGTATTCGTGAGTGTCGTTAGAAAGTGTATCATTGTTTGTAAAAGTTTTACTGCAACACAGGTTGATGTATAGTTAGAAAAGTTTGATCATGACGTTTTATGAAACACACATGTCATGAAATGTAAGCGTTAGTGTAGTCAAATAATTTACCGCGACGCACGTTTGTGAAAATAAAGTTTGATCATTGACGTTATATGACTGACCGAACTCATCACAGCACTAGAAAGTTTTAGAAGGTTTTATTTACTGCACAGTGTAGATTGTCTTGTAACTTACTTTCACAGCGTTAGAAAGTTTTATTGGAGACAGTTGCCAAATGTTTCCCTATTAGAAATTCAAACTTCATGACTGTTAGATTAGCTTCATCAGGTTTAGTAAAAGCAGTTTTCTACTGCAGTAAGACTGCGAGTTTAGAATGTTATATGAAAACAGTGTCCATCACAGCGCTAGAAAGTTTTACTGCGCTGTGTAGATTGTTTCACACAAGGTCTTATAGTCAGCGTTGAATGTTTTATAAAACCAGATGTTGTCACACACGTTGAGTGTATGAGAGCTAGTTCCATGACATTGAATCGCATGGATTGTAAAGTTCATAATCCAAGGCTAGGCTCCTGTACGGTTGGATTTAGGGTTTTATATTACATGCGTTAACCGTTCGTGTAGAATATGTGAAGCAGATGTTCGCTTAAATGCAAATGTTGAAATAAGTTTTGTAAGAAGTCTTTGACAGGTTGTTGTGAAACGTAGCGAACGTTGAAGAAATGTTTCTGCAGTCACACTCGTTAGCGTGCCAGCTTTACTAAATGTATTCTATTCTCCAATGAGGATTGTTGTCTAATGAGAATCAAGCCTTCCACAGTGAGAATCATTCCATCGTTGAATCATACAAGTGATGGACGCACATTCTCTCTTTGGGATATCATTTTCAAAGTGAATGGGCTATATTATGGTCAGCACAAGGATAACAAAATAGCCTCTCTCTCGATATACACTGAATCCATCCTATATATTCCAAAGCCACCCAACGTAGATGACATTATTGACTTCCTTAACGGGGGGTGGTACGAAGCGCAAGTCGGACAATAATGCTACCTCCAAACGCAAGTCAAGGAAAGAGAATTGCTAATCCTTTCCTAACTCTACCCTATGACAATTCGCTTATGTGCTTTGAGTGTCGTAGACGTGGTCTTATTAGATACATTTTACTTCTTCGTTGCCATCATATCATTTGTGTATTTTGTCGTGAAAAGCATCGATGTAATTCTTCATTTTGTAATATGTTATAGAACGCTTCCTTAGATGTGTAAATTTCCGTTTTAGGCTTCTATCATCATTTTTATGGATTGTGAGGGTGAACCTGTACAGGAGCTCAGTGCTATTGCTATGAACAATTGGACATATCAGATTGTTAGTGTCTATCATCAACATGCCAACTGCGATCCCAATGTTGATCAATGGGCGAGAAAACACATTCATGGACTTAATCTGAAATATTTGCAAGACTATGGCTTTTCTTGTGAGAGTGCACTTCTTATTGACTTTAAACGATGGTTAGCTGCTTTCAATGTTATACGCATCTTTTGTATTAATCCTGGTAAGGAGAGGAAAGTATTTCCCAATCTAATCATTGATGATATTTTGCTCCCGCCTTGGGATAGTAGAGTGAATCAACATTATCATGAAGTCACGAAACGTTTTAAGGATTTGTGTGTTCCTATTTTGTCTGTTCGTTGTAGTAGCTACGTTCATAACCAATGCTTCTTTCCTCCTTACCTCAACACTGCCAAAGTCCTGTATGGTTATCATTGCTCGCTGTATGATAGTTACCAGCTGTATCTATTTTATCTCTTTCAAACCATTGATTTATAATGCATGCTTGTTACCGTTATTCAATAAATGTTACTATGAGAAGAGTTGTTGTTTTCATGCAATGAATGGGTTAGATAAAGGGCGATCATGTCTTTCTCAAACGACTGTGGAACATTGATTTCCATGATGAAGATTTAAACAGTTAGATTCGATGACGAATAAGATTTACTAGTTTGCAAGTTAGACTAAGCGTTCTATTATTTGTAAATGAAAGATATAGTTTCAACAGTGTGTACGTTAGAAATAAAGTTTTATCTGTTTGTAAAATGAGATTGTAGGATTTACTAGTTTGCAAGTTAGACTAAGCGTTCTACTATTTGTAAATGAAAGATATAGTTTCAATAGTTTACAGATTACAAAATAAAGTTTCAATAGTGTTTATGTTAAAAATAAGGTTTAAGCTGTTTGTATGTTAGAAATAGAATAAAGTTTCAACAGTTTGTCGATTAAAAATAAAGTTTCAACAGTGTGTACGTTAGAAATAAAGTTTTATCTGTTTGTAAATGAGATTGTAGGATTTACTAGTTTACAAGTTAAGAATAAAGTTTTATCTGCTTGTATGTCAGAAATGAAATAAAGTTTCACCAGTTTAAAAGTTAAGAATAAAGTTTCAATAGTGTGTATGTTAAGAATAAAGTTCTGTCTGTTTATATGTTAGAAATAAAATGAAGTTTCGCCAGTTTACAAGTTAAGAATAAATTTTATCTGCTTGTATGTTAGAAATGAAATAAAGTTTCACCAGTTTACAAGTTAAAAATAAAGTTTCAATAGTTTGCAAGTTAAAACTAATGTTTCAATAGTGCGTATGTTAAGAATAAAGTTTTATCTGTTTGTATGTTAGAAATAGAATGAAGTTTCACCAGTTTACAAGTTAAGAATAAATTTTATCTGCTTGTATGTTAGAATTAAAACAAAGTTTCACCAGTTTACAAGTTAAAAAATAAAGTTTCAATAGTGTGTACGTTAGAAATAAAGTTTCAATAGCGTGTATGTTAAGAATAAAGTTTTATCTGTTTATATGTTAGAAATAAGAATGAAGGTTCACCAGTTTACAAGTTAAGAATAAAGTTTTATCTGTTTGTATGTTAGAAATAAAACAAAGTTTCAACCGTTTACAAGTTAAAAATAAAGTTTCAGATGAAAATAAAGTTTCAATAGTGTGTATGATGGAAATAAAGTTTAAGCGCTTTGTGCGTTAGAAATAAAGTTTCAGCCGTTTACAAGTTAAAAATAAAGTTTCAACAGTGTGTACGTTAAGAATAAAGTTCTATCTGTTTATATGTTAGAAATAAGAATGAAGGTTCACCAGTTTACAAGTTAAGAATAAAGTTTTATCTGTTTGTATGTTAGAAATAAAACAAAGTTTCAACCGTTTACAAGTTAAAAATAAAGTTTCAGATGAAAATAAAGTTTCAATAGTGTGTATGATGGAAATAAAGTTTAAGCGCTTTGTGCGTTAGAAATAAAGTTTCAGCCGTTTACAAGTTAAAAATGAAGTTTCAACAGTGTGTACGTTAAGAATAAAGTTCTATCTGTTTATATGTTAGAAATAAGAGTACGTTAGAAATAAAGTTTCAATAGTGTATATGTTAAGAATAAAGTTCTATCTGTTTGTATGTTAGAAATAAAAATGAAGGTTCACCAGTTTACAAGTTTACAAGTTAAGAATAAAGTTTTATCTGCTTGCATGTCAGAAATGAAATAAAGTTTCACCAGCTTAAAAGTTAAGAATAATGTTTCAATAGTGTGTATGTTGAGAATAAAGTTCTATCTGTTTATATGTTAGAAATAAAATGAAGTTTCGCCAGTTTACAAGTTAAGAATAAATTTTATCTGCTTGTATGTTAGAAATAAAATAAAGTTTCACCAGTTTACAAGTTAAAAAATAAAGTTTCAATAGTGTGTACGTTAGAAATAAAGTTTCAATAGTGTGTATGTTAAGAATAAAGTTTTATCTGTTTGTATGTTAGAAATAAAACAAAGTTTCAACCGTTTACAAGTTAAAAATAAAGTTTCAGATTAAATTAAAGTTTCAATAGTGTGTATGATGGAAATAAAGTTTAAGCGCTTTGTGCGTTAGAAATAAAGTTTCAGCGGTTTACAAGTTAAAAATAAAGTTTCAATAGTGTGTATGTTAAGAATAAAGTTCTATCTGTTTATATGTTAGAAATAAAATGAAGGTTCACCAGTTTACAAGTTAAGAATAAATTTTATCTGCTTGTATGTTAGAATTAAAACAAAGTTTCACCAGTTTACAAGTTAAAAAATAAAGTTTCAATAGTGTGTACGTTAGAAATAAAATTTCAATAGCGTGTATCTTAAGAATAAAGTTTTATCTGTTTGTATTTTAGAAATAAACAACTCAACATACACACTATTGAAATTTTATTCTTAACCTTTAAGCTGGTGAAACTTTATTTCATTTCTGACATGCAAGCAGATAAAACTTTATTCTTAACTTGTAAACTGGTGAACCTTCATTTTTATTTCTAACATACAAACAGATAGAACTTTATTCTTAACATATACACTATTGAAACTTTATTTCTAACGTACTCTTATTTCTAACATATAAACAGATAGAACTTTATTCTTAACGTACACACTGTTGAAACTTCATTTTTAACTTGTAAACGGCTGAAACTTTATTTCTAACGCACAAAGCGCTTAAACTTTATTTCCATCATACACACTATTGAAACTTTATTTTCATCTGAAACTTTATTTTTAACTTGTAAACGGTTGAAACTTTGTTTTATTTCTAACATACAAACAGATAAAACTTTATTCTTAACTTGTAAACTGGTGAACCTTCATTCTTATTTCTAACATATAAACAGATAGAACTTTATTCTTAACGTACACACTGTTGAAACTTTATTTTTAACTTGTAAACGGCTGAAACTTTATTTCTAACGCACAAAGCGCTTAAACTTTATTTCCATCATACACACTATTGAAACTTTATTTTCATCTGAAACTTTATTTTTAACTTGTAAACGGTTGAAACTTTGTTTTATTTCTAACATACAAACAGATAAAACTTTATTCTTAACATACACACTATTGAAACTTTATTTCTAACGTACACACTATTGAAACTTTATTTTTTAACTTGTAAACTGGTGAAACTTTGTTTTAATTCTAACATACAAGCAGATAAAATTTATTCTTAACTTGTAAACTGGTGAAACTTCATTTTATTTCTAACATACAAACAGATAAAACTTTATTCTTAACATACGCACTATTGAAACATTAGTTTTAACTTGCAAACTATTGAAACTTTATTTTTAACTTGTAAACTGGTGAAACTTTATTTCATTTCTAACATACAAGCAGATAAAATTTATTCTTAACTTGTAAACTGGCGAAACTTCATTTTATTTCTAACATATAAACAGACAGAACTTTATTCTTAACATACATACTATTGAAACTTTATTCTTAACTTTTAAACTGGTGAAACTTTATTTCATTTCTGACATACAAGCAGATAAAACTTTATTCTTAACTTGTAAACTAGTAAATCCTACAATCTCATTTACAAACAGATAAAACTTTATTTCTAACGTACACACTGTTGAAACTTTATTTTTAATCGACAAACTGTTGAAACTTTATTCTATTTCTAACATACAAACAGCTTAAACTTTATTTTTAACATAAACACTATTGAAACTTTATTTTGTAATCTGTAAACTATTGAAACTATATCTTTCATTTACAAATAGTAGAACGCTTAGTCTGACTTGCAAACTAGTAAATCCTACAATCTCATTTTACAAACAGATAAAACTTTATTTCTAACGTACACACTGTTGAAACTATATCTTTCATTTACAAATAATAGAACGCTTAGTCTAACTTGCAAACTAGTAAATCTTATTCGTCATCGAATCTAACTGTTTAAATCTTCATCATGGAAATCAATGTTCCACAGTCGTTTGAGAAAGACATGATCGCCCTTTATCTAACCCATTCATTGCATGAAAACAACAACTCTTCTCATAGTAACATTTATTGAATAACGGTAACAAGCATGCATTATAAATCAATGGTTTGAAAGAGATAAAATAGATACAGCTGGTAACTATCATACAGCGAGCAATGATAACCATACAGGACTTTGGCAGTGTTGAGGTAAGGAGGAAAGAAGCATTGGTTATGAACGTAGCTACTACAACGAACAGACAAAATAGGAACACACAAATCCTTAAAACGTTTCGTGACTTCATGATAATGTTGATTCACTCTACTATCCCAAGGCGGGAGCAAAATATCATCAATGATTAGATTGGGAAATACTTTCCTCTCCTTACCAGGATTAATACAAAAGATGCGTATAACATTGAAAGCAGCTAACCATCGTTTAAAGTCAATAAGAAGAGCACTCTCCCAAGAAAAGCCATAGTCTTCCAAATATTTCAGATTAAGTCCATGAATGTGTTTTCTCGCCCATTGATCAACATTGGGATCGCAGTTGGCATGTTGATGATAGACACTAACAATCTGATATGTCCAATTGTTCATAGCAATAGCACTGAGCTCCTGTACAGGTTCACCCTCACAATCCATAAAAATGATGATAGAAGCCTAAAACGGAAATTTACACATCTAAGGAAGCGTTCTATAACATATTACAAAATGAAGAATTACATCGATGCTTTTCACGACAAAATACACAAATGATATGATGGCAACGAAGAAGTAAAATGTATCTAATAAGACCACGTCTACGACACTCAAAGCACATAAGCGAATTGTCATAGGGTAGAGTTAGGAAAGGATTAGCAATTCTCTTTCCTTGACTTGCGTTTGGAGGTAGCATTATTGTCCGACTTGCGCTTCGTACCACCCCCCGTTAAGGAAGTCAATAATGTCATCTACGTTGGGTGGCTTTGGAATATATAGGATGGATTCAGTGTATATCGAGAGAGAGGCTATTTTGTTATCCTTGTGCTGACCATAATATAGCCCATTCACTTTGAAAATGATATCCCAAAGAGAGAATGTGCGTCCATCACTTGTATGATTCAACGATGGAATGATTCTCACTGTGGAAGGCTTGATTCTCATTAGACAACAATCCTCATTGGAGAATAGAATACATTTAGTAAAGCTGGCACGCTAACGAGTGTGACTGCAGAAACATTTCTTCAACGTTCGCTACGTTTCATAACAACCTGTCAAAGACTTCTTACAAAACTTATTTCAACATTTGCATTTAAGCGAACATCTGCTTCACATATTCTACACGAACGGTTAACGCATGTAATATAAAACCCTAAATCCAACCGTACAGGAGCCTAGCCTTGGATTATGAACTTTACAATCCATGCAATTCAATGTCATGGAACTAGCTCTCATACACTCAACGTGTGTGACAACATCTGGTTTTATAAAACATTCAACGCTGACTATAAGACCTTGTGTGAAACAATCTACACAGCGCAGTAAAACTTTCTAGCGCTGTGATGGACACTGTTTTCATATAACATTCTAAACTCGCAGTCTTACTGCAGTAGAAAACTGCTTTTACTAAACCTGATGAAGCTAATCTAACAGTCATGAAGTTTGAATTTCTAATAGGGAAACATTTGGCAACTGTCTCCAATAAAACTTTCTAACGCTGTGAAAGTAAGTTACAAGACAATCTACACTGTGCAGTAAATAAAACCTTCTAAAACTTTCTAGTGCTGTGATGAGTTCGGTCAGTCATATAACGTCAATGATCAAACTTTATTTTCACAAACGTGCGTCGCGGTAAATTATTTGACTACACTAACGCTTACATTTCATGACATGTGTGTTTCATAAAACGTCATGATCAAACTTTTCTAACTATACATCAACCTGTGTTGCAGTAAAACTTTTACAAACAATGATACACTTTCTAACGACACTCACGAATACAACTTCGATGATCAGACTTTACTTTCTCAAACGGGTGTCACAGTAAAATTATTTGACTACACTAACTTTGCAAACCATGATGCACTTTCTGACTAGACTTACAAATAAAACGTTAATGATCAAACTTTCTAACTATACATCAACCTGTGTTGCAATAAAACTTTTGTACAACATGATAAAGTTTCTGACTAGACTTACGAATACAACGTTGATGATCAAACTTTTCTAACTATACATCAACCTGTGTTGCAGTAAAACTTTTACAAACCATGATACACTTTCTAACGACACTCACGAATAGTGATGGAGATCGCCAGCACCAAATTCCTCCACCAATTATGGGAATGGTACACCCCTAACTCCCAGCCACGAACTATAGCGGAGTGGGAGTACATCGACAAACTGAGGCTCGCGGTAGAAGAACGATTGAAGCAAGTGAACTGTTTTTGTGATCTATGTGAAGCCAGACTCTGGGATGATATTGACGATGAAGACCTTTTGAAATACATGCCATAATAAATTTTTATTTCATATTAACTTTGCTTTCATACTGACTTACTTGAATGGGGCTTCAGTGGATGATTTAACCATGTATACTTTTTCATTTGGAAATAGTAGCACACTTAGTTTAACTTGCAATTCTTATAACATTTCATATGGATGATAATGGTAGATGAAATAGTGTTAGATAAAATTAAGATAGCTTACACTTCTGATACAGGGATAGCAATCGACTGCGATCCATGTGTAAAGAGCTTGTTAGACTACGGAAGAGAGAAGTGTGTTATGTTGCGTGTGGCGCGTGAGTGTCCTCCCATTTCATTCCATTCATCAATTCGTCTCATTGATAGAGACAGGTAGAACTCATGGTTCTCATAACGTATGCAATGGAAAGTTTTAGGCAACCTTCGACAGTTGGCTAAATGTCGCCCTGGAGCGAATGGATACTACGTTGAAACAGAGGCAATCACTTGCAAACATGACGCAGAGAGGTTAAACAAGATTGACCATTGCCGAATGTCCCTTGCGGTATACATAGCTACGGGTTTCACCGCCGCCCTTTACAGGAACGCCCGTCGAAAGGAAGTATTACACCGAACTTCATTTGCAACGTTCAAGTTGACTGATAGCAGATTCAACTTAATGATAGTATTCGCCAGTCCGAAGACTGCCCAGGGCAAACCGCGAGGAGGTTCTATCATGTCTTGCCCCATGGTGGCCCTTAAGAGAGCCGATGGTTCGTTCTCGGGAGTAACGTCATCTTACACCCTACCAATTCTGCTGAGAGAGTCTTTGACTCTCTCCTTGGTAGCAGTGTCGACTTCCACACTAACTGGTACATGGCTAAAAAGTGGAATGTAGCGCCATTCCGTTGGATTGACAGCAGTTGCTGTCATCGGATTGCCAATCCGAGCAAGATTATTAAAAACTCTGTCTTGCTCCTCTAGCCTGGCAAACTCCTCAAATAAATTTCGCGGCCTTAACTTCGGTCCGCGAGGAGAGCTGACTTGACTGTTCGGCGTCTGCATGATTGAAATGAAATGAAATGAGAGGCAGTGGTTTATATACCCCTCTAACGCGACGCAACGTTCAAGTTGACTGATAGCAGATTCAACTTAATGATAGTATTCGCCAGTCCGAAGACTGCCCAGGGCAAACCGCGTGGAGGCTCTATCATGTCTTGTCCCATAGTGGACGATTATACGGTAGTGTGTTAGTAGATTTCAATCACTGAAAAAGGAAGATGAGAATCATTTCATTTGTCTCATCAACGTTTATCATGGGAGCAATCATTGAAGGGGCATCTAATGAATTACATTTCACTCTACTCCATATCATAAAGACTAACCTTTGTCGAATGGCTGAAGTACTCTGACCTGGCGAGAGAAAGCGTCACGTTGAGTATGAAGTCGAATGCCCAACATGAGCAACGGCTCAGAGGTTTCGGTCTAACAAACGACGAACAACCCGTGCAACACAATCCCTCTACGGCAGTACCCGCCGTCCCGAAGGAACGCTCGAGCAAAGGAGGTATTACAGCGATGATGTGCTTTATGAGCAGAAGTGAATCTCTTGATAGCAAGAGACTATTCAACTAGATAGCAAGTCAAAACAACCTGATAGCAGGACAAATGTATAGTCAGTAATTTACACTTAGTGAGGAATGATAGATTTGAGTGTAGTGAGTGGCACTCGATCCCGTCGACAGCCCGAAGGCCTTGTACTGATCACTAGGGAAGTGAGAGATCTTCCCCGATACCCGCTATTTACAGCTTAAGACATCATTGTCACTGCCCCGAAGTGGTAACAGCAACGCCGAGTCAAAGGTAGTGAACAGTAGCTGGGATCTAACCCCTCAAAGCTGCCTTAGTCTTAGTTAAATTTGAAATCTGATAGCAGATTTGAACTCAGCATACTTGAAAACCTTGAGGAAACATCCCAAGTTATTGCTTTGATCAGCTTGATAGCAAGCCGTAGAGTGCTTGATTCACCAGCGTTTTGCAATGGAGATGTTTAGAGGCCACCCATGACAAGATAGCTAAGACTCAACCGATTGGCGTTCAAAGTGCTACGTTGAGAGCTGTGTCAAATGCCCAACATGAGACATGAGTTGTCCCAGCGGTTACGGTCTCAAATATGACACATTCCCTTGCCACACTTATCACTACGGCATCGTCCGCCGTCCCGAAGGAACACCCTGTCAGTGGAATATTACAGCAAAACTCTCCGTGTCTTGCTCGCTTTCAGTGAAAAGCCGCTTATAGCATGAGAAGACTGGCTCAGACATGAAAACCTGTAGAGTTGGTAAGAGGTGGACAGACTTTTAGCAGCTTGATAGCAAGCCGTAGAGAGCTTGATTCACCAGCGTTTTGCAATGGAGATGTTTAGAGGCCACCCATGACAAGATAGCTAAGACTCAACCGATTGGCGTTCAAAGTGCTACGTTGAGAGCTGTGTCAAATGCCCAACATGAGACATGAGTTGTCCCAGCGGTTACGGTCTCAAATATGACACATTCCCTTTCCACACTTATCACTACGGCATCGTCCGCCGTCCCGAAGGAACACCCTGTCAGTGGAATATTACAGCAAAACTCTCCGTGTCTTGCTCGCTTTCAGTGAAAAGCCGCTTATAGCATGAGAAGACTGGCTCAGACATCATTAAAAATGCTTTCATTGACTTCAGCAGGGTCGAAAACCCCAGAAAACCTCCAAAACTAGTGAATTTGAATTTTTCAACTTTTTAGCACTACTTATGAAATTTTATAAGTAGTCTATCACTTAGGGCAGGTCAATAGCGACCGAACCTTTTTTGAATCAAGTCAAACGGACTTGTAGAAGCAAAGTTACAAGCCTTTAAAGTTTTGGAGTCTTTTATGGCCTGGAGACGAAGGCCATCTCCTGGCGAACCTCTAAGTCTGACGCCTTAGCTGATATCAGCAATGAAATTTTCTAAGTCGGTTTCTTACAGAAACTCGGGATTTGGAATGTCCGAAGCTATCATCGGAGCTCAGAGAGACGACCTACCTCTGACAATCGCTCTCGTCTGAATGACAAGTCTCTGTCGGTTCCCAGCTTATATAGTGTGTGGCGATCAGCTGATGACGTAATACCCATCATCCAAACACTAAAAATCCCGTATATCTCCGGTTCTAGTGCTCCGATTGAGCTGGAAATACACCATTTCCATGTAGAATTTGACGCTGAATCCGAATCTGGCCTCCGTTTTCCCATCCGATGCTTCGTTTTGGCTCTACAGTAGGCAGCCATCGCAAAAATTCTAACTCGTTTTTTCGAAAAATGTTGAAAATTTTTTCTCGCCGATTGCCTTGAAACTCACCATACAGATAGAGAATTTCACGCTGATTCCAAATCTGACCTCCGTTTTCCCATCCGATGCTTCGTTTTGGCGCTACAGCCCAAAACGTCCCAAATTCTAACTCTGTCGTTTTTCGCCAATGTCCCAAAATCTTAAATGGCGTCTCACATCTAAACGAAGACAGATAGGAACAAGCCGATTCTTTCAGTGAACTTGTCTCACTCTTAGCTTTCAAACGAGCTATGGCACGACAAAATCCGTCCACTGGAAGCCAAAATCGAAGCGAGCTGTCCAGTGGGGGGGGGACGTCAGCGAAAATTTTTTCTCTCCGATGGCGTTCAAATTCACCATACCGATGCAGAATTTCACGCTGAATCCGAATCTGACCTCCGTTTTCCCATCCGATGCTTCGTTTGGGCGCTACACACCAAAACGTCCCAAATTTTAACTCTGTTAAAATTTTGAAGAAAAATTTTTTCTCGCCGATTGAGCTGGAAATCACACCACAGATGCAGAATTTTACGCTGAATCCGAATCTGCCAGCCATTTCACCATCCACGACAACCTAGACGGTCGCCCACGTCAACCTAGACGGTCGCCCACGTCAACCTGGACGGTCGCCCACGTCAACCAGGCGGTCGGACCAACTCACCCGAGTCTCACACTCTGTCGTTGCAGAGGGGGGGGGAGTCAGCGAACATTTTGTGAACGTGGACCAACCTGGCCGGCACACCACGTCAGACTACAACCTCTGTCGTTCCAGAGGGGGGGAGGGGGAGGGGGAGGGGAGGGGGAGGGGGGAGTCAGCGATGGCGGCCATCTTGCGCTATCTGGTATTTGTCACCTCCTTACTACTTAGGTGCATAAAGGGATCGTTGTGTTGAATCAAAAATCTTCACGGAAGATAATTTTCATATAAAAATCAATAAATACCAAGAGCATCATGTGACTTTCATAAAAAAACAACACAACTTGCATATTTCTATCTATGAACTATCTATAAAAATCGAATTTCAAATTTATGATGAGAAGTATGAATCAGTCGGACCTACCGAAAATCTTTGCTCAATTTTAACACCGAATTTTGTCAGAACTCAGTTAGGGTAAAAATATTTAATTAAACTGCAAATTAAACTGTCTACATCACTTGCATCCGCACGGGCCCTTATGAAATTGTTAAAGAGAATGAAATCCCCTCGTCTCCTAGAATGCTACGTTATGTCTACATTGACATATTGTTGCGAAACCTGGACTCTGGGAGCGGCAATGAAAGCCAGGCTAGCCGCAACTGAAATGTGGTTTCTTCGACGACTGTTGAAGATTTCGTGGACACAGAGAGTCAGCAACAACCAGGTTTTACAGCGGGCAAACAACACGGCACAATTGCTGAGCAACATCAGAAGACGGCAGATGGAGACTGCGGTCACATCATGAGGAAATGCATCACAGAACATCCTGGCAACAGCAGGAATGGTGGAAGGAAGGAGACGAAGAGGGAGACAACGTAGGACGTATATGAAGGTGCTGGCGGAGGAGTGCAATCTTTCCGCGATTTCCCTGATGAAGGAAACAGCATCAAGATGAGTGGCGATGGATGTCACTTTCATGATCCCCAACGTTCCGGTGGAACATGGGACCCTCGACGACGATAACACATGCATATCAATTACCGTACTAGTTGCTAGACTATAATTACTATTTTCTATGCTATTAACAGGGATGTGGAGTCGGATTCGGAGTCCCAGAATCCTATAATTTTTGCCGGAGTGGGAGTCGGAGTCCTATTAAATCATAGGACTTCGGACTCCGGCCTATAACTAGACCCGAAACATTATGCAAGCAAATTATCTATTTCCATGCATATAGCTGTCACTATCTTGATGTCAACTTTCTCCATCAAACAAAAGTACAGAGACAGCAGTGCATGAAAAGCTTGTAGTAGTTGAGGGAATGAACCGTGACAGTGAAAAAAGGATTGTCTTTTCACTCGGTGATTTAGTAGAGAAGACAAGCCTTCCTAGCCTCGATCACATCTACGCACCAAAGGTCACGTCAGAGACAAAAATGAAATGCTTGTTTATTTGAGAACATCATCTCTTCCCCTCTCGCTGATCGTGTGTGATGGCTCCTCCAAAGCGCATATTAAAATCGAAAGTGTACTCATATTTTTTGGAGAAGGATGGGAGATTTTCCTGCCTGGTAGAGACTGGAGAAAAACTGTGTGAAGCACACATCAACAAGATGAGAGGAGCCGAGTCGCATGCATCAAACTTAAAGCGACATTTGATAAACATTCATCGAAAATGATTGATAATTGATACAGCAATGATCATTAAAGATAGGTTCAGGTAAGCCTATAATAATCTATGATGTAGGTTAACAGTTTTTTAAAAAAACTAGGCTATTTATGCATGCCACCCGGAGTCGGAGTCAGAGTCATATCAACCCCGTAGTCGGAGTCGGAATCCTATCGAAATGATAGGACTCCGCATCCCTAGTTATTAAGTGATATTCATCGCATTATCATGACAGACCATATTGATTTCATTTCGACAATATATAAAGTCAGCATGTTCCATTTTATGAAATTCGAGATTTGCATCAGAAGAAAGTAAACCAGCAGAAAGCAAATCACAATTTTTTGTTTAAGGACCCTCACTAGTTTGTGTGCATTTTGTTTATATGTGCTGATCAGCTATCCATGCATTAAAGCAGACTGAACGTCAGTTGCGATGAGTACATCGGATGGAATGCTTGCGAGTAAGAGTAGAATTGCGATGTAGGCTTACTCACATTTAACACTGGTAAGCCTGTGAGTTTTAGTGTAGCCAATTAACAAGTGTCAGAGCGTGAAAAGAAATGAACTATTGAAGCAAGCAACCATCCAAGCGCATCACAGTTACTGCCGATCATCAGCCGCATTACCAGCTTTCATATTTGTTCCAAGACATCTCTTTACGCTGTTATGTCAATGCGTACTCCAGAAAATGTTCAATCGTCGAGACTCTATGTAGTAGACCCATGGCATGGCATTGATCCGAAAATCGTCTTGCTGGTTTAGAAATTTTGATTATTTCTTAAAAATCATCTTCGATTGAAGCTACGCCTAAATGGCAACACGACATGATCACAGATCTAACAGAAAATATTCCACTCGATCATTATTTTATTAAAACAATGCTGAAAGTCAAAGAGTTGATCATTAAACTGCACCGACCATTGAAATATTGTATATCAGGTTTTCTTTCAATCATATATAATTGGCAGTTCAGATATAGTTTCATTGGTATCTTTAGCGTGGATTGTATTTTTATCAAAATGATAAGAAATGACAGAATAGAAAATCGAAAAGAACTCTTGAAAGTCGATATAAAACTTTCAATAAAAACGAAATGGTTTATGTCACATCGACACTCGACATAAGCCTCTTGCTCTACTTCTTGCAGGTTTTGCGTTAACAGTTTGTTTTCACCGTCCTAATCATATTTCTCATTGATTACTTTCCTTCTTTATTCCGCCTCATCATCAATGTGCATGTCTGTATTAAATCATTAAAAAACAAACCAGATATATCACAGCATCGAACACTTTTTCACACAACACACTCTCAAATGGTGTTCTCAGCTATCCGCAGCTATATGTTGTCAGCTATCACTCAGAGAGAGAGAGAGAGAGAGAGAGAGAGCGACCATGTTTGTTGATCGATTTCGAGTTTATTTAAAACCCATCTTCAGGACAGTACTGTACAATAGCTGAGACAACAGTTTTTATACATGGACTAGTAAGGCCCCGGACTTCGTCCAGGATTTATATGCATAAGTATGTTAAATTAAGACAGTGCACATTGTATGTATGCACATAAACTCGCATACCAAGTTTATTAACTCATTCGCCTACACTGATTGGCTGTCTTACCATTTAGATCGCGTTCTCATTGGCTGTTGCTGAATCCGTCGTGAAACATTAGAATCAATGAGACGCATGTCTAGCGAGGCAATTTTTTAAAGCAAATGAGGAGTTCATTTGTAAATTTAATGTAGTTACTTGTGTAATTAATATTTTTTCGGTAAAAATTTACACAAAAGTCTACTTTTCTCTGTAATTATGATACTTAGGGAAATGAGACCGGGCGGTTTTAACTACAAATTTTTTGTTCTATTAAATGGTAGTATCATATTGGCGTAAAGTTTCATGGTTTAGGAGGAGTTTGTCGGCGTTTTGCATTTTATATATAAGATAAATCATGGTCAATGCAATTCACTGAAAGATGCTAAAATTAGAACTGAGAGAGAAATAGATGAAGAGTTATTATTTATCAGTGCGAGTACATAAGTAATGGGCAAAAGACCGTTCCAGGACACCATAAAATTCAAAAAAATAGTATCTTTAAAAACGACATAAATTCATGAATTTGAACCCTTTTTCAGGTTTTTAAGACCTAAATACATGAATTTAGTCCATTCAAAAAGTACCATTTTTTCAAAAAATGGCATTTTTAAAAACGACATAAATTCATGAATTTGAACCCTTTTTCAGGTTATGAAGACCTAAATTCATAAATTTGGGCGTTTTTAAAAATACCCAATTTTCAAATTTTTCAAAATCTCAAATTTGTGATTATGACATTTTGCTCCCAAAATCATGACCGTTCCAGGACACCGAAAAAATCATAAAAGTTAAGAATCTCAAATTTGTGATTATGACATTTTTCATTGCTTAAATCATGACCGTTCCAGGACACCGAAAAAATCATAAAAGTCAAGAATCTCAAATTTGTGATTATGACATTTCACCCTTAAAATCATGACCGTTCCAGGACACCGAAAATCATAAAAGTTGAGAATTTCAAATTTGAGAATTACAATTTTTTCTCTCTCTTAAATCATGTCCTCTAATTGATGTGCGGGTCTCCGATGTATTCAAAAATTCTTCTCATATCCAAGTGTAAGAATATTTTACTTTGTGCTTGCAGATGTATGATTTCCCTTGTTAACTTCTGAATTCTTCTCCGCTTTGTCTCCAATCGAACAGATCTTTCAGTAGATCCAACCATTGTGATGATAAAATTTAAACTAAGATTGTAATGCGTCACGTTTTATGAATTGTGTGTGTGTTTAAATAGTAAGTGAAATTTATGAATGGTGATCTAAGCAAAGCGGCATTGTAGGTCAATGAAGTTTGCTTGACAACATATGGGTATGACATGACGCGTATGTACTTGAATGACAATGAGGAAATTGCACCGCATTGTAAATCATTTCATCGGCCATAACGCGAGCCAGATCGGAAACCAAAACCAGAAAAGTTGCGGTTTTGGCTCGACAATTGGTCTCGACTATCGATACTGCAATATTGTATTGAATGATTGCTATAACAACAGAATATTCCCTCAAAGCAGAGAATGAATTAATAGATTGCTTTTATGCTATTAACGCCATGTTATGAATGCACAACCCGTATGATCACAATCATGCGGTTTGAGAAATGTGGTAACAGATGTTGCCATTGTCTTAATACAGATAAAACAAACAATATCCTCTTAATGAGAGTTCATGAAAATAAAATGTAACAATGTAACGTTTTAATTTAGATTAAATTAAATCATTTCAAAATCGAATAAGTAGTAAGGAAAGTCATCATTAGAGAACAGTTTTAAATCAATACCCCCCCTTCTGACTAAGTAGTAAGAAAGGTCATCATTAGAGAACAGTTTGAAATCAATACCCCCTCCCTTCTGTCTTCTAGGGATCCCTATAAGAAATTTTTTTAATTATAAAATCAGCAACATAAATGAGTTTTTCAAATTATATGGAATGCAAACCACGACGACTTTCGATTTAAAGAAAATCGCAAATCAATTGGGAATAAAGAATTTTCATGTTCTAATGAATGACGAATTACAATTCTTAAAAAATAAGCCAACAGGAACCTTCAGTTCCCGGAACAAAGTTCCATCAATAACTGTAAATTTCATAACAAATCTTCACACAACAGATGAAAAAGGAGTACATTGGTCTGCAGGTATCTTTAATAAAAATCGAGATAATTACTATTTCGACCGCCCAGAGGCTGAGAACTATTGGTTCGACTCTTATGGACTTCCACCTACAAACGAAGTCAAAAAATTACTTGGCAATGGAATTTATAATACATTTCAAATTCAAAAACCGGGAACTACTTATTGTGGTCAATTATGTCTTTATGTTTTATTGAAATTACAGGAAGGAGTGCCATTTCTTGATATTATGTTAGAATTGAACGAACCGTAGGTCCTATGGCTACGCCTAACAAGGAAATTTCATTCCCGAAACGTTAGTTCCAATAATAATAATAATAATAATGATAATTAAAAATCAGTTCGTTGTAATTCATTTTGATAAAAACGGCCTCTGATATTTTCATCATCTAAATCTTTGATTTCATAAGTAATCGGATAAGTTTGGTTTATTTTACAAACTTCAAATATTTCTTTAGTCCAGTAACCGACGAAGCCTTTTTCAAATTTATTCTTATATTTAAATATTCTAACTCTATCTCCAATTTTAAATGTCGGCTTAAGTTTCTGCAAATTCGGATTACTCTCATTCAAATTATTATTCTCGTTCGAATAATTATTCTCGAATATTTTCTTTCGGATTAAATCAGGGTCGTCAGAAGCATTCTTTGGAGTTTCTTCAATACCAGAATGAACTTTATTATTGTACTCTTCTACAACTCCTGGTAATATCTTCAACCATTTCTGATTTCTTTGCTCAGTAAATTTCTTGAATAATTTATTTTTTAACGTCCGATTGAATCTTTCTATCACTACAGCTTTTCCAGCGTTTTCAGTTGAATAAACAGTTTCAAATAGTGGCTGAACGTTTCGGTTATAAAATTCCGACCCTTTATCAACAAACAATTTCCTTGGCTTTCTATTACTTTCTTTAAAGATTTCTTCAAACGCATATTTAACTGAGAGACCACTTTTATTTTCTAAAGGCTTTACCCAAGCGTATCGTGTATATAAATCTATAACGGTCAATGCGTATTTGTAGTCCCTTTCATTCGGCATATGAATAAGATCAGCACTCCAAATATCATCTTTATTAAATACTTTTACTTTCAATAAATATTTAGGCCTTCTGTATTCCCTATGAATTTCAGACGCGTAGGTTCGAGCGTTGCTCTCAGACAGCTTTGCTGTCGTTTCATTTAAACCCTGGCCGAATAATATTTTAGCTTGTAAAGCTTTCTTAACAAACATTCTTTCAATTCTTTCTCTAAATGTAGGATTTTGAATACTATCTAATTCTTGAATCATCTTCTTATCAGCTGCATGTCGAGAACTTAGATCAGGATTTCGATAAGCTAAATCATGTCTATAAGCGGCGGCATCTACTCTATTTATTGGTTCTTCACCTGGTTTCGGATTATTATTCTCATCTAGTCTTATATCTAATCGAGTTCCTGGACCAGTATATGAATGACCGGGAAGATGTTTTTCTTTCGAATATTTACTCCAACTTAATCCAGGAAAGTTTTCTAATGTTTTTTGTATGTCACCTCCAATATGCTGACAGTTTGAGTTTTTATTTTTGTTTAATAGATAATTCAATAAATCTAAATTAGCAATTTTTAATTTAATTAAATTTTCGGAATTTGTAGAATTCATTTTAAAAGATAAAATAAATGTTTTACCTAATCGGACCAAAGGTCCTGAGGCTTTAGCCGATCGAACTTTGTTCAGAGGCTTTAGCCGATCGGACCAAAGGTCCTGAGGTTATTACCGAATCATACTAGGACTTAGATATACTCCAGAACCATCTTTAGTTCCTTTAATTTCATTTAAATCATCAACATTGTGGAGAATATTTTTAAGAACTCGTTTTCCTTCATCAACTAATTTTAATTTACTAATAAAATTATCTACTATTCCGTCACCCCTAGCAACTTTCTCTAACTCTCTATTATGACGTTTTTGTTCTTCTAATGCTGCCTTCTCTGATTTATTTTTATTTACTGCTTGGACAATACCAGCTGTCCCGCCTGCAACACTTCCTGCAGCTGCTATGCCACCTATTATCAGTGGAATTAATGGGAGAATCCCGCCATTCTTTTCTTCTTGTAATTGAATATTCTCCATCACTGGTTTACTTATGTAATACTTTTTTTTGTTAATCGTAATAGTTTTAGGTGTATTTTTGTCAACAATATTACGTAATTTTAATTCAACAGTTTTATTATTATTACTTTTCGCTTGCGACATTTTTAATAAAAAAATTTAAGTTATCAAAATTTTTAATCTATTGTTGTCATGAATAAGTTTTAAATTAGGAATTTTTAATCTATTCTAGTTATGAAAAAATTAATTAATCCTAGCCATCTTTCCATTAAGAATTTCAATAGAATATTTTACATCTTCTAGCAATAAACCATAAACCATCAATGAAGTTGTGGAATCTTTCTTTTCAATATTAATTGTTACATCACAACCAGTCTTGATAATATCTTCAGATTGTGCACTTAAATCGAAACAGAAAACAGGATATAAATGTCTCCAATCTCCAGGAGTTAATTGTGGTTCAACTCCAAATTCTATACAAAGATTTCGATAAGAATCATATCCTTCCATAAATTGATTATTGGTATCATCGAATCTTAATGGATCAATTGGATATCGGGTTTGATTTAATGAAACTTGTAAACTTCGAATTGTATTAATATGAAAAAGATTGTTGTTCTTATCAAAACTTGGAGAATTATTTCTTTGAAAAGTTAGCAATAAATATCTTGGAGTATTCGCAGTTCTAGTAAAATGCCAGTTAAATCTTTGTTCGGAAAAAGTTACTGAACTAGCAGTACGCTTTAGAAAATTTACTGGAATTGGTTTGTTAGTATTTAATCTTTTTGCAATAGCCGTTTCAATCTCTAAACTAGGAGTAATATGCTTAATCCACCATTCAAGTCTATCAATTTTTAAATATGCTTTTTTCCAGTCTTACCAAAAAAGATTAATTCATTATTTGCTGTGCGATGAATTATTAATTTAAATTTTAATTGATATGATATTTTATCATAATCTAAATAACCGAATAATGGAGACAATGACCAATTTACTGTCTGTTTACTTTTCTTGTTAAATTCACGTCTTTCTTTATATGCATCATTATTTGTTTTATTTAAATGTTTTGCAATATTTTCTACATCTTTCGCAATTCCTGCTGCATCTGTTCCAGCGTGAGTTAAATCATCAACAATTATACCATCATTAGTATCAGGAAACCAACCTTCGATTTCATACTTTTTATTATTTTCACCAATTGTTACAAATCTAAGCATTGTATCAATTACACCTGGAGAATCACTTATTGTTTCTATATTTTGAGTTGCAACATCTAAACGCATTTGTGTAAATAATCTTGGAAAAAAATTATTCTCTAGTGCAATATTATCGGTTTCTGGTAATGGTGTTGTAAAATTGGCATCACTATACAACGAATATTCACAGTGTAAAAATGAATCAGGTAGATATATATAACTCTGCTGATTATCAAATTCAAAAATTAAATCACCTCCAGTATTTACTCTACTGGAAGATCCGGGATTCATAGTAATTCTTATATAGTCATTCTTTTTTTGATTGCAACTGACGAACGGAGGATCGTCTAATCTAAATTTATTTTCGATAAGCGAAGACATTTTTATAAAAAATAATTTGACTTTTTGTTTTTCTGACACACAGAAAAAATTCTGCTAAAATAATTTTACTAAAATAATTTTACTAAGAAAATTTTGCTAAGAAAATTTTGCTCAAAAAATTTTACTAAAAAAATTTTACTAAAAAACATAATTTTAGAATTTTGCTAGACCAGCTCCGCTACAGCTTTGCTGGTTAAACCGAAGGTTGCTACTCACGCCATTTCCTCTTATTTCTTCAATTGAACGAACCGTAGGTTCAATTGAACGTTTTATGGCTACGCCTGATTTCTTCTTATGTTTACTTACAGACGGAGCTCCGCTCCTCAAGGTTTCACCCCCCACAGCTATGTTAGCAATTTTATTTTTTGTTTCCTCTGAAAGTTTTTTTAAATTTTTTAGTTCTTCGGAATCATTCCTAAGTTTACGAATAGCTTCTAGTTGTTTTAATTCGTTTTGAGACTTGACAGCATTTGATATTGCACTAGCTGTACTACCTATAGCAGCTGCTCCTTTTGCAGCAGATGTAATCAAATCTTTATTAATTTTAATTAAGTTAACGATACTTCCAATACCAGAGAAAATGCCAGCTCCTTCCGTGTGAACGGCACCTGCGGTGCCTAGGAACTTTTGTGTTCCGACTGTTTCTCTATTATCGTAATGATAAACAGGATTCATACGCGGTTCATGAGCAATTCTTTGATTTGAAGCAAAATGTTTAAGATTGTGTTTATAAATTATAGGCATTTTTTAGGATTAAATTTGACTTTTGGGAAAAAATATTTACGATTGGTTAGTAACCTGAGGACCTTTGGTCCGTTTAATATTTGCGCTAAGATTTACGTTTATGATAAGGTAATAACCTCAGGATCTTTGGTCCGATAGGCTAAAGCCTCTGGACAAGGTTCTATAGGTTAGAAACCTGAGGACCTTTGGTCCGATAGGTTAGAAACCCAAGACTTCGTCGATCAAGATTTACGTTTGTGAATGGACAACAAGTTCGAGATAACTTTATCAATTGACTGTTGCACTTTATCTATTGCGTCAAGCAGCGTGTGATGTACTTTAATTTCTTTTCTATTAGCTTGCATTTTCTGCTGATTAATCTTCAACGCCGTTTTAAGAGCATTTAACTTAATTTTAAGAACATCTAATTGTCTTTTAACAGAATCTAACTGTTCTTTATTTTCTTTAGAGTTTTCTTGTAAATTTTTCTTTAATTCATTTTCTAAATTGATTTTAAGAGTTTTCATTTTATCAACTTTTTGATTAAGTGAGTTTACTTCATTTATTATTCTATTCATCTTTTTCATTTATTGAGTAATTTTAGAACTCAATTCATCAACACTTTTTTGGAATGTAGATTGTAACTGCTTTAATTTTTTTTAATTCTTTCAGGTAGTTTTTCTATTTCATCTTCTAATTGTTCTTTTAACATTTTTATCTGATGTTTATTTTTAATGACTGCAGATTTTAAATTTAAAGAAAGTAATATTAAAATTTTTGATTGTTCTGAAATCTTTTTAAAAAGTTTTGCTATATCTGCTTCTAGCTCTCTATCCTTTTTATCAAGTTTTAATAATTTTTCGTTTAATGATTTGTCATTAAGTTTAAGCAACTTTAATTCGTTCATCAGTGGAACCAAAACATCGTTTATATATTTTTCTTTTAAATCATTGATTTGTGTATCAACATATTGTTTATTTGTTAACTCTGTATTTTGTTGCGGAAGAATAGAAAGATGCAATGGACCAGATAAAACGTCTCCAGTTTTCATGATATAATTTTCTATCTCTATTTCTAATTCACGATTATTCGGGATATATGCACCTCCACCAACATTTGGTAACATCATTTTTTAACAATAAAAAAATAAATTTTTCTCTAATAAAAATAAAAAAATAAAATTTTTTCTAATAAAAATAAAAAAATGGAAAAAGCAAATTTAAAAAAATTATATTCGCCCGCATCATCCTGTTCTTCTTATTCGACGAGATCAACGGGATTTGAAAATAAATGTTTTGATAATAACAATAATAATACTATTACAAATCCATGTATAGATGTTAATATTTTATTTCAGTTACAAGCCGAAATATTTAGAGAACAGACTAAAGGTTTACCTTCTATAGAAACTAATTATTGTTTATTTCCAGGTGATCCATTTATTAAATTTATGGATGTTGTTAGTAAATATAATGATGTTGCATATGTAGAATTAAATAAAGAAAATATGGTTATAATAGGTCATAATAATGTTTATGGATTCATTAGAGCAGTTTTGCCGATTAGTAATACTGATTGGATAGAAACTAAAATTATTAATTATATTAATATTAAAGAATTAGTAAAAAAATTAAAATCCTTTTCAAAAGAAAAAATTAAATTATTTGTTGATGAACAAAACCAATCTAATATTCATATCGAGAGTAAAAAGCATAACGAAGAATTATTATGTCAAGTTTATTACAGAGATACAATTAATAAACAAGAAACATTAGAAATGCCCCAAAGATATGATGATGATACATATATAGGATTGTATTCCAATTTAAATATTAATTTATTAAAATCTTACATAAATGGCTTAGCTCAACAAGAAAAACTTTATATGTGGACAACACCTTATACTATTAACAATGACCATAATCATAATCATAATAAACGAACCGAAGGTTCTAGGGCTTTGCCCGATCTTAAAGAATCTTATAATAATAATGATGATGTTAATTTAGATGATGATAATGTAGATGATTTTGAAACATCTGAAAAAGGTGTAAATGGTAAAAAAGATTATAAAAATATTAGTAATTATAAAAATTTAAGTGAAGAAAAATTTATATCTCATACTGATGTACATGATATTAATACTACATATAATCAAAATTTATCTAAATTTCATTTTCTTACAATTGAAAATAATAATGATGGTATAGTTGAAGATACTGTTCGACAACTATGTGTTGGGTCTACAAAATTTAAATTAGGATTTACATCTAATCAATTTAAAATTTTATCATCTTTAATAAAAACTAAAAGTGATTCAGATTATGGTGGTGTTATTAAATTTTCCAAAAGAGAACAAAGACCAATATTTTTCTCTATTATATTATTATCAGATAAAAGATGTAATTTAGAGTTAGATATTCCAATAAGAGAATGGTATCCAATCCCAAAAAGTGTAATTTATGATGTTGAAGAAACAATTTATGATGATGATGAAGAATCAATTGATGATGATGATGAAGAATCAATAGTTAGTGAAAATAAATTTAAATTATCTTTTGATAAAACGTTATATGATAAAACTTAATATGATAAAACTAAATATGATTAAACTTAATTTGATAAAGAAAATAAAATAACTAAAGAACGTGAAATATATAATAATATATAATAACTCTCAAGACCTTGTTATTAGAATGTTTATATCTAAAATTAAAACACAATTTTTTCCTTAAAAAATAAAAAAAATGGAAAATACCAAGTTTTATTGTAACTTATGTAAAAAAAAGTTGCAAACAAAAAGAAGTTATCAATCTCATTTAAATAGTAAATTGCATTTACAAAATGTAGAACGAGTTGATGAAGGAAATATATTAAAATTAAATAGTTATAAAAACTATCTAGAAACATTGCCTACTGATATAAAAGTTAAAAAAATGTTTGATGATTATTCACATTCGGAATATAAAAAAGTTTTTAATACTGAAGATGAGTCCATACCCGATGAAAGATATTTATTTAATGATACTGATGAATTTAACGAAATAGATGAATTTGATGAAACTAAAAAAACCGATGAAGCGGAACGAATAACAGATATAAAATATTTATTTAATGAATCGGTTCGAACCGAAGGTTCCAGGGCTTCGCCCGTTGAACATAATGAAACCGATGAAACTTTTTATAATGTATTAAAAAACTTTTTCAAAATATTTAAGAAATCTTTCAAATGTTATATGAATGTAGAAGTACTTTATACAAAAAATGGACCTGATGGAATTCCTGAAGAAATAATACAAGGACATTTTACAAATTCACAAGAAATTCATAATGTAAATGATATACAACCCATATTTGAACAAATGATACTTAAATTAGAAAATTGTATAATTGAAGCCCAGTTACGTGAATCTGGTTGGAGATTTGTTAAAATACTATCTAAGAAAATAGTAATTGATAAATATAAAAATAATACTGGTGGTAGTTATGTTCTTTTACCTTTCAGTTCACCACAAATAATCAACATAAAAAATGAAGATGATTATTGTTTTCTGTGGAGTATTATAGCACATTTACATCCTGCAGAATATCACAAAGAGAGACTAAGTCATTATAATAAAGAAGAATACATAAAGGAATTTGATCTCTCTGATGGCTTACATGAATTTCCATATGATTATAATAGGTTAATAAAGTTTCATAAAAAGAATAAGAATTTAATTGAAGTAAATGTTTTTGAATTAAATGTGAATTATGTTTCTATTGGTAAAATTACTCCACTTTACTCAGATTCAAAAAAATTTTATTTGAATAATAAAAATTTATGTCAATCAGAAATAGTATATAATGATAGAGGAAATTACATGCATCATAATATTTTTTACCAAGGAAATATAATATGTACTGAAAAATTTCAAATTGTTAAAACATTATCACCAATAATGATTAATCATAATAATTATAAAGGACGTAATTATAATTATGATTATGATTCCGATTATCTATCTTTATCTTTAGAATATCAACAAAAATTACAAAATTTAAATGAAAGTTTACAAAAATGTAAAACAGATTATCAACAACAAACAAAAATATTAGTACAAGAATATGGCCATAAATATCAAAATAAGATAGAAACGATTCAAGAATTAAATAAAGACAATAAAGACAATAAAGAATTAAATAATGAAGAAAATAAAGAATTAAATGAATGTTTAAAAAAATGTCAACAACAATATAAAGAACAATATAATAATGAATATGAACAACAGCTGAAAATATTCAATCAAAATTATCATCGAAATACATTTAATCTTACAAAAGAAATTGATGAAACACATGAAATATATCAAGATAAATTTGAAAAACTAGAACAGACAAAACAACCAGCACAAGCGAATATATTATATTATCAGGGTCATTTTATATTGTGTAAAGATGTTTCTATATTTACAAAAACTTCAGATAATACAAATTTTCCTTGTCTTCAATGTATGACAAGTTTTAGAACTAAAGAAGAAATGAATAGACATTTGGAGAATTGTCAACAAAATGAAGCAGTTGAAAATACTTTTCCTAAAGATGATTATTTAGAATACAATAAATGGTATTTCAAAAATAAAGTACCCTTTACTATTTATTGTGATTTTGAAGCATATAATGTTAATATGACACAAAATCACGGAACGGAAAGTCTTCCAGGGCTTCGCCCGATTCTGAAAATGATAATTCTGAAAAATACAGCTGAACAAAGTAAAGAAAAATATTTATTTGAACAAAAACCATTATGTTGGGGAATGTACATTCATTCAAATTATCCTGAATTATTTAAATCAGAATATTATCAATACTATGGTGAAGATAGTTCAGAAATGTTTACAAAGAAAGTAGAAGAATTACAAAATTATTTTTCACAATTGCTTGAAACAAATATACCAATGATGCCATTAACAGAAAAAGAAAAATTAAATTTTGTTAATGAAACAAAATGTTATTACTGTGGAAAAGAATTTACAAAAAATTATAAAAATGGCAGAGGTAGATATCTTGATAAGGTAAAAGATCATGATCATCTAAATGGATTATATAGAGGTGCAGCACATAATTCTTGTAATCTTAATGCTAATAAATTTAAATATAACTTTGTTCCTCTATATTTCTACAATGGTTCTAAATATGACTTCCATCTAGTAATGAAAGATTTATTTTCATCTGAAAAATTACAACAACAACAAATAAATGTACTATGTAAAACAGAAGAAGAATATTTTTCAATGCAATTAGGTTGTATTAGAATTTTAGATGCATTTAGATTTTTTACTCCTTATTCATTAGATGTTATGGGAAAAACTTTGAAATCTGAACAATGTAAAATATTAAATAAATATAATTTAAAACCTTTAAAAGGCATATTTCCGTATGAGTACATAACTGGAGATAAAACCTGTGGTTCACAGTCGAAGACTGATTTTAATTCTGTGAATAAAATTATGGAAGAAAAACAACTTCCTCCAATAAATAAATTTAAATCAACATTAAAACAATCACAATTATCTGAAGAAGACTATGCAGAAGCTGAAAAGAATTGGAGAGAGTTAAATTGTAAAACAATGTATGATTATACAATGAAATATCTTCAGATAGATGTATTAATCCTTGCTGATCTTTTTGAAAACTTTCGTGATATGTGTTTAGAATATTACGGAATAGATCCATGTTATTGTTATTCTACACCAGGTTTAACATGGTTAGCAGGATTAAAACATACAAATGTTAAACTTAAACATTATAAAGAAAATACATATGATAAATTATTATTTTTTGAATCTGGAATTAGAGGTGGAGTTTCATCAGTTTTAGGTAATAGATATGTTAAATGTTATAATAAGAAAGTAAATCCACAAGAATATGGAATAATGAAACCTTTATCTCCAGAAGAAAAAGAAAAAATATTAGAAATTTTTCGAACGAAACGAGAAGGAGTAGAACGTGAAAATGCAATTGATGAATTCATGAGAGAAAACTATTTGTTATATTATGATTTTAATAGCTTATATTCTTCTTGCATGATACAAGAATTACCAACAGGTGAAATGTCATGGTGTAATATTCTTGATTATCAAAAAACATATGATGGAAATTATAATCATGGTTATATATATGAAGTTGATTTAGTATATCCTGATGAAATAAAAGATAAAACAAAATATTTTCCTTTCTGTCCCGAAAACAAAATTCCCAATATAGAAGATTTTTCAGATTATCAAAAATCTTTAATTCCTAAGAAATACAGACCAACAAAAAAACTTATGTTAACACAAAGCAATAAAGGAAAGTATGTTGTTGAAGGAAGAATGCTAGATTGGTATTTAGATCATGGAATGATTCTCACAAAAATTCACCGGAAACTAGTGTATAGAAAATCTAGGTGGTTAAAAGATTATATAGAGTTCAATATTGAAAAACGTAAAATAGCTAAAAGAAATAAAGATGATTTTGGAAACGTGTTCTTCAAATTAATGAATAATGCATTTTATGGTAAGACTTTAGAAAATGTGCGTAATAGACAAAATATTGAAATAGTTTATGATAAAGATAGGTTTCAAAATTTAACAAGGAAACCTACATATAAAAGAACTACTAGATTTAGTGATGAACTATGTGCTGTACATTTACGTCGAATCAGCGTAAAACATGATAAGTTTAATTTTATAGGATTCACTATATTAGAATTAGCTAAACTATTTATGTATAGATTTATATATGATTATTTAGCACCTGCTTATGGCAAAAACTATAAATTACACTTTACAGATACCGATTCTGTTTTCTTAGAATTAACAATACCGTATAATTCTACACTTGATGAAGAAATAGATAAAATAAAAGATATCATTCATCCTTCTGATTTATGTAAAGTAAAAGATGAATTAGAAGGAAATGAAGATTTCATAACAGAAGCTATATTTTTAAAATCTAAATGTTATTGTTATAACACAACTAATAATATTAAAACACATAAAACATTAAAAGGAATTTCAAAGGCATCAGTGGCTAATCAAATAACATTTCAAGATTATAAAAATGTATTATTTAATAATGAAATAAAAACAGCATGTAATTATAGACTTAATTCAAAAAAACATAAAATGTATTTAAAAGAAGAACATAAATTAGCATTAGATCCATTTGATGATAAAAGAAAAATTTTACCTGATGGAATAACTACTTCACCTTTTTAATTTTCTAATTTCTAAGATAGTCAAATTTGATATATACATAAAATAAAAATAAAAAATATTATAACACTATATTTGTATATTTTTTTATCACTCGGTAAACAAATGTTCTATAACTCTATCATGAATTTTTTTATCAATATTAATTGTAATGAAGCCATAATCTTTTGACCAAGCATTGTTACACGATTGTTTAAATTCATCTTTATTTCTTACACATAAATCTCTTAACAAATCACTTAAGTTTCTTGCATTTATTTCAAATAGTATAAATATATTTGCATTCTTTCTAATAACACTTCCGTCTAATGAATACATACTTTGTGTTAAATAAAATACACTACAGTTATTATGTCTACCTCTTGTGAAATAATTTCTCTGAACTGACTGATTTCTGTCATTAACACAATCATCAAAAATTACACAATGTTTCATTGTTTTATCTAGTTTACTAGGATCTTGCATATTACCACTATCATCTATTAATTGTATCTTTATATGCTTATTTTTATTAGATTCAACTAACTGATTATTTTTTGCTGCTTCTTCACACCACGAACTTATTTCTTCTTCATCTTCAGATTTTTCATATTCTTTGAATAATGAAGCAATTGCTGTTTTTTTAAGATTATTTTCAAATCCATATTTTAAAAATTGATAGACGGGTTGTTCTGCTGTTGTTGTATAAATTATAAGATTGTTATAATCCAAAAAATTTGGAGTCGTTAAAATTTTAAATAATAGATATGTTTTTCCACAACCTGATCTTCCGCAAATAACTGACAAAACTTTATTAGATAAATTTGGATGATGATTAAATTTAAGTTTCTTTTTATTTAATGGGGGTAGTTCACTCATTTTTTAATAAAAAAATTTATTTTTATTTTATTTTTATTTTTAAAGAAGAAGAAGAAAATTAAACTTCTCTAGCTTCGCGTGGGAGTTTATACCTCCCGAACCAAAAGATCTATCATAATCTCTTCACCTCCAAAATTTATTTCTTGTCCTTTCTCATCAGTGATTCTCATGTTAATGTTGTTAATAGTTTTTCTTGTAATAGGGAAATATATTAATGTTTGTGGAATTACATTTAATCTATAACCAATGGGTACAGTAAAAGCTGGAAAACTGAATATTAAATTTGACAATTTACCATTTATATATCCTCCTTCAATAATGTCACAATGTACAACAATTGAATTTATTTCAGTTATTTTTGGAATCTTCTCACCTAAATGATAACCTTGACTATAGGTTTGTTTATTAAATCCTAATAGCTTTGACAATGATCTATCATGATTAAAATCAACTTGATGATTTTCGTCTAAAGTAAGAGAAAATTTATTGACTGCCGGTTCAACTGCAAAATGTAATTGTTTCTTATCTTTAAATGGTATACCTAAATGTCTCTTAATTTCATTTGATATTGATTCAACTTCGTAAGAACCAGGAAGAAAAGTTTGTATTTTCCATGTTTTGCCTTTATCAGTAGAATATCTAAATTGATCATTCACATCTTTGATAACGTTTTGAATAGTGTTAAATGTAGAGAAACTAGTCAATGCAATTTGATAATTTTTATTTTGTTCCAAATGTAGAATGGGTTCTAAATTACAAGTGTGTGATGAAGTAGTTGTTATAATTTTTAACGTCGTACTAAATTTTGATGAACCCAAAATCTCTGTTAGATTTTCTAAATGATTATTAATTTTGTCTAAATCTGCTGAACACATTTTTTAGTTAAAATTTTGAATAAATATTATAGATAAAAATCGTAGATAAAAATCATAGATAAAAATCATAAATAAAAATTAGAAACAACATATTTCAGCTACGGGCGAAGCCCTAGAACATTCGGTTCGTTATACTTTTATAATCCTCTTCATTTAGAATCTTCTTTTCTAACAGTCTTTTCAATATAGCATGAATTTCATTGAAACTAGAATTATGTCCTTCTTTTATTGCCGATATTAAAATATTTAATCTATTTAGTAATTCTTGTGGATCATCTGGTAAGAATACAGTTTTTTCTGTTTTCTGTTTTTCAGATAAACCTTTTCCTACTTTAACTCCCGTTGATAATAAATTTTCTAATTGTTTATAACGTCTAAGAGATTTTACTGCACCAACTCTATCTAACATAGCTTTATATTTTATGAGATCTTCTACAGCATAATTATTTAAATCTGCTCCTCTTAAAAGATCAACAAAATTTCTATCTAAATTAAAAGGAGATTTATCTGGTGAAAAAATTAAACCTCGAAAAGGTTGTGGAAATATTTCTTTTTGTCCGAGATAAAATCTAGGTATTGTTTTTCCATCTATAAATGAGATAGAATGTTCAAATTGCATAGATTTTGGTAATTTCTTATTAATGTTTGATTCTAGTAATCCATAGTTATCTAATATAGTTTTGTGCTCTGGATCTGTTATATCAATTTGTTTATCATTACTTGTAAGTTCTTTTTCAAGAGTTTTAAATGGTTTCATAGTTTTTTCAAAATCAGTTTTTACTTGCTCGGTTTGCTGCATTTTTTCAAACATATCAGATTGAATACCAGCTTTTATCATTCTATGTTGAAGATGATTTTCTTTCATAATATTTCTTTGTTTTATTAACTCTTCTAATTGTTTAATTCTTTTTTGATTATCAGCTCTAATTTTATCCATTTTTAAAATATAATATTTGAATTTTGTGGTAACATTGGAATACAACAAAAACATTTTACTGAACAAATTATTTTTTTATTGCTTTGTTGTCTGACATCTTTTCGTTTAAAGGTTTCTCGTTTTAAGTTTTGTTTAATAAAGTTTTGTTTAATAAAGTTTTGCTTAAATTTTCGCTTAAAGTTTTTAGCTCTTCTAAAAAAAATTTATCATTTTCTTCATTAGAAATTTTACCATCACTAAAAGTTTTACCATCACTCGAAATTTTGCCATCCTGTTTATTCTTATCATCAACTTTTTCTGACTGTAATTGAAATGATATTTGATTTACTTCATTAGCTATTTGATCAAATTTTTCAATCTCATCTAACGTAATAACATTATCATCACATACTCTTTGAAAGTAGTAATGCAATTTGTCATAGACTTCTTTAATATGTAAATGCTTAGTTTTTAATGATTTTCGTTTCTTAGTTATTAAAGATTTATCTAACATTGTAACAAGTGAAGTTGCAAAAACACCCGTACCTGTTAAAGCTGTAGCAACTACTGGAATTACTAAAACACCTGAAGATATAACAATAGTGAGAGCGCCTAAACTTATTGTTAAGAATATGCCAATTCCTTGTGTTACATTCTTAACTTTAGTCCATCTCTTTCTTAATTTTTTATAATGCTCTAATCTTAATAATAATTGAGATTCCTTATCTTTCATATAACGTACTCTATCTTTGTGTTTTTCTTTATTCATTTTTTCAATGTCCATTAAAGTAGAACTACGTTCATATGATAACGAAGGATATATTCTTGCGGTTTCTTCCACTTTTGTTTCTTCCATTTTTAAAGAAATATTTTTAGTCACATGATATATTTTAAAAACCTGAAAGATGAATAAAATTCATGAATTTGAATTTCTCAACTTTTATGATTTTCGGTGTCCTGGAACGGTCATGATTTAAGCAATGAAAAATGTCATAATCACAAATTTGAGATTCTTAACTTTTATGATTTTTTCGGTGTCCTGGAACGGTCATGATTTTGGGAGCAAAATGTCATAATCACAAATTTGAGATTTTGAAAAATTTGAAAATTGGGTATTTTTAAAAACGTCATAAATTCATGAATTTAGGTCTTCATAACCTGAGAAATTGACCAAAATTCATGAATTTAGTCGTTTTTAAAAATGCAATTTTTTGAAAAAATGGTACTTTTTGAATGGACTAAATTCATGTATTTAAGTCTTAATAACCTGAAAAAGGGTTCAAATTCATGAATTTATGTCGTTTTCAAAGATACTATTTTTTTGAATTTTATGGTGTCCTGGAACGGTCTTTTGCCCATTACTTCCGAGCTCATCACATCTGATGGGTATTGAATGATCTCCCTCCTTCTTATAGTAAGTACACCAATGTGATACCGGTAGGCAAATGTGATTACCATCCCAAATCTTTCTATAGGGAGTATCCTTGTCATCTCTCGCCTTTCACTCTTGAGCAAGAGGAGTAGGAATGTCCATATTTAATGTCACGTACTCCTCAATAATATCAAGTTGGTGGCGAATGTACGGACTCACGGGGATCAGTATGTAGTCCCCATACTGATTGTGCATTATCTTGACATCCGTGGAAGGGAGCATTCCCGTTTGGAGTACTACGCCATGATCGTCATAACGCAAGACTTGTTTAAATTTACGCTGTAGCGGTGTAGGATTATGTACCTTGGTTGTTTCTTCCACTGGCCTCAGTTGTAGATGATCTGATCGTAGCGAACCTTGCAACGTTTGACCGCCATTTTGTCCTACTAGTGCAGCAGATGGAGTAGATGCCTGAAAATGAAAAAGATTGTATTAAGTTTACGTTCAAGGGAGGAGAGGGAGGAAAGTAGCGACTTACCATTTTAGTTGGATAATAGAACAGGGAACTAGAGAGAGAGAGAAAATGTGCGTCCGTCACTCGTGTGATTCAATGATGGAATGATTCTCACTGTGGAAGGCTCGCTATTTATATAGAAATGCTTGATTCTCATTGGATGATGATCCTCATTGGACAATAACATCAAGCTGATTCCAAATCTGGCCTCCGTTTACCAATCCGAGCCTTCATTCGCCCGCTGGAGCTGTTTCTTGGGAAATTCTAACTCTGTCGTTTTTCGTCAATCTCCAAAAATCTTAAATGGCGTCTCACATCTAAACGAAGACAGATATGAACAAGGCGTTTCTTTCACTGAATTTGTCTCATAATTAGCTTTCAAACGAGCTATTACACGACAAAATCCGTCCACTGGAAGCCAAAATCGAAGGTATCTCACCCGAGGGGGGGGGAACGTTAGCGAGACTTTTTCTCTCCGATTGACTTGAAACTCACCATGTTGATAGAGAATTTCATGCTGATTCCAAATCTGAAATCCGTTTTCCCATCCGATGCTTCGTTTTGACGCTAGAGCCCAAAACGTCCAAAATTCTAACTCTGTCGTTTTTCGCCAATCTCCCGAAATCTTAAATGGCGTCTCACATCTAAACGAAGACAGATATGAACAAGCCGTTTCTTTCAGTGAATTTGTCTCACTCTTAGCTTTCAAACGAGCTATTGCACGACAAAATCCGTCCACTAGAAGCAAAGTTGGAAGGTCGGTGCCGTGGGGGGACGTCAGCGAAAATTTTTTCTCTCCGATTGCGTTCAAATTCACCATACCGATGGAGAATTTCACGCTGAATCCGAATCTGGCCTCCGTTTTCCCATCCGATGCTTCGTTTTGGCGCTACAGCCCAAAACGTCCAAAATTCTAACTCTGTCGTTTTTTCGAAAAATGTAGAAAATTTTTTCACTCCGATTGACTTGAAACTCACCATACAGATGCAGAATTTCGCGCTGAATCCAAATCTGGCCTCCGTTTTCACATCCGAGCACTGCTTCCACTCGAAACAGCCCATTTTACAACCCAACATTCATCAGATTGCACGAAAAACAACACACACTATAGCCTCAAGACAAAACCTGGCGGTCGCCCAAGACCACCACGACACTCTGTCGTTCCAGAGGGGGGGGACGTCAGCGACCATTTTTCGATGGCGGCCATCTTGCGCGTTCCAGTGGTGGAGTTTTGCTTACTACTTATGTATGTAGCCAGAAACTTTCAGACTTCTACATGTGCATGCATTCACTACAATAGTAATCATGCATAGCTTTTTCAAGCATCAATGATCCTTACAGCCTCGGCTGTACGACTCATTGATGCTTTCATAATCTAGGCATGATTGATATATTGTAGCGATATGTAATAGATAATGCATAGATTTGAGGTCATTATTGCTATAATTACCGAGAGCCGAAGGCTCGAGGTTATTATGACAAATAATGACCGAAAAAATCTATGCATTATCTGTTATAATGCATGTCTTTTTCATAGAAGTCTGCACCAAGTTAATAATTTCCAATAGGAAAATAATTACATGCTTCGTGGAACTTATTAACCTGTGGACATAGAAAGCCTTGAAAAATCATGCATTATGACACCAGTAATGCTTCCAATCGACGGCATTACAGCATTAATGGTGTCATATAGATACAATCATAGAAGTAGATAATAGTACACTAGAATATTTTATTGCATCTAACAAATTACAACAATACTCAAAGATAAAAATATGAAGTATAAAAAAATCATGTAAACATTTTGTATGACAAAATAAAGAAATCGGGAAGGGTCAAGGCCGGGTCTCAGATCGCAACAATAGGGCTCTCGCATTCGAGCGCATTAGAGTCACCGCGAGGCGCACAAAGATCATGGAAGTTGCGTCAGTATTGGTAAGTCTAGATCTTATGGACAGCCTGGCCGACACTCGAGACAAAAAGTCATTTGCTTTCTTGCCCCATGAGCCGTAGGTCGTCACGACAATCGGGAGACAATGCCACCCCAACTCGTTACATTTTTCCTTATTTTTTTAAACTTTTCTTGACTCAGCATCGACAACGACATTCTCTGTGTTAGTGCTCGCTGTGAGAATATTTGTTTGATTCAGCGGATGCACAACAGTAATGTCCAGTGCCGACGTCTGACCTAGATGCCACGATGGAAGCAAAATGTCAGCCGGACGACGATGGTCAGTGCCCTCTCCTCCACCTTGTTCAATCTGAGGCGATAGATGACTTTTTTGACAAAAGCCAAAAATACAGTCCCTCAGTGCATTATGACGGCTGACAACGCCTGGACCGCACTTGCATGTCAGTGCGTGATGACCGATCTGATCTAAAACTGTCATTTTGCTAGAAGGACAGGTCGGACAGATGGATCCTTCTAAAAACAAATCTAATCCTAGACACCATTTTAAAAGTACACTAGAATGGAAGTTTGATATCTTGCCTATGTACAATGATGGCACATGGAAAAATCTATGGTTCAATCTAAAACATTACATCATAGTCAAACTATTTGCCAAGTTGGTTGTGGAAACTGTTGACAGCAAATTACAGGATTTTCATGATGAGAATTTTAGTGAGATGGTGGCATTGTTTCATGTGAAATAGCCTACTATTCCATGGATTAATATAATAATAATAATAATAACTTTATTGTCTCACTATACTGTGTCTATTTGTACAGTCATTAACAACTATTTTCCAATTTTTCAATACTGGAATACGAATTAAAATTTGGTTCACAGAGTCATAATTAAAAGTGGTTGGTGCGCTGTTTGTAAGAACATCACATAAAAATTCTAATTATTGGATAATTTCTTCTTCAAGCGGTTAAGAAACCTAGCTCTTCCCTGGAATCAACACACTGAAAGCTTCTTTACTTACAATCATCACTCAGACAAATAGAATGTCGCTGGAACTCTTCAATTAACCATTGACTTATTTGATATAGTGTGATGATATTTTGGAAGCTCATATTCGAAAGCATGCAAAGATTTTGAAAATTGTTCGAATATAATGAGCTGGGAAGCCCCTTAAAGTAAAATGAATACTCTAAGATTTATTGGCCTCTGATTTCAAGCAGGAGTAATGCATGTTCTGTAAATCGACACTACAAGTTGCGTATTTGTCTGATCATACCTTTAATCGATTATAGGAGCGATATTTCAAAATGATGAACGTACAGAACGTTTTACAGGATTTCCTTCTTTGTCATCCTGTCGCTGCAGTATTTTGAAAATTCACTATTGCTTTTGTGCACCTGATCTTCGGACTATGGGCACCAATCCGGATCACAAATTGTTTTGATAATTAAAAATGCCAACCCGAAAACAAAAAAGCCAGTTCGCAAAATTTGCTTTTTGCCCCAACTAAGTTCCCCCGGAATGTGCCATAATTTTCATGCAATTTCCATTCTAGGACTTTCTATGGTATTATTAATTTCTATGCTGGTGTCTGAAATCACTGATTCATAAAGACAGGTTTCTCTAAGATATCAAACACGATCATTCGATGTCAAAGGAAAAGCTCAGGCTCCAATTCAATGGATCATTTCATAACCAGCCGTCTTAGTTCACTGACGCATTCAGAACAATATATTTTTTGAACAATTTATCAACAAATCAAACACATTTTCAGAATATAGAAATCAATATGCAAGCAGTTTATTAGATGTAATGGTAATTTTTTGAAATGTGCAAGATAACAGCATTGTTGTTTTTATCTTCCAGGAATACAAATTTACCATCGCACGAAGAACTGGGCGTAGATGCTTTGAAATTGTCCACTATTTTCGCTCCAATCATGAGATAACGTTAATGATAACATCAACATGAATCCATTTCCAACATTTCATGGACTTTCTCACTTGAAAAAGAGCTTGTCATCGAACTTTTCTCTCATTTCAAACCCTAGATTGTGCAATCTTAACAGAACTATTAATTCGACAAAGAGCATTGAGCAAATGCATTCAATGGCTTTGTCGTCAATCTTGGCCACGCTCTTCCGATGCATACTCTGTTCTTATCTATTGACAACAACTCTCTCTATAATTATAAACAGCGATACTATCAGCGACGTGAGACTTTGTTCATCAAATCCAATTCTGCATTGCAAAAGCCAAATTTTCCAGAAGCAATGCCAGATTTTCGTGCAGAATAGAGGAAATGCACTATGAAGGGCATATCTAAAACGTTGTACGCACTGATACATGATTCCTGAAACTAACCAATATACTGATCTGGAAGAAACCTCATGTAATTCATAATATGAAGGAAAAAATATAAAAAAAGCCACCCCTTATCGATCTCAAATGGTTCATCAAAGACACTTCAACATTCTAGTTGCAAGAATAACACAATGATGAAGCGAAAACAGAGGTAGAAGAAATACAGTGTGTTAGTGGAAAAACATAAGATTCTCACGTAGCATAGGAAATTGATGATTGCTTTGTATTCTTTGATAGCTTTACACTATGTACTGGTATGTATTTATAGCTAGCTGCATGAAGTCACCTTTGATGTCTTTTTCCGTCATTACTGGTGTCATTTTGCATTGAATGCATAGGAGGAAATTTTGAGTTATCTAAGACAAAACGACATTACTGGTGTCAAATCTCATAAATAATACACGTAATTGCTACAGGCGCAGTAAGTGAGACGACTTGTCAGTAGTGTGTTAAAAATAGTTTTAATGAATGGTTGCTGAAATTTCTATAATAAGCTAATTGACGTCAAAAGCTCACCAGTAAAATAATTTAAATGGTCAAGTGCAGCCTTATGACAAGCCTGTGGCAAATTGGCGGTATGTGCAACACAAATAAGAAAGTAATACAGAATGAGTACTCAATCCAACATTCGATTTCATTGTTGATAGGGCCTTTAATCGGCGTACTTATATCGTCTTGCTCACTTAGTTCCGAGCCGGTCACAGCATACGGCTTGTCGCACATTCGCACTGCATGCGCAAGAAAGCACGTTTGAGTCCTGCTCATGTCGCATGTTCATCTTCTATTACGGCATGTGTGAGTATTACTTCAAAGATTGATGTAATAATCACAAAAAATCATATAATGAAACGCATTCACACATGTAGATCAAAACGTAAATCGAATATGAAATAGGCCAATTCAAATTAATGTAGCCCACCTATATATGGAATTGTATAAGACAATTTAATATTGCTGTTTAAACAAATTAATTAAAGTTAAAAAACAGTCGTACCGGATTATAATTTCAGAAAAAGTCCAATATCACTGTAAGTTTCATCAATTTCTTACCGAGACTTATTGTCAGCAGTTTGATTTGCGTGTCGTTGTAGGTAGCGCTCCACTGGACATTCAAGATGAGTTAGATTTGCAAATCGCGGAACTTCTCTTCGCTTGTGACTTCCTCTGTAAACGATAAAAAAACATTTGTTCTGTGAAGGGTCACATCTCGGTTCAGTCAATTTTTGGGTGTGTCCAATTCTTTTTAAATAATCACACAACAATATGATAAAATTGTATATTTTCGAATAATCTCATCAATCTATGATTCACATTTTGAAAACAGTCAACAATAATTGGATATGAATTGGATATGAAAATATCGTCAGAAATGCATTTACTCTCTAAATTCCTGCATGAGTTTCAGATTGCTAAAGGCATATTAGCGACGGTAGGTGTGAATGCAAGAAATGAAAAAATGCTATCTTGAAACTGTGGCTATCGGTGCTATAAGACAGACACCCCCTCCCCCCCCCAAAGCGTCTGATCAAACAGATTGTCCAAAAACTGCAACTTGAAATTTTTCTCTTTTGACAAGGGTCAACGTATTGTAAAACTAAATAGCTATGATTATTGCTAGAAATTATCAGGGATTTTAAGTGATTCTTCGAAATTTAAGATCGTTCCTAATACTATTATTAAAAAGAACCCACTTGGTGCTGAAGAAAAAAGACTGTTGAGATATCTCAAAAACACGTAAAAACAGAGTTAGTGATGGTATTTTCAAGGACGCTATCCTCTCTGTGAGCAAAATAGCCCGTATTTATGGAACTGTTGAAGTGCATGAAGGCAACTATCCTGTTCGATCTATCGTCAGCACCATTGGTGCAGCTAACTATAAATCAACCAAGTACTTGGATGACCTAATTGTAGCCATATTGAAATCGACCGATCACCTCATAAATATTTTGAGCGATTTCAAACATGCAATCAATCGTCATCACTCTTGTGAGCTTTGCCGTTGCGAATTTACTTATCAACGTGCCCGCAACTGAAGCCACTGATATAGTTGAGTAGTAAGCAAAACTCCACTTCTGGACCGCGCAAGATGGCGGCCATCGCTGCGTCCCCCCCCCTCTGGCACG
The DNA here is from genome assembly GCA_907163375.1 of Prostheceraeus crozeri. Taxonomy (NCBI): domain Eukaryota; kingdom Metazoa; phylum Platyhelminthes; order Polycladida; family Euryleptidae; genus Prostheceraeus; species Prostheceraeus crozeri. The sequence continues at coordinate 69,786 of CAJQUW010016236.1, forward strand.
GCAGAGTGTCGTGGTCGGCCGCCGTGGTGCTCCGTGGTGCCCCCCCTCTGCAACAACAGAGTGTGAGACTCGGGTGAGTTGGTCCGACCGCCTGGTTGACGTGGGCGACCGTCTAGGTTGACGTGGGCGACCGCCAGGATTAGTCTTGAGGCTATAGTGTGTGATGTTTTTGGTGTGTAGCGTCCAAACGAAGCATCGGATGAGAAAACGGAGGCCAGATTCGGAATCTACGTGAAATTTTGGGTTAGGAAGGATGTTTCCAGCGAAATCGGAGAGAAAAAATTTTCGGCTGACGTCCCCCCCCCATGGACAGCTTGCTTCCAGTGGACGGATTTTGTCGTGCGATAGCTCGTTTGAAAGCTAAGAGTGAGACAAATTCAGTGAAAGAATCGGCTTGTTCGTATCTGCCTTCGTTTAGATGTGAGACGCCATTTAAGATTTTGGGACATTGGTGAAAAACGAGAGTTAGAATTTGGGACGTTTTGGGCTGTAGCTTCAAAACGAACTATCGGATTGGTAAACGGATGCCAGATTTGGAATCAACTTGATGTTATTGTCCAATGAGGATCATCATCCAATGAGAATCAAGCATTTCTTTATAAATAGCGAGCCTTCCACAGTGAGAATCATTCCATCGTTGAATCACACGAGTGACGGACGCACATTTTCTCTCTCTCTAGTTCCCTGTTCTATTATCCAACTAAAATGGTAAGTCGCTACTTCCCTCCCTCTCCTCCCTTGAACGTAAACTTAATACAATCTTTTTTCATTTTCAGGCATCTACTCCATCTGCTGCACTAGTAGGACAAAATGGCGGTCAAACGTTACAAGGTTCGCTACGGTCAGATCATCTACAACTGAGGCCAGTGGAAGAAACATCCAAGGTACATAATCCTACACCGCTACAGCGTAAATTTAAACAAGTCTTGCGTTATGATGATCATAGCGTAGTACTCCAAACGGGAATGCTCCCTTCCACGGATGTCAAGATAATGCACAATCAGTATGGGGACTACATACTGATCCCCGTGAGTCCGTACATTCGCCACCAACTTGATATTATTGAGGAGTACGTGACATTAAATATGGACATTCCTACTCCTCTTGCTCAAGAGTGGAAGGCGAGAGATGACAAGGATACTCCCTATAGAAAGATTTGGGATGGTAATCACATTTGCCTACCGGTATCACATTGGTGTACTTACTATAAGAAGGAGGGAGATCATTCAATACCCATCAGATGTGATGAGCTCGGAGAAGGTACTTGGGATATCCTTTTCAAAGTGAATGGGCTATATTATGGTCGACACAAGGATAATAAAATAGCCTCTCTCTCCATGCATATGGAATCCATCCTATATATTCCGAAACCACCCAACGTGGACGACATAATTGATCAAATCCTTAACAGCAGTGGTACGAAGCGCAAGTCGGAGAAGAATGCTACATCAAAACGCAAATCAAAGAAGGAGAATTGCTAGTCCTTTCCTAACTCTACCCTATGACAATTCGCTTATGTGCTTTGAGTGTCGTAGACGTGGTCTTATTAGATACATTTTACTTCTTCGTTGCCATCATATCATTTGTGTATTTTGTCGTGAAAAGCATCGATGTAATTCTTCATTTTGTAATATGTTATAGAACGTTTCCTTAGATGTGTAAATTTCCGTTTTAGGCTTCTATCATCATTTTTATGGATTGTGAGGGTGAACCTGTACAGGAGCTCAGTGCTATTGCTATGAACAATTGGACATATCAGATTGTTAGTGTCTATCATCAACATGCCAACTGCGATCCCAATGTTGATCAATGGGCGAGAAAACACATTCATGGACTTAATCTGAAATATTTGCAAGACTATGGCTTTTCTTGTGAGAGTGCTCTTCTTATTGACTTTAAACGATGGTTAGCTGCTTTCAATGTTATACGCATCTTTTGTAATAATCCTGGTAAGGAGAGGAAAGTATTTCCCAATCTAATCATTGATGATATTTTGCTCCCACCTTGGGATAGTAGAGTGAATCAACATTATCATGAAGTCACAAAACGTTTTAAGGATTTGTGTGTTCCTATTTTGTCTGTTCGTTGTAGTAGCTACGTTCATAACCAATGCTTCTTTCCTCCTTACCTCAACACTGCCAAAGTCCTGTATGGTTATCATTGCTCGCTGTATGATAGTTACCAGCTGTATCTATTTTATCTCTTTCAAACCATTGATTTATAATGCATGCTTGTTACCATTATTCAATAAATGTTACTATGAGAAGAGTTGTTGTTTTCATGCAATGGATGGGTTAGATAAAGGGCGATCATGTCTTTCTCAAACGACTGCGGAACATTACGTTTTCATAGGCAAAGTTTAAAAGGAGCTGTTCAAGATTATGTGATAAAATTTCATAAAGATGAGACCGACATCGAAGCAGTGGTCGATGATGCTAGCACTCTATTTCTAGAGTTAATGAATACATTCTCTGATAGCATTATCATGGCGCGATTAGTTGCGAAAATTAAGTTTAGTCATTTTGGAAAGGAAGAGGTGGAAAGTCGCTCTTTCCATTTTGCTTCTTATTCAATGGAAGTGGTAGATCACCCCCAAGAATTTTTTAAAAGACATATGATAAAAATTGCTGAACGTCTTAACGCATTTAACCATCATGGTAGCAGTCTAGTGATTGAAGCGATTTCAGATATTCACATTCAACTTTCCATAAAGAAAAATTGAAAATGCAGTGGTACTTGATTGTAGCACAACTGGTTTTCGAGCTATGTCTGCTCACTCTCGAAGTATATTCCTTCTGTACATGCGTCTATTATTTAGAAAAGGCTAGCAAATTCATATCTTCAAAAAGACTTGCTATAGACATCAGTAACGGTGAAACTATGTGTTGCGATGTATGTAAGCGAAAGGATGGAAATGAAAAGCGCATCTTCAAGAGATGTAAGCATGCTTTTTGTCAACGCTGTTTCATACGTAATTGCATTCAACTTTGCCAATGTAACCACTGTGACATTGCTCATTTCGAGTGTCACTTATGTCGCAATAGTTAGTACCTATGCAAATGTGGTAAAGATAGGTTTTAGCAAAGACTAACACGGAAAATGGCGAAACGTAAAATGACGAAACGTAAAAGTCAAAAGTTTTCTTCAGCCATTCAAGCTCTCCGACGAATGAAAGCAAATCAGCGATACAATGCTATACGACATGCTAACGATAAATTCATTTGTGAAATTATTTCTCATGTGAGGAAGTTGAGGACGAAGAAATTAGCGCCAAAACAACGAAAGTTACTTAAGCGATATGCTACGAAATTGCGTTTCATCTCCAATCCTAAAGTCGCCCTTCAAAGAAAGAGGAAAACTCTAACACAAAAGGGCGGTTTCCTTTCAGCAATACTTCCAATGATAGCTCCTGCCGTGGGCAACCTATTGGGAAATATCTTTGGCTCTAAGCGTTAATTATGCAAATGTTGAGTCTCAAAGTAATAAAATGGATTTCAGACTTCAATGTGATAAAGTTCTGACTGTATCAGGTCCATCTCATGCAGGTAAAACTGTTTTCACGCTGAATTTATTGGATAAAAGAAGGGAGTTGTTTAAGGAACCTATCAATCGAGTGATTTGGTGTTATGGTATTTATCAACCGTCGCTGTTTCAGGAATTGCAAAGTCGCAACTTTATTCGACATGAAGGAATTATTCCAGTGGATAAACTTCAGTCTAATGATGTTGTTGTATTGGATGATTTATTAAAAGAAAGTAAGAATTCAAAAGATGTTACAGATATGTTCACTCGCGCAGCACACCATAAAAGGTGTTTTATCATCTATATTACACAAAATTTGTTTCCTGATGGAAAAGAAGCTCGTACACGAAACCTGAATACACACTATTATGCTATTTTCAAGAATCCGCGAGATAAAAGTCAATTTGAAATTTTAGCGCGACAAGTTGCACCCAGAGGATCAAAAGCCTTAATTGAAATTTTTCAAGCAGCTACTGAAAAACCATACGGTTACTTATTCATTGACTTTACGCAAGAGTGTCCGGAAGAATTTAGATTTCGAAGTGATATTTTGAAAACTCCCATGATTATCTACAAACTATGAGTTCTTATTCTCGCATGATTGTTATTCCTCAGGATGAATATGTACAATTGACTGCCATGCAGCAAGTAAAGCAACCTCTTGCAAATCAAATGTATAGGAAAGAAATAGATTATCAGCAAAATGTTCACATCAAAGATCCACATCGTGCTGTATTATTACAATCGGAAACTGTTGAGCAATTGAAAAACTTGAAGAATAAGATGCGTGACTCTGTATCGACTGCTACACCTTTAGCATCTCGCGCACATGCCATATCTCTTTTCAACAGTATTGAACCCCATCTCAATGTAAATGATAGAGGAGAAATCATTACAGATGAAAATAAAGTGATTGATGCTTCACGTTATGAAGACTTGATTCAGTATGCGACACGTAGAAAGCGCCGTCAGGGCTATGTTCCACCTGGTTGGTCATACTTTCTTAAACTATTGAAAAAGCATAATGTGCCAAAATTTGCTTTAAATAATGAGACATTGAAAGAACTTGATTCAACAGTGGCTACTACTCCAATGCTTCAGGCGATGAAAATGCCAACAAATTGGTTTAAGACGTCACCTGCTACATCCCCTCCCACACTCACTAAGCAAACAAGAGGAAGAACTCGACGTAGATCTACATCGCCACTAAAACTGGTAAAAGGAAAACGTAAAACAGCTCCTCCTAGGAAATACATGTTCTCAGACTATTAATATGAAGCAGATGTGTTGCTTGCCATGTAATGAGCCGCCAGAGGTGAATGTCGTTGTCACTTGCACTTGCTGCGCCAGCTCTCATAATGAAACCCCTAAGCAATGTGAACACGATCGCAAAACCGCTAAAGCTAAATGCTGCAGTTGTTGTAAATGTAGAAAGGCAAGAAAGAAAAAAGATGAGAAGGAGGAAAAAGAGTCAGCCGTCATCGACTGAACGTTTGAAGTCAATCTATTATGATGTAAAACATCCGGCAGGATTTGCATCTATCAAGAAATTATCAAAAGCGAGTGGTCTTCCACAATCACAAGTGAAACGATGGTTAAAGGGTCAGGCTACCTATACACTCCACAAACAAGCGAAAAAGAAGTACCGCACCCGCCATTATATTGTTCATGACATCGATGAACAGTGGCAAGCAGATTTGTGCGATGTTGCCTCCATTTCAAAACATAACTCGGGCAATAATTTTATTTTAACCGTCATTGATATTTTCTCGCGTTATGCGTGGGCTCAACCTTTAAAAACTAAAGAAGGGAAAGGAGTAGCAAAAGCATTCCAAACAATTTTTCGAGAAGGTCGCATTCCAAAAGAATTCAGAGTGATCAAGGAAAAGAGTTTGAAAATCAGCATGTGACAAGATTATTTGAGAGGCATGACATTGAGTTGTTTAGTGTAAAGAGCGCTTATAAAGCTGCACTCGTTGAACGTTTTAATCGCACATTAAAAAATCGTTTGTGGCGACATTTTACTGCCAACTTGACACAAAATTGGACAAAGGTTCTACAAGATACACTCCATGCCTACAATCACTCTATCCATCGTTCTATTGGACTCAGACCAGTAGATGTAAATGCTGACAATGTAGATAAAGTGCGCGAATCATTCCAACGTAAACGCACTCATGTGAAAAGTGATGTGAAAATTGGCGATAAAGTTCGTATCTCAAAAGTGAAAAGTGTTTTTGCTAAAGGGTACCTCCCGAATTGGACAGAGGAGGTATTTACAGTATCAAGGATTAATCAAAAAGACTCTCCGACCACCTACAAGTTGAAAGATTACGATAATGAAGAAATTGAGGGTAGCTTTTACCGCGATGAGATTGAGGTAGTCACTGAAAGTGAAACATATTTGGTAGAGAAAATCATTCGATGTAAAAAACGGCAAGGTGAAGAATGGTGTCTTGTTAAATGGACTGGTTATCCTTCAAGTATGAACTCTTGGATGCGTCGTGCCGACATCTTTCATCTAAGTGATCGACAGTGATTCATGCAAAGTTGTAACTAACAATGTTTAGGGTTTGAGCTATGAATCCAACTGCCTCATTTTATTCACGACCCTCCTACGTAAGTGGTGGAGGACAAATTTACATCGGTGCTCGCCGCCAACGTGGAGGTAGCATACTTGGTGCACTGAAATCTGTTGTAGCACCTCTCATATCCAATGTCGGTAGATCTTTAAAACGAAATGTTTTAAGTAATGCCGTTGGCTTTGCTGGTGATGTTGCTAGTGATCTTTCCAGAGGTAGAAGTTTTAAGAGCAGTTTGTTGAATCGTGGGAAGGAACGCGGTTTAAAAACATTGAAGCAGACCATTGCTGGTGTTACTCAAGGAAAGAAATCACCTAAACGAATGAGAAAAGGAAGGAGGAAACATCGCGGAGCTGGTAAGGTGCGATCTTCAGTCAAAAGGCATTCACGCAAACGTCGCAGAGGCTCTAATCATTCATCAGGCGCTAAACGACGACGCTGCTATAACTTCTAATCATGGAGTGTAAAACTTCCGGTTTTTGTTTGTTCGATCAACAAGCCATACAGACAGATATTCTTAGTTCAAGTATTGTAGATTATCATCCTCGAACAGCTGAGAATGCTGGCCCCATTGAATTTGTTATTCCTGGTGGTAGTGATGACTACATAGATTTGAGTTATGCGATGCTTGATTTGAGGTTTAGAATTCAGCAAGCAGATGGAACTGCTATTGACGATGCACATAAAGTTGGACTGAACAATTTACCATTGACTACATTACTTCGCGATGTTTCTCTAACGATTGGAGAGCAGCAGGTGGAAGGTGGTCAAAGCGATTATCCCTATAAATCATATTTCAATCATGTATCACAGTTTCATCCAGCAGCACAAAAAAAGTCATATGGAAGCCATGGGATGGTACAGAGATGAAGCAGGAAAATTTGATGTTGAAACAAACAGTGGCTTTGTAAAGCGATCTGCTATGATTAAAGATAGTAGAGTATGTCAGCTATATGGTCCGCTGAATTTAGACTTCTTTAGACAGTCAAAGTTTTTACTCTGTAATACCAGCATGCGACTCAAGCTGACATTGAATAAGCCTGAATTTGCGCTGAATGCATTTGCTAAAGTTGACAATTTTAGAATTCATGTGGAAGATATTGCACTTTACATTCGTCGAGTAGTACCGAATCCAAGTGTCATTAGAGGGCATGCTGAAGGTCTTAACCGCCAAAATGCCATTTACCCCGTTCAGCATACAAAGCTTCTCACCTTTACAATTCCGAAAGATCAAAAGAGTTTCATGAAAGATGGCCTCTTTCCATCGGAAGCACCGAAGCTCCTCATGGTGGCAATGGTTGAAAATGATGCATTTAATGGTAATATAAAGAAGAATCCTTTCAATTTTAAACACAATCAGTTAAGTGAAATTGCTTTACGTGTTAATGGTGTGAGTCATCCTGGTCCACCCTACAAACCAGATTTTGCTTCGGATCAATTTATGCGCAGTTATGTTGATTTTATGGATGTCTTTGGCTTTTACAATACGGATGATACCAACGGACTGACTATGAAAGAGTTTAAGAGTGGATATACTATTTATGCATTTGATTTGACTGCTGACAGCGATATTAGTGCACCCTATCGTCAAGCGAACGTGCCTCATAATATTCGTTTGGATTTGACGTTCAAAAGAACACTACCTGAGACGATCAATGTATTAATTTATGCAGTCTTCGATTCAAATATTGAAATTACAAAGTATCGTGACGTGATTCTTCAGTATAATCGTTAATGAGTTGGTTGACTGCTGACGATATTAAGACTAAAGTGCAGCGTAATGCAGACGAAGCGACGTTGAAAGCTTTCGATAATGTCTATTCACTCGATACCTTACCACCTGCAGTAAATCACTATCCCATCTTTATTGTGCTAAACACTCATTCACAGAATTTAGGCGGTGAGCATTGGAAAGCGATCTTTATTGGAGAAGACCGACGTGGTGAACTATTTGACTCTCTTGCTCAACCTCCAAATATACCAACACAGCAGTGGTTGAGAAAACATACGCGTCAATATCAGCGAAATGAACGCATACTACAACATCCACTTTCATCAACGTGTGGTGCTTTTGTACTGTACTTCATCTTAAAACGTTTACATGTATCTCGATTTGCATCTGTTATTCAAAACTTTTCATGTAATCCATCCTCTAATGAAAAAATGATTTGTAAGTTCTATCATGATTTGAAATAAAAACATCATGTTGGAAAAATTGTTTTTTATTTTACAATCCGCTGGGTACGTACATACTCAATGAGATAGTCTAGGATCATATTTGCTTGTTCATGAGATTTTAGTCCAGTAATGATCACTTTACTATTATGAAAGATTGCCACATGCACAGGCAACCAACAACTAATGAGAGCTGCAGGAAAAAGTTCGGGTTCATAACACAAACTGTAACTGCTGGTACGAATCTTCAAAAATGATAGACTGTCACTCAATTGAGTAGAGATCACCATATTGTCCACAGTCAGATTCGACATCACACACCTCTCCCTCTTCCATATCCGACGTAGTAGTCTTTGTAGCTCTAAGCGCATTGACTGCGCCGATGAATGAGAAAGGGCGCCGAGAATCTGTACAGTCCCATTTGGGAAGAGTTGAAGATTCCGTGAATTGTTCATCTTCACCACTAACATTTGAGGACGGCCCGGGTAATACTTGCTGTTTGGAAGCTGTTGGCGTAATGTTGTGAGATCGATTTTGGTGTAGAGTCTGAAGCGACGGAGAATGTTGACGATGGTGTAGCGATGGCGCTTCATGATGAAAGAATGAGTAAATTGAGCGATGTACCTTCCTTTTATACTTTTCCCAACTACCTTGATGAAATGTGAAGTTAGTATGAAGTTGGGAATGATAGAGTTGAATTCGCCGATTGTTGACGCGCAGCCAGATGCGATTTCCAATACGTGAATGTCTTTTCATATAGAAGTATTTCAAGTCCTTCATGATATGATGTAGAGATTGAAAATGACGATAAGATAAAACAAACTCTCTTCTCACATTTCCAGTTGAATCTTTGAAATAGACGTTTCGATCATGATCCGTTTCAATACGTTGTAGGGAATCTAATTTCCAACTCATGGTGCGTGGTAATCATATCTGATTAAGATTTGCATAGTAGGGCGATGAACTCACGACGAATAAATGTCATGATGGAGCGATGTATGTATCTTCTATACTTCTCCCAATTGTATTTGCGAAATGAGAAACAGTTTGCGGAATGAGAATGGTAGATTTGAATTTCATTTCTGTAATGTTGAAGCCAAACTTGATCACCCAAGGAGATGAATCTTAATGTTTCAAAATATTCCAAATCCCTCATGATATCATTGAGGTTGACAAATTGTCGCCATGTTAATGTAATTCCTCTTGATGTATGACCATGAGAATTTTTGAAATGTACGTTTCCATCACGATCAACTCTGATATATTGTAGAGAGTCCAAAATCCAAGTCTTCATGATGTTATGCAAAGTTGCAGATTAGCAATATAAAAATGTCGTTTTATCATATTTTGCTTAGCAATGCGGCTACAAAGAGATTTACTAGCAATCGAGCCGCACTCTTTTCTACTCCCATTGATCATGCACAACAGCTAAATGGGAATTGGGAAGTGGGTGTCACTCAACTTGTTTATAGCAACTGTGTCTATACTTTTGATCATGAGGTGATGACTATTAATATGAGGCGTACAGCTGCTTATCAATGTGAAAAGGGGTGCCGAGTATACATTCCACAGTGGCCAAAGAAAGATCTCTTATCATGTAAAAAGTTTATATATGATTTCTTGAATAAAGCGTGTAAACATATTGTCCAATTTACTCCGCACAATGATGATTATAATTATGTACATCATGTAGTTGAGAAAGATTGGATTGTTGGTTTAAGTCCAAGTTTAAGAAATGATTTAGGCTACCTCGCTAGCGCCTTAACAAGCTATGATAATTTTAACGTTAATTACCACATAAGTGGTCATAAACAGTTAATATATCGAGAGGAAGCTTATTATGTAGATCTTATTCCAAGAAATGAGAAGACGTTGGTGAAGAAGATTGTGATTAAGCCAAGAAAGACAAACATGACTCCTGAAACATTATTGAAGAAATTTAATTATCTCCTTCGAGTTGATGACAAACAAGTGGCAACATTGACTTATATTAAATCATCTAATCATATTGCAATAAGCAAATTAAATGATGATGATCTAGTATTAGTTTGTTCAAAAGATTTTCATCAGTTCTTACGACATCGTTCTGCAGCTGTTCATGGAAAATCTGATATGCAACATTTACCATGTGAAAGGTCAAATCAATTTGATACAGAATGGGCCGTATCTTTATACAGAAAGTGTGTAGAGCCTTTTGGTGGTTTCTTACATGAAACAAGAGTGTTGATGCCTCGCATTATTACTTCGGTTAAATTGGTTGTAGATTATTTAAATGAAGTGATTAATGAGCAACATATTTCATTTTCTGAAAAAGAAGGTACTTTGTCTCTCACTATAAATGGAAAAGGTATTGAACTAATTATGGATAAAACTCTAATGGACATTTTGGGTTTTGATCAAAATATCTTTTAAAAGTGGTACTGTAACCAAAGCTAGCGCAGACATGTCGCTATCGCGTCGTATTAACTATTTTCAGATATATTCCAATATTGGTGAAGATGTACGTGTGGGAGATGTTGAAGCTCCATTGCTAGCAATGATACCATACCAGCCAAAAAGCTGCAGTATTTTATCTGAGCATACTTTCAAGAAAGTGCATTATACAAAGCTGAAATCAAACTACATCCCACAAATTGATATTGCCATTTATGATGATGCTGGTGCGTTGATTCCTTTTCATAAAGATGCTGTGACAAGTATTACACTCCATTTCCGAATGAAGAGTTAATGCAAAAGTATGCTAATATATTTTTCCAATGTGAATAATATGGAAAGTGAAAATAAGGACTCGTTTCTAATCTACTTGCCCAGTAATGCTTCTATGAATAAAATTTCCCAAAAATAAACCATCAGACTATCGAGTAGAATTAAATCGGCCACTGCATTTAGAAGGTGAATGGGAAGTTGGCGTTTCTAGTATTTGCTATGATAGCAATATTCAGAATGTGAATGATTTGGAAGAAATGATATTGACTCCTCGCACCCATGATGGAATAACGATGAATAATGCATTTCAGTTCCCATACAATTTAACATCAGATGGAAAGTGGAACTATGAATGGATTCAGATAAAATCAGATTCTTATGAGCCATTTGGGAATGAGAAAATTATTAAGGCATTCAACAGTGGTAATACTTCCATCATGAAGAATAAAAATCAGAAAGCTTATGAGTTTACTATCTATCATTGGAGTGGGAGACAGTTCCTCCGCTTTCATTCTTTTACTAAAGGTCTTACGCTGAGGTTGGATAGTGAATTCTATCCACATCTTGGTTTTGGTCATGGACTACATCTAACGTCAATTGCTACTGCAAATGTTAAAAAAGTTTATTCAACTCGAATCAACAAATTTCATTATAGATTTAAAATATTTGATGAAGATGTTGTAGAATGCGAAGAACGCATCATTTTGAAAAAGCGTGGTGTTCAACCTTTATCACTTATTGAGTTAGTAAAACGATGGAATGAGACTGTGGGTAAGAAGTATGGAGAGAAAATTATGGCGGACAAAAATAAGTTGGTTATTCAGAAATATAATGACAAACTTACAGTTTATTTCTCTCCAACCTTGCGTCATTTTGTAAGACATTATACGCCTATTATTGGAAGCGGTGTGGTGTATGGTTCTCATGAATATCACACTAAAGCTGATTCAGTTAATGATGAATGGTGGGTGGACATCTATGGCGATCGCATCAAGAAAATTTACCAGTCTTATGAAGAATCTAAAGTTGCTATCAATATAATGCCGCGTCTATATCATACAGTTGAAAGCTTCATTCATGTAGTAAATCCTTATATACAACAGAAGTTGAAGCATGTGATGAAAAGTAAATATGATGTAAAGACACACCACATTTCGTTTTCAATTGAAAAACAACGCGTTGTTCTGAAACTGGGTGATGACATTCAATGTCAATTGAGTAAAAATTTGAAAAAACTCTTTGGCTTTTCAATGCTACAAACTGTGTTTGCTGCTGCGCATACGATTGGTATAGAAACACCAATGACACTTGATAAACATGAACAACACCTTTACATTCAAAGTGATTTGATTTTACCTATTTCTGTTGGCGAGAAAAAAGAATACATTTTACGTGATTTCATTCATGATAAAGACGCTTCATATGGAATAGTCGAGAAGATGTTTGAATCTATTTTCTATCATCCCGTCGTCAAACAAACTATACCCTCTATTGCTATCAAAATTACCAATGGTTTACAAGAGTGTATCCATGTGAAAGATACTAAATCCCTCGTAACTTTAGTGTTTCGGAAAACAAAGTGAAGTCATTGTGATATGTTTATTGAAATAAAAATATGTATATGAAAAAGTCTTTTCACAGATATAGGGGGAATGGGCTGACTGTAGGCATATATTCACAAGGAAGAAAACGATCTCATGCGATACATAAAACAACCATGTATATCTACAAAAAGCAACATCAAAATACTGAGTTAAAGTTGATTATGTCAATACATCTCCTGAATGTGGTAGCGTGAGTTTTATTCTTTTGGGTGGTGGTATGTTTGTGTCAGGATGTCCATGTGGAAGAGATGTGTTATGTCCTATCCAACACCTCTTATCCTCCCATGCTGAAAGTGCTCGTTTCTTGAACGTGTACGTTTTCACAGTATGAACTTGAGATTTTAAGATTGTCATATTGACAAACGTTATAGTTTTATTTTTATAGGCCTTCTTATAGGACCGATGTTTCATTTTATGAACAATGGATTTTGATATACCTTTAGCACGCTTAATACTATCTGCACATTCTTTTAGTTTTCATGGAATACATTTTAGGACGGAGGAGAATCATTTCATCTATTTCCTTTCCTGCTGTTTCATCCTTAAAACAACCAAGTTTGGCTTTATTCTGTATGGAATAGAGTGGATGAGTGGGATTGTAGTTAGATGTATCGAAATATTTTTCTAATGACTTACCTACTTCATTAAAATTTAAATCTTTTTGAGTGGTAATTCCTAAAAAGAAACTATCTGTATCACCACCCAGCAAGCGAACCTCTTTACGAGAGGGCATGGTTTTTAATATTTGTAGAAGAAGAGTTGATACATTTCAAGCTTGGAATAATCTAAAACGGCTTGCCCAATATAGATGGGTTTGCACAACTCAACTTCTGATTTAATCATTTTAACACCTACAAGATCCTCATCGATGATGTCTCTATCAATGAAAAGAGGTGATGAGGTCAATTTGTGATATTTTTGTTCATCAACGACTAGTTTGTAATTCATACGTTTTCTAACATCCTCCATGGTCTTTCCGAATAGACTATTATTCTTATATTTATAAAAAATCCTTTTCAAAATTATTTTGGGCGAGTGCACGTTTTTGACTGTTACTATCTATGTAGGGTTTGAGGAAGGCTTTCTGTCTAAATTTGATAATGCGGTGAACTGACTTTAGAAGCATGCCCATTTCTAAATAGAATTTTAATATGCAGAAGTGTACGAGATAATTTTTCTTATCATATTGGGTGAGTAAAAAGTTTGCGGCATGGTTTTGTACCTTGGCTGTCCACACTCTGTTAAGTTATTATGAAATTGTGACATGAATGGTGAAAACATATCTTCAGTCACTTCGCCAGATTCAGGTGCGAGTGGGAAATCAGCAGTTTTATTTTTAATACTATTTGGATAAATCAAATACACTTCAAAATAATATCCCCAATCACATTCATCTTGAATATTCAGTATGTTTGAAGGGTTGGAGTAATACTCAAGCTCATTTTGATTTAACCAACTAAACTCGGAATGAGGTAGTGGTTTAGACAGTGAACTGCCATATAAATTATTTTGGTCATAGTACTTTAGGTGGATATGATCATCACCTACTGTTTCAGATTTTATATGATGTTTATTTACAAATGTGAGACCACCGCGTATTCCGCGCTCAAATATATTATACATCTCCGGGTCTTGTAAGAGATGAATGGTCTTACCAGTCATTTTAAAGGCTGATTTAAAGGACATGGCTGGTAGACTGACAAAGTGGATAGGATCTAATTTGTCTTCTTCTAATGCCACTCGTCGAAACTCCTGAAAGACATCAGCCAGCAAAATGACATCTAATTCTAAGTAAGCGATCATATAATCGCCAAACGTTTTACAATTAAATTTTAACCATGCCTCTTGAGCATGTTCATAGTCCTCTACTGGACAATCTTCACCCGTCAAATCGTTTTTGAATTTGTCAATGGAAGGAAGGGTTGTTTCATTTAGTTTAGACATTGAGCTAAAATACGCATAAGGAAAGACTCCTTTGCGAGTGATTATTTCATCCGTTAAGTTTGGATAGTGTTTCTTCAAAGTTTGACTATGGGAAAGAAACTTGAGATTACGAACGAGAGAAGCTAGTGACGCTGACATGAATTGAAATGAATCTAAAAATTTTATTTCGAAGAAGACTGTCTTATTTTCTTTAGTTTTATCTACTGGTACTTTTGCTGTCATTGCCATGAATTTTTCTCTCGTTTGTGCTATTACATTAAACTGCCACGATTGATTTCATCTGGCTCAACCCTCCTTTTATGAGCATATGACTGTCATAGCCCTTAAAGTTATGAAAAATGACGGGTAGTACACGACGTCTCAACCTAAGTGAAAAGTTACATTTGGAGCAGAGTGCGTTTCTAAATTTACCAGTGATGTGATCATGATCACCGCACTTTCTTAATTTTATCGTCATCAAACGGTTTTATGACATTTAGGACAGGATGTGCAACTTTCAAATTTTTGTTTGTCTTCATCTGACATATGTAGTGACTTACGCTGCAATTGGGAATCATATGATTGTTGAAATTTTTGCAGCTTTATCGAGAAATTCTAGAAATTTTGAAATGCAATCTTCACCCTTGCCAAGTAATGCATTTTGGTTTTGTCTATCCCTAAAGTGGTCATGCCATACTTCATAGCAGGATATGGCTGCTGGCTTGTGGATGATATCATCAATGTAGCATTCTATGTCTGCGTAAATGACACGCAGGGGACTTAATTCGTCACCATTATCCCTATGTGAAAATATTTTATCTTTGGGCATGCGTTCCATTTGTAATTTACCTCGCTTGCACCATTCATAGTGAGTTTCAAATTTATCTTTACTCCAAAATGAGCGGATGCAGCGGTCGCATACAAAATGTTCACCTCTTTTAGAGTGCCCCAAGTGAGTGTACAAGCGAGAGATTTTGGGAATACCACAGTAGTGCCATTCCTCGCTATCATCTTGTTTTACTAATAAGAGGTTGACTACACGTTCATAACAAGTTGAACGTGAATTATAGCGGGCACCCTTCAACCCCTTCTCCCACACGTGAACGACAATTTTAATCTTATTATGTTTTTCAAACGTTTCTACATCTTTGATTTTCATGTTGTTACTATCACAACCTTCAAAGTCTAGTTCATCCTCCCACTGTCTATAGCTATAGGTGCGATCTCGATGCGCGTTGATATCATTATAGTGAAGGATGGATAGGACTGCATATTTGAAACACTGTGATTTTACAATCAACATTGATGACAGCTTTCTTATTAATACAACGTTTTTGGAAGTTTAAATGTGCCTCGAGCTGCATGACTTTCTAATAGGGAAATTTTGAATATGGCTGAGTCCACACCATCAAAAATGAGAGCGCTGTCGCGTTGATTGAATTTATCTACATTTGATTTTAAACATTGAATGTGAAAATTTAGCCAAGACTCGCTGTCTACAACTTCGGTTGCGGAAGAGGAAGGAACATGAAACTGTATTCTCTCCGTCACTTGACCCGTTTGAAAATCTATTTTAATATATTTTAGTTTAAGGTAGATGAGCGCCTTCATTCTAAAATTGTCTAAATTATTGAAGAGCGCTTCGATAATGTTAGAATTTTGAAGGAGCCACTCAGGAAAATCTACAATTTGAGTATTGGACTCCATGCAGTAGTCGCGTACTAAATTATTATGTGAAACATTAATGAGGGAGATGGTAGAGGTACCGTTGGTGTAGTGATCATTTGCATGCGTGTGTTGAAGTCTGTGCGAAGATCGCTGAAAGTGACTATCAAAAGAAAGAGGGCACAAATCGCAAGGAAAGGAGATGTCATCGTCAGAATCAACTTCACCTCCGGAGATTGACGCCGCTTTGCGTTGACACACACGTTGTTTGATGTGTCGAAGGAGACTGTGCTTCCTTGTAAACATATGTCCGCAGTCGGCACATTCCCACTCGTTGCCTT
Organism: Prostheceraeus crozeri; assembly: GCA_907163375.1. Lineage (NCBI taxonomy): Eukaryota > Metazoa > Platyhelminthes > Polycladida > Euryleptidae > Prostheceraeus > Prostheceraeus crozeri. The sequence goes on from CAJQUW010016236.1 coordinate 86,304, forward strand.
CCCGCGAGAGTCCTGAGCTGGAACTCACATCACCTGAAAGAGAAATCATTCTTTCATCTCTGTTCAAGCCTCAGTGTAGTGTTACAACCTACCTTGACTCAATAACTCTAAACTTTCCTCGAGAAGAGAGGGCGTTGGTGATGAAGTTGATGCCTGAAATTGAGGAAGATGCTATTAGTCACACGTTTGAGGGAGATGAGAAGAAATTTTCAACTTACCATTTCAACGAAATCAAGTTTAAGGTTGATACTTCTACAAGATAGAGACTTCACTCAAATAATAGTCAAAGAGAGAGATCGTGCGTTCGTCACTTGTATGATTCACAGATTAAATGAAATGACCTGAATGTCACTTTGCTTATATACTTTCATCCTCTTTATTCATTGGATGTTCATTCTGATTGGCTGCTTGTGTATACTTAAGAATTAGAAAAATGTTAAAGTTATCATTATTCAAAGTCAGCATTTCAAAGACAACATGACAAGTCCTCCAACAACACCAAATACCGCATTGGAGTTCTCCTCTCCATATACATCAGCAAAGGTGCTCGTTACACCAAATGCACCAAGAAAGGCGAAGGTGGAGAAGACATACAATCTCGACAATATACGAAAGTTATCATTATCGGAGGAAGGATGAAGAGAGTTGCCCGACCTAACAGGCATACGGTGGAAATATTTACAATATGATGCCGAAGGGGTGAATGGAGATGACCAGCAAGTCGCACTTGCATCAAATATGGGAGTGGTACACCCCTAACTCCCAACCGCGAACCGTGGCGGAGTGGGCGTACATTGAGAAAGTGAGGGACGCTGCAGAAGAACGTTTAAAGCAGCTCAACTGTTTTTGTAATCTATGTGAAGCCAGACTCTGGGACGATATTGACGATGAAGACCTTTTGAAATACATGCCATAATAAATGTTTATTTCGTATTATCTTTGCTTTCATACTGACTTACTTGAATGGGGTTTTAGTGAATAATTTAACCATGTATACTTTTTCATTTGGAAATAGTAGCACGCTTAGTTTAACTTGTAAATCTTATAACATTTCATATGGACGATGATGGTAGATGAAATAGTGTCAAATAAATTAAGATAGCTTACACTTCTGATACAGGGATAGCAATCGACTGCGATCCATGTGTAAAGAGCTTGTTAGACTACGGATGGGCTTAAGTGGATGATTTAACCATGTATACTTTTTCATTTGGAAATAGTAGCACGCTTAGTCTAACTTGTAAATCTAAAAACATTTCATATGGACGATGATGGTAGATAAAATAGTGTCAAATAAATTAAGATAGCTTACACTTCTGATACAGGGATAGCAATCGACTGCGATCCATGTGTAAAGAGCTTGTTAGACTACGGATGGGCTTAAGTGGATGATTTAACCATGTATACTTTTTCATTTGGAAATAGTAGCACGCTTAGTTTAACTTGTAAATCTTATAACATTTCATATGGACGATGATGTTAGATAAAATAGTGTCAAATAAATTAAGATAGCTTACACTTCTGATACAGGGATAGCAATCGACTGCGATCCATGTGTAAAGAGCTTGTTAGACTACGGATGGGCTTAGTGGATGATTTAACCATGTATAGTTTTCATTTGGAAATAGTAGCACGCTTAGTCTAACTTGTAAATCTTATAACATTTCATATGGGCGATGATGGTAGATGAAATAGTGTTAAATAAAATTAAGATAGCTTACACTTCTGATACAGGGATTAGCAATCGACTTGCGATCCAATGTAAAGAGCTTGTTAGACTACGGAAGAGAGAAGTGTGTTATGTTGCGTGTGGCGCGTGAGTGTCCTCCCATTTCATTCCATTCATCAATTCGTCTCATTGATAGAGACAGGTAGAACTCATGGTTCTCATAACGTATGCAATGGAAAGTTTTAGGCAACCTTCGACAGTTGGCTAAATGTCGCCCTGGCGTGAATGCATACTACGTTGAGACAGAGGCAATCACTTGCAAACATGACGCAAGAGGTTTAACAAGATTGACCATTGCCGAATGTCCCCTTGCGGTATACATAGCTACGGGTTTTCAATCAACACGCCGCCCTTTACAGGAAAGCCCGT